>CM048824.1:47653501-48140824 GCA_026586065.1 Dioscorea zingiberensis | reverse complement strand
CCTTATATATTTTTTGTAGGACCCTCAGAGGGCCAATATTTGTTTTTACTAAGAGTAAAATTCCACAGTATAAAAACCTCAAATTATTTGTTGACATTTTGGTTATCTCGCTTCAATGGTATCATTTAGGCCTTAGGGATCCGAGTGCAATCTGCCTCCACTGGTAATGACCGATCAAGGTTCAGAACGCCCGAGGTACCGGATCCCGGTCGGGCGCTATAAAAGAATTTGATGGAGTTTGAGATGGTGGCGGGATGTTAGATGCAACAGTACGAGGGTTGATGCGGGAAGGAAAAGCAATGCCGGGTACAGGTTACTGTGGCAAGTAAGGCAAAATGAAAGGAGAGAGGTCTATTGAGGTGAAGAAAAGGGAGGGGAGTGATAAGGCAAAGATAAAGCATGAGAGAAGGGGCACAACCGGTGCTAGCATGAGAGAGGAGATTGAAGGGAACATAGAGTAAGACGCATCTACCAGAATCGGGGCCCAGAAGGCGTATGTTGAATGTCCAATAATGTGTCCGAGAGGGGAGAAATATGTGTTTTCTTGACCTGCCTCGTCGATATCAAAGTGAAAGGAATTGCTGGGAGTGTGTACACAATGACAAAAGAGGTTAAGCAATATATAGTCTTCCTAGGAGTCTAGTGTACATATATAATGTATGGAAGCCAGAGGAGAATAAGAGAAATTCTAAGAGAGATTTGGATACAAATCATTCCTTTAATAAGAGAATATTTTGTAAGAGAATAAGAGAATATCCTAAGAGATTTCCGGATACAAATCATTCTTTAATAAGAGCAATAGCTTTTGAAAAACTCGTAATTAAGTGCCTCCTACTAAGTGGATAGAAACTAAGGCACAAGTCTTTGTAGGTTCATGCATCTAATTTTATTCTTCCTTGTGCATGCACTAACTGCCGTATGACATACAAATGTGGTAGAGGTGCATTACATTTTCAATGAATTCTAGTGTAAGGTGTAGAACATTTTATTCATATTGGACTTGTACTCAAGTTTGAAAAATTTAGCCTCTCTATCTTCTTTTTATCACATAGCACATGTTCATTCAAGGAAAATGGGAGATTCAAAACCAAGGAAAAATTAACTCTGGAGCTATTGTTTTGTCAGTGGTATGATTGTTTGATTGCTTGAGGACAAGCAATAGTTTAAGTTTGAGAGGTGTGTTAGCCTCCTCCAAAGAGAGAGCTATTTTATAGGACTTTGATAATTATTTAGGGTCAAAATGATGCTTAATGATTTTTTTTGTTCATTTTGGCTCTATTATATGTATGAGGTCCAACTTGGGTTGTTCTACTTGTTTTAGTGCATTTTCATCTCGCTTTGTATAATTTCCATGCAACCGGGATTCAAGTGTATTTTATTGTCGGTATCAGTGAGCTAGTTGCCTTGGCCAAGTTGAAGAACTAACTTTGTAAGTTGGTGTCCACGATTAGCTACAATGAGTTGATATCATGGCACCAAACCCCCTCGATCGGCCATGAAGTTACGGCGTCGTTGCAATTCAAGCATTACATTTGCGAGGTTGGGACTTAGCGTTGCTATGGCACCAATCCAAGTAATTATGCACAAACGCTTCAAAGACGCTAACCTAATAAAATTGGCTGATTTTTTAGGATTTCTCATCCAAGCTTGAGGTAAGTGAGTCCAGTCTTCTTAATGCATCCGGTGATCCAAAGCGGATCTCGATAGCTTCTCGATGGAGGGAAAAGATCTATAAAGTGGATAAGCATGTTTTTTTACTTCTATTAGATTCATTTATTCTATCCTCATTTGTATTCCGAACCCATGGATGATTTATTTGGATACTTTGTTATTTTGATGCTAACTTCCTATGTTTCTTGGCTAAAACTCTTTAATCCTAGGTTTGTATGTCCTGGATCGACATGTTAACTCATCCAATATTAATCTTTGATTCATTGTGATTGCAATGCAATTTAGATGTGCTTATGACATGACTTCCCTTTGATTTAATCATGCGCCGAAGGCTGCTTATGATACAAATATTTAGCTATGGATTTGAAGCAATTGAATGTATGGACCAAGTCATACATTTAAGATGGAAGTCCTCGCTTTCGACCCGGAAACTCAGCATGATAGACATATGTTGTAGTAGCCCCCACGGTCTCAAGTGATATTATATCTAGTGGCTTACCTAGCGTATAGAGATCGTGGGCGTATTCCCAAGACACATCGGGAATCCTCATTATCAATGCGCCTTTGCATTTGGGAAGTCCAACTAAGTGTACTGTACTTGAAAAGCCCCATGTTCTATAGCATAGCAATCACATGTGAATCTTAGATGAAAATCTATAACATGTCATGAAAGCATAAAACCCTAGTATTTGATTATTGAGCTTTCTCCCATACTAGTCTTCGTTAATTACTCTTGCTTTCTAGGATTTAGATTAGCCTAGGTAAAAATAAAAATAAAAATAAAAATAAAACCCTTAGTTGCTTGACTAAATGCACCAAGACTTAGAGTAGATTAGTACTCAGCTAAGTCCATATTCCACTCTATGAGGGAATTGACCCTTAGATTTAACTCTTTATTACTTAATTTGATCATGTACATTTGCATGTGGAGGCATACTACTTACACATACTACTTACACTCAACTCCCATCACATTAAATTGAGAATTTCCCAATTTTCTAAAATATGTCCAATTTTCAAGAGAGGAGGCTTAAGTGGACAAAACCATAAAAATTGTGGACTTTTATTAAAAAATAATTTCCATGTTGAACATTGAAATGGTTTCATTTCCTTTTAAATTTTCTTTTTGATTATGCATGCATAGATCCCGGTCACACACAACCACCATGATAAACTAAAATCTATAAAAACAAAAAAACAAAAAAACAAAAACAAAGCAAGATGATTAGTTCACTTAGACAACCAAGTCAAAAAACCTTCCAATAAGTCTACAGTCAAAGGGAGGATTTTTGTTCACATTCCTTGGCGTATCCTCCACTTCACTGCCTTTGTATTGGTTTTACTTTACTGTCATTGTTATCATCATCAAAATTGTTGCTTCCTTTGCTCTTCTACATTTTTCTTTCTCTTTCTTCATGATATACAAATTCTCATGCTCTTTTATCCCAATATTTTAGTTTATTTTCATCATGATATTGAAAATCAAGACTTGAAAGCAAATCAGTTTTTATTCATTGGTTTGAAAAGTGGCAAAGAAACAGCATCTCATTGGTTCAAAGATTGAACTTCAAAACATTGTTGAAAGGTATTTATGTGATAAATAGATGGGATTTTATATTATCATTAATATATTGCAGATTTAAAACCATTTAATTCACCTGAAAGCATTAAAAAAAGAAATTAAGACTTCAAAATAAGCATTTATCCTTTCCATTTTTTGTCAATGGAGTAACCCAATTGACAACTTTATAGCCACGTCCTTCAAAATGAGAAGTTCCAGAAGAAGTGAGGTAATAATTATAAAATAAATTGAAAATATGAGATTGAAGGCTTTATGGAAAAAGAGTTCTTTTAGTAAGTTAAAAGGCTTCTATTTATTTTTGAAGTATATATCATCAGAACAGAAACAGGTTGTCAAAAATGGCTATCCAAATCATTGGTAGCTAATGGATTCCTCCAGATGGTCATGTTGATGATCTTGAAGGCCATAAAATGACTATCAATGATTGGACAAATTGCTCGGATTTACTCTAATTTTTGTATTTCAAAAGTATTTTATAATTTGAAAATGGTTTGGATGTTCATTTCCAAAAATTAGTGATAAATTATTAAAATGAACATTCATTAGATGATGGTTTTGTCATGGGCTATAATTAATATTAATATTAATATTATTAGTGTTATTATTATTATCATTATTATGAGGACAAGGCGTTCTTCCTAACTCGTGAACTCTCGACTTTGAAAAAGGGCTTAAAAGCTCAATGAAAACTCTAACGCTCTTGTTTGTTTCTAAGCCATTTTCATGGCTGATTTCAGAATGTATTTATATATGGTTTATTTTCGTTTGCTTTCTATTTTAATCTCGATTGGTAGAGTTTTCTCAAATAGAAAAGATATTTTAATAAAAGTGTAATACCCAAATTAGTCCCTCTATTCAGAATCAGATCGATCCTCTACTTATCATGTAAATGTAAATCCAGAAAAGACATATTTTAAAGACACATTTTAGCCCTACGAGAAGAGAGGTACCGACATTTCTCATTCGTGAAAATAGAGAGGAACTCACCAAAGTCTTTCAAATTATAATGTAGAAGGCAAAAGAAAAAGCGATATCATTGAAAGACTAATTTAGGTATTAGATCTTTAATAATTATAATTGAGGGACTAATTTGGATATTTAGAAGCTTTTAAACCACCGGCTTCTAAATAAGAAAAAAAAAAAAAACTATTGTTCAATTTTTTCAACAGTCCTGCTTCTCTTTAAAAAACCAATACAAAAGCGACTTACCAAGCATGAAGTAGGTGAGATAGTTTCCTGTATGTATCTATCAAAGATTGGATTCAAAGCCACAGGTAGTAAGTAAAGTTTTTATCTATTTTTTAATGAAAATAATAAAAAAACTCAAAGAAAATAATTACATCATAATTTTAAAAAATAATAAAGTTACAAACCGCATGGCGTAAGCATGATAAAGGAAAAATATACAAAGAATTTAAGAATAATATATATATCCCTTCTCCAGCAAACAATTTGGGTTCAGATTTGAAGAATACAAAAGGACTGCAGAAACTAATAGAACTGTGCCGAGTGTTTATATCTGTTATTCTGAAAACATGTCTGAGGTTTCTCATGCTTGGTCCTGGTATCAAAACGGAGAGCACGAAAGAATGGCACTCACCTTGATCTTCTTCCTCTTCTCTGCCATCATTTTCATCCTCTACCGAAAAGCAGAGAAGACCAAGGGCCTGCCTCCAGGTCCCCAAGGTCTTCCTTTGGTTGGTTTACCTCCCCTTCCTTAAGCCCGCCTGACCTCCACAGTTGTTTTGGCAGACTTGGCTCAATCTTTGGCCCTGTCATGATGATGAAGCTTGGCTCCAGGCAATGCCTGATATTGAGCTCACCGGAAGCGGCCAAGGAGGTGTTAAGAGACCATGATGCCACCTTCATGCAAATCATGACATAACAGTTGCTGGTCGATCCAGCACATTCGTGGCCAGGACATGGTTTTCCAACCCCTACGGTCCTCAGTGCATGCGTTTCTTCGCAGAAGGCGAGTATGCGAGAGCTTCTCAATGCCACTAACCCTCGACTCTTTCCGCACACCGCGCCAGCAGGAGGTGACACTCATGGCAAAAGGAATTGCAATCGAAGGACAGGAGTCCCAGTGGACATGGGGCAGATGGTGTTTGTCACATCGTTCAATGTTATCACAGCCATGCTTTGGGGTAACTCGCTGGTGGCAGAAGAGCTGGAGAGAATCAGAGTTGAGTTCAGGGAAGTGGTGATTGGGATAGTAGACTTGTTGGGTGTCACAAACGTGTCGGATATCTTCCCGATACTGGAGCGAATGGACTTGCAAGGGGTGCAGCGGAAAATGAAGCAGCACAAGGAGAAGCTAGATGGACTTCTAAGCACAGTAATTGACCGACGGGAGAGAACTGTGAACACTAGTGGCGCTCAGAAGGCCCAAGACTTTCTTCAGGTGATGCTGGAGTTGGTGAAGAAGGAAGATCCCCATGAACATCTCACAGTAGACAACATCAAAGGATTATTCTCGTAAGTACAAGCTTGATTCTAAAACCACAATCCATGACAAAAGTTCTGTAGATCACTTACCTGGTTATAAAACCATTATCAGTTCTCCGTACTATAAATTGAAATTACACTTCCACAATATAAGAACAATAGAACAAATAGCATGCAAGTAAAAGATACTGAAAATTTACAGAATTTCATCAACCAGTTCTTCTATGCAACTTTTAATTAATATAGGGACTTTAGGAACTTTCTTATTAAATTCTATCAACCAATTACTCAAAATAACATTAGATGCGATGATTGAGAATCTTTTTATTCAGTATCATTTTACTACTAACTATCATGGAATAAACAAGTGATCCTAAATGATCTTATGTCTACAATTTTATCTGGCAGAACATAATTGTAGGAGGCATTGATACAACATCAACCACAATAGAGTGGGCTATGGCTGAAATGATCGATAAGCCTGAAAAACAATCAGAAAAGCACAGGAAGGAAGAGCTTGATTCAGTGGTAGGAAAGGAGAAAATAGTAGACTTAATCACATCTACCAAAATTGCACTATCTGGAGGCATTGGTGAAAGAAGCACTCCGTTTACATCCACCAACCCCACTCTTTTACTGCCTCGCTACCCCACAGCCACATGCAACATAGGAGGGTACACAATCCCAAAAGGAACAAAAGTTTTCATCAATGTCTGGTCAATACACAGAGACCCGGGCTGTCTGGGAAAACCCGTTGGAATTCAAGCCAGAAAGGTTTCTAGCAGGAATGGGCAAATGCATTATTATGGTAATAACTTCAATTTCATCCCATTTGGATCAGGGCGTAGAATTTGCGTGGGTATTCCACTAGTAGAAAAAATGAGCTTACACATTCTGGCTACAATGCTACATTGCTTTGATTGGAGTTTGCCTGATGGTATGAAACTTGATCTAGTTGAAAAGTTTGGGATTGTCCTAAAGAAGGAAAAGCAATTAGTTGCCATACCTACAGCAAGGCCTTCTTGTGCGAAGCTTGGCAAGTAAATAACGTTGTGCTTTATTATCATAATGTTTTTATCTAATAATTGAGAAGGAGAAGCTCAACTGAGAACTATTTGACCTGGAGTGCAACTAGCACGCTTGAGCATTTAACAAATCCTAGAATTGACTCTTTTTATTTTGTTTGTCAGATTCAGATGTTTGAAAAAAAATATATAGTATTTGCAATTTTTGTCATTTGTTTTCACTTGTGAATGTTGCACAATTCTAACTGAATTGATCAAAATTAAATACTAAAAACCTCCTACTAAAAGTCAACATAAATTATGCTCATCATTATAACAGGTTATAAGATTACTAACCACATTTATCTAAAAAAGCTCATCGATCTTGTCAAGGAAACAGACATAACAGAGAATTATAAAATCAACAGAATTAAGGTGGTTCAGACATTCATTTTATCACAAGTCACAACATTATTAGTAGCAACGCTTCAATGTAGTTGTGGGAATTAAGTCAGTTCATCTTGCATTGTGATCATCTATGAGATTAAAGGTTAAACTCAGGAGAACATACCTTCGCTCCAAAGAAAGCTAAGGAGACTTTGGGAGGTCCAGAACAATACTCTTGCTCCTTTGGACATTTTATCATTAATTATAATAGCATATCACCCAGTAAGAATTTCATGGTTTCTGCATGTATTGTTTCTGCCAATTGTTTCTTCAAGCGTTACCACTGGAAAACCATCCATAAGACCAAGAGCAAACTCATCTTCAACTTCTGTATTTTTTCTGCCACAATTTGTGCTGAAACTTGGAATATAAAACACTATAGAAACTAGTAAAACCAGTGTTGAGTGTTATTTGCCTGAGAAACATGTACAAGATTTCTGATGCTTGGTCTTGGTATCAAAATGGAGAGCCTGAAAGAATGGCACTCACCTTCTTCTTCCCTCACGTCCGGTCATCATTTTCATAATCTACCCGTATGCAATGAAGATCAAGGGCATGCCAGGGTCTGCCTCTAGGCCCCTCGAGGCCTGCCATTGCCTTTCGGTTACCTCCCATTCCTTGGCCACAACCTCCACTGCTGCTTCCATACACTTGGCTAATTTGGCTCTATCATGATGATGCAGTTTGGCTCCAGAAGCGATGCAGTGACTTTGAGCTCACCCGAAGTAGCAAAAGAGGTGTTCAGAGACAATGATTCCATCTTTGCAAAATCATGAGACAACTACTGCTGCTACTGCTAGAATCATCATATTCGCTTCAAGTGACATACATTTCCAACCACTCGTGGTCCTGTGTGGTGTGCCCTTCGCAAAATGGGCATACGAGAACTGCTCAATGCCCGCAGCCTTGACTCTTTACGCATGCTGAGCCAGTAGGAGGTGAGGCGCGATGCAAATGGAATTGCACCAAAACACAGGAGTGCCAAGAGATGTGGGGCAGATGTCATTTGTCACATCCCTCAATGTTATCACAGCACATGCTTTGGGGTAACTTCTTAGTGGCGGAGGAGGGAGAGATATTTGGAGGTGAGCTTCCAGAGGTGGTGAATACTATATTAGAGTTGTTGGGTGTCATAAATGTGTCAGATATTTTCCCGATCCTGGAACAGATGGACTTGCAAAGGGTGCAACGGAAAATGAAGCAGCACAAGCAGTAAGCTAGATGAAGTCCTGAACAAGATCATTGAGCAGCGGAAGAGAACTTTTGAACAGGATCAATGATCAGAGAAGGCCCAAGACTTTCTTCAGGTGATGCTGGAGTTGGTGGAGGACCCCCATGAACCTCTGACAGTGGACAACATCATATTCACGTAAGTATAGAAGCTTGATTTTAAAACCACAATGATTGTAAAGTTCTACAGAGTACAGACTTAACTGGTTATACACAGTTCTCTATACTATCAATTCTTTCCCACCACAATATCAGAAAAACCTAATAAACAACACAAACTAGAAACAAATACAATATCAAAAGTATATAATTAAAAGATACTGAAAATTTTACCATTATCAATCAATAAAATTGCTATGCAACTTCTCATTACAATCGCACCATTACTTGTATATCAAAGAACTTTTAATCAAGATAGAAGATAAAACTAATTAAGCATAGCAACCTAGTATATTTGAGCAGATTCCAGGAATGCATCTTTTATTAATAAACACAAAATGAATTCACAGTCCTTTTAGGACTTACTATCAAGGTATAAACAAATCATCCAATTGATTTTATGCCTACAATTTTTTTATTTTTTTATTTTTTTTATTTTAATTTATTATTATGTATTTATGTTTACATGATATTCTCTTAGGAGGCACTGAAACAACATCAACCATAATAGAATGGGTCATGACTGAAATGATCAATAAGCCTGAGACTATCATAAAAGCACAGTAGTCGGAAATGAGGAAATAGTAGATGAATCACATCTACCAAAATTGCCTTATTTGTAGATATTGGTGAAAAACGTCCCGTTTGCATCCACCAGGCCCACTCTTAGTACCTTGCTATCCCACAGCCACATGCAACATAGGAGGGTACACAATTCCAAAAGGAACAAAAGTTTACATCAACGCCTGGTTTATACATAGAGACCCAACTATCTGGGAAAAACCTTTGGAATTCAAGCCAGAAAGGTTTCTTGCAGGAAGGAGCACATGGGATTATTACAGTAGCAATAACTTCAATTTCATCCCATTTGGTTCTGGGCAAAGAGTTTGCATGGGCATTCCACCTAGCGAAAAAATGAACATGTACTTTCTGGCTACAATGCTACATTGCTTTGACTGAAATTTGCCTGATGGTATGAAACTTGATCTAACTGAAAAGTATGGGCTTGTCCTAAAGAAGGAAAAGTAATTAGTTGTCATACCTACAGCAAGGGCTTCTTGTGCAAAGCTCTGAGTAAATGAAGTCATGCTTTATTGTCATATGTTTTATCCGATAATTGATAAGTGAGCAGCACAACTGAGAACTATTTGAGTGTGATGGTGTGATAGAACTGGGACCTAGTGTATAACTAGCATTTTCAGCATTTAAGAAAATCCTCTAATTGTGTTCTAATTGATTTCTCTGTCAGTCGCTTGAGAAAATATAGTATCTGCAATTTAAGTAATTTACTTTCATGTAACTTATGGATGTTACCCAATCTAATTGAATTGATCAAAATTAAACAATGACTTTCTCCAGCTAAAAGTCTACAGAAATTATATTTATAATTATGTTAGATTACCAGAAAACTAACAACACTTCTCTAGAAAAGCTCATTGGTCGTGTCAAATAAGCAGACAAAACAGAGAATTCTAAAGTCAATCAGCAAAAGAGTGGCTCAGATAAATTCATTTTATCACAAGATGAGTAGCAATGCTTATGTGCCTGTGTAATTAAATTGGTTCATTGCCATTGTGATTGACCATCTTTGAATTAGAGCCTACACTCAGAGAACATACCTTCATCTCATCAAAGATGAGGACACTTTGGAACCTCCACGTAGATTCTTGCTCATTCGGACATGTATCATTAAACATAATAACTGAAAAAAAAAAAAATTCTGGTATCTTCTTGCAGTGCATCCACCATTGTTTCTTCAGCTGATTAACATTGGAAAACCATCCATCAGACCAAGAGCTTGTCAACATTATCACCTCTTCAGACTCCTTATTCTTTTGATCAAGTAATGCTCAAAACCCTTCCCCATATGTACAAGCTTTGTCTTTCTTCTCCATTCCTCTTCATCAACAATCATAGAAACCATCTGCTCCAACATCTTTTGATTCTCCTCAAAACGAACTCTTACCAAAACCATCATCCATGTATCCACATGCGGCACCACTCCTAACTTCAACATTTCCTCCAACACACCACAAGCCTCCCTCCACCTTATCCACATTGCAAAACCCCTCACAAACCCATGGAACACCGAGGAAATGCGGAACCAGGCCCTTCTCAATCATATCCTCCAAATATCCCTTGGCCTGCTCAAGAAAGCCTCCGGCGCACAATCCATTGACCAAAGTAGTATAAGAAACCAGATTAGGTGAGCACCCTTTCTCCGGCATATCATCGAGCACCTTGCAGGCATCGAGCGGGCGGCCTTCCCGGCAGAACCCAAGGATGACGGTGTTGTAATGGACGATGTCAGGATTGCAACCCCGGACTTTCATCCGGCACAGCAGCTTGTAGGCCTCGCGGAGGCGCTTCTTGCGGCAGAGGCTGTTGAGGAGAGAGGAGTAGGTGAGGGCGTCGGGGACGTAGCCCTTGTTGAGCATGTCCTCCAAGAGGTCGGAGGCGGTGGATACCTGGCTCTTGCGGCAGAGGCCTTGCATGAGGGAACGGTAGGCGTCGACGTCGGGGGTGAGGCCGAGGCGGAAGATGCGGTTGAAGAGGGAGTAGGCGATGGAGAGGCGGCCGGAACGGGCGAATGCTTGGATGAGGATGGAGTGGCAGCGGGAGTCGGGAGGGGAGGAGCGGAGGAGGGAGAGGGCGGCAGGGAGGGAGGGAGGGGTGGGCAGCGAGGGAGCGGAGTAGGCGGTGGAGGTGCTTGGGAGGGAGAGGGGGCGGAGGAGGGGAGGAGGCGGAGGGAGAGGTCGGGGCGGGAGAGGGCGGAGAAAGTGGAGGAGAGGGAGGAAAGGAGGGAAGGGGAAGGGGAGGGATGCGGCGGAGCGCGGAGAGGGAGAGGGAGAAGCGGCGGCGGCGGGCGAGCTTGACGGCGAGGGAGGGAGTGCGGCGAGGAGGTCGGGGCGGAGGGATGAGGCCACCTCGTGGATCTCCATGGCGAGGAGGGGGTCGCGCTGGGCGCCGATGAGCTTGCGGATGCGGGCCGGAGACCCGATGTACGGGGACGATGAAGCCATCAAGAGCCAAGGAAGGCAGTGTAGTTGGTTGAATTCATTTTCATTTTAAATAAATATTAAAATTATTTATAATTTTAATATTTAAATTTGATATTATTTCTAATTAATGATTTTCATATTATAAAAGTAAACCAAACTATTAGTTGGGATTTGACAAGTTCTATACCACCCGCAAATATGTTTTGGACTAGTTTTAAAATTAGATTGACTATTTTATGTCATTTTTAGTAGAGGGATTAAAAGGATATTGAGAGAAAATTACAGAGATTATTCTGATTATTCAACCAAATTAAAATAATTGGTTGTTACATAATTTGAAAGAACGACATGTATTTTATGTATCACCTCTCTAATCATTCTGTGTCGACTTATTATTTCCCTAATGGGGACCTCTGTTATAAATGTCAGGTTTCTTTTAATTTAGTTCTCTTCTACTTCCAACTGTTTGTTTGGGTATGTCTGACTACATTAAACTAAGAAAAGTGGAGGGGGTCAATATCACGAATTAGTCTGTATGAACACTTTATTTATCGTTAAAATGTCTTCGATTTTGTTCCAACCATAGTCTCCACAAGATGACCATTGTGATTAGGTCCCAACCTATACCAGTACTTGGGTTTGTGGGTATGGTGCCCAATAAGTCGAAGCAGGATTGGAGTATGCCTCTAGAATGTAGAAGTTTGCAAAAATGGTTCTCAATTCCTTGAGCGTAAGGGTTGTGATCGACTCTTAGGCCCTTTCACACATGTAACATATGTGTGCCCCTCCCAATCTCCTTCTTGCTAGGTCCTCTAACGTGAGGATTTTGTTGTCCTATATTAACCATGCAAATAACTTGATTTTGAGAGGACAATGTTGTTTTCAGAATGATCTTAGAATGGTAAGTTGAACCAAATGTTACATTTATTGTTCAACCTAATTGTCAAACCATAGGCTTGCTGTTGAGCCATCCCTTGTTGTGATTGAGATGTTGGACAGTGTTCCCTCCCCCCTACTATAGTCACAAAAAAGGAAGCTCAGGCCAGTGGTCTTTGAATGGGTTAGATTTATTCTTTAGAAGTAGGTGTTTGATCATTGTGATACTACCGCCCGTTGATAGGAGTCTTCCTTTCCAGGATTTGATCTTTGCCTTTATTTCGTCAGTGATGGATGACCAATCTTTTTAGGTTTTTTTCCTAATATTGGTAGACCAAAGTATTTTATCGGCATTGTGCCAAATGGGCAATTCATAATTCTTCCTAAATCTTTTGTAGTTAATTTCTTGGGTGAATATCGTACTTTGTTCATATTTCAAATCAGATACTGAATTTTAATTTATATCAAAATGAACACTAAACTTTAATTTTATTTCACCGTCTGGTACATTGTGGATTCCGGTTAAATTGAGCAACATTCGGATTTAGTGCCTTGCTCCATAAATCAATAGCACAATTCAAGATGGAGACCTCCGTGCCCATGTTCCTCTGAATCACAGGAAACCCTCTCGTCTTATATCCATCATCTGAGCAGCTTTTTGATCGCACGGTTGGTATGGTATGGAGGACGAGTGCGAGCCGTTGGAGCTCAGGGCGCTGCGCTCGCTCGGCCTTGGCTTTGATCTCACTTCTGATTTCCGGCTGAGGTTCGCCAAGGGGTATCCTACGGGGTGGTTCGTGGAGCTTGATGAGAGAAATACTTGGGATTTGGTCTTCCCGGCGGCGATAGAGAAGGAGGCTCAGGGGAAGGACGTAGGATTAGGGTTTGTTATGTTTTAATTATATTATCATTAATGTAATGAGTGTAATTATATTATTAATTAATATAATTAATTATATTATTATGTTGTTATTTATTTAAAAGTTTTGCCACATCAACATTCTATTTTCATTTATATAAAAATTGTGGGTTAATTTTTTGGGTGGGCACCGTATTTTGCCTATATTTCAAATCGGGTACTGAATTTCAATTTGTATCAAAACTCGCACTAAGCTTTAATTTCATTTCACCGGCTGAGTACATTGGGGATTTCGGTTGAAAACTGCCAACGTGGCCGCCGGAGCTCCACATCATACGATGTCACGTCAGCAACTTAATTCACGTGGCAACTTAATAAAAAATAATAAAAATTATAAAAATTATAAATAATTTTTCTAACTTATTTATAATTTTTTAAAATTATTTATAATTTATTTTAAATGATGTCAGACACAAACCACAAAAAAACTAATTTGTCACATGGCTTAAGTTGCTGACGTGGAGCTCCGGAGACCACGTAGGCAGTTTTAAACCAGAATCCCCAATGTACCCAACCGGTGAAATGAAATTAAAGCTTAGTGCCCGTTTTGGTACAAATTGAAATTCAATACTCGATTTGAAATATTGGCAAAGTACGGTACCCACCCAAAAAATTAACCCTAAAAATTGTTGATGTGGTGTTTTATGATGTGGAGCTCCAGCGACCACGTAGGCTCAATTTAACTGGAATCCTCAATGTACCTAGCAGGTGAAATAAAATTAAAGTTTAGTGCTCGTTTTTTATACAAATTAAAATTCAGTACTTGATTTAAAATATGGGCAAAGTACGGTACTCACCCAAGAAATTAACCCGAATGAGCACACTCTTGTGAAAGTTGATTTTCACCAATAAGAGTCCCCTGAATAGGTAAAAGATAAGCTTTAGCACTCTGAATTGTGGGAGATCTCCCAAGCAAAACACCAACAAATCGTTTGCATATTATAGGAATGAGATGTCTCTGTTATCCTCCTGGTTTCCAATCTGAAGCCCCTAAATACACTTGAGCAATTTGCCTAATCTAGCATTGTACTTAATACATCCATTGCTAAGACGAAGAGCAAGGAGAGTGGATCTCTTTATCTTAGACCTCATTTGTGTTTGATATAACCATTTGGTTATCAGGAGTTGAGCCTTTGAAGAAAATATGAGTGTTTTGATCATTTCTGTCGAATCTCTTGTAACTTCGACTTCAAGCACTTCCAAGATGAAATCCCAATCTACCAAATGCCATTTTGATTTAATTGTCTCGTCCCATTAATTATTTCAGGGTCATCGACATGCAATCTATGATTTTATCTGGAGCTGCACTCTTTGGAATAGGAAGATGTAACTTGGTTAAGTAATACATACACAAATACATGTTCAAAATTTTGTAATATACACCAGGCTGCATTGTTGCATTATAAAATCTAAATATAAATCAATTTACATGCAAAAGAAAAAAAATAATAATTTACATTATCCTTGAAAACTTAAAAAAAAAAAAAAACCTATAACCCAAATATTCTTTTTTTACATCACCTGTAACCTTACAAGCTTGTTTACTGTAAACTGACACAGTAGAGCAGCCTGCTTACATTCTTGTTCTATCAGAGTGGTGTGAAGTTGGAGCTGGATGTGATAGAGAGGTGAACACGTGGAATGTGCTAGAGGATTATTATCAAGAACATCTGTAAAAAATTTCATTTACATCAAAACTGATCTTAATGAGTGATACAAATAAAGCTAAAAAATACATACAAGCATTTACAGTGTCAATATTGTTTCACATTATAATGCACTTATCCTTTGATTTGGATTCACTCTTGTGTGAAGCAGCAGAGCTCCTTGGCACCTAAGGGGGAAAAAAGAAGAAAACTTATCAAATCAAATAAGAAAATAGAAGCTGAACATTTCAGATGCTATCAAAGTGTGAAGTCACTATTTGATGAGTCAGATCATTGAAGGTACAGTACAAACAGACAAGAAAGTGTTTCCATAGAAATAGCACATGATGCTTACAATAAATAAGCAATTTGCAATTTAAGTCTGAGGTGAAAATTTCCACAATGGGCAACACAATATGAAATTTTCCTTGTAAACCAATTCTTTAGAAGAAGAGACATACGCACACATACAAACAAAAAAATGATACATCCAAAACATATAAAATGAGATAACACAAGGATTTATTAATTTTCCTACTGTTCCTAAATGTGGTTGATTCCAAGGGAAAAGGCCACCAGCTTTATAGTTGCTGATCCAGAATAAAAAAATCATGTGGTTTGCTGAACCTTATTTAACCAAGGGAACAGGTCACCAACATGAACTAACAGATTAAATGAAATTATGCCTAAAAAAGAGATGCAAACATGATACCACAATAAACACACAAGGACAGAGGTCATTCTTCGTCCTTTCCAGATAAATAAAAGTCTACCATTCATCTCTACAGATACATTTTACGAAATTTTTCATGAAATAACAAATCATCCTATCTAGGACACGATCAAATCAAATATTTGCATTTTTATGTGTAACTTGGATCACATAGTTTTACTAATATAATCATGTTCTCCATCTTGTATTGGTTTATTTAGATGTATGCCCAATCTATATTAGTTAAATTGCAAGAGACCATCTAAACAAACATGATGATGACAAGGATTAGATTTAGCTAATACAGAATAATATCTTAGAATAGAAATCTAACATAAAGTCATAGTTTACATGGCTTTGACATTACAAAAATGAATTTCTGCTAAAAATGGATAATCAAGAAAATTTACCACCCAATGCAAAAACTCATGCTATTTCATTAAATATTATTTTGCAAAATAAGGAATAGCTATTATTAAGAATTGCCTCATCTCTCGTTTAACCTGAACTCCACTAAATGCAGGTACCTGTCAGATCACCTTTTCCACCTTTGAAGGTTCACAACATGGAAGATGTATCATACTAGTAAAGAGGTAAATCTTAATAGAGATTTAAATTATCTGAATAAAAACTACAATACCTGTATAACTTTCTTGAGTAGTCAAATTTTTATGTGGTATTTTATTTGGCACAACATCACAGATATACTAAAATATTCAAATGAGGAAATATGGAACTCTCTAGCACTTGAAAAAAGTTGATCAATTTTAGTTCACACCAAAGAGCACAATTTTAATGGATTACTAACTGTGTTATGGAATTCACTATTCCAGGTACAACTCTTAGGTGGCTGTAGAAAAGAAAATGGTCGTATCTTTTTCAAAAGGATCAAACACACACCTGAGGGCCAGTAACAAGCCTAGAACGAACATTGACAGATTGCTGCGGGTTTTGCGGTGGCGGCGGCTGCTGCTGCTGCTGCTGCTGTTGGCGCTGAGGCTGTTGTTCAAATTCTTGTTGTTGGAGTGCAATTGCCAGTTGCAAATCAGAACTGCCACAAATCACCACAAAAAAGAACATGAAATATATATATATGCAATAATTTCAAGAAATTAGTTTCTCTTAACTTAAAGAAAGAAAGAAAGAAAAGAAAAGAAAAGAAACTCTGGTAGAACCTGTAATGAACAAAAAAACATAAGATATGCAGTAGAGTTTGACAAGGGTTTCTTATTAACCACATATTCAGATAAGAATATTCACTGTGTAATGAATTGAACATAGGGGTTATAATGACAAGACAGCTGAAAAACCATTGTGAAGGATACCACAACTGAACTCATCTTCAACCATCAACATTAAATTCCCTATGCTAAACCTTTGGAAGTCCACACCTTTTTTCTCCCAATTCCCTACACCTTTAAAGACCATAAAGAACCCCTTGAACACGAACCCCTTTAAATAAAAAAAACAAGGGATGAATCAGATGAACGCTAGACATTATGATGACTAATAAAAATAAGGGATGCATCAGATGAGGGCAAGTAGATTTTGTGATAGTATGGTCCCCTGAATGTAAATTTTGCAGGGGTCAAGTAGTTAGACTTGTCAAACAATAAATGTTTTCAAACTTCACAATGTGAAGCATATGTCCTGCCAAAAATGGATAATCAAGAAAATTTACTACCCACTTTCATACACTGCAAAAAAAAATATGTGAATTACCCTAAATAGATTTCCTAAAGGATATAACTTGAGTAAAGGATGAAGTGATATAATACAAAAATTAGTAAATTAGTCAAATAAATTTTAGTATAATTTATGCATTCACCCATGCATATGATGCATGTGTATAGGTATCAAGTTCAAGTTTTGATATAAACTACATACTTTAAAGTTGAACCTGCTGGATCTGAAGCTCCCAAAGAGGCGAGATAGTCCTGGAATAAAAGAAAAAAAAAGTCTTCTTTTCAATATTTTAGTGTAATAAAAAGAAATTTGTGTCAAAATTTATTACTAGTAAAGGAAAGATACATACAGCAGTACTACTCATTGCATTTTGTTCATTCCATGAATCTCTGACTTGACTTTCAGCATTAAACTTCTTGAAGGATCCAGTCACAAACACAGTATCTCCATTCACCTAATTACAATTGGAAAGAACAAAAATTATCCCTGTAAAATAAGAATGCACAAAATATAAACTAAAAACAAAATATCTTGGACAACAAGTGTTGTAGACAGGACTGGGACCAGTAAATGTCATTCTACAGAAGGAAAGGGGAGTCAAATAATTGGAAAGTTACATTTGCAAGAACAGTACAAAAGCAGTAGCATACCTCATTTAATTTTTCCCATACTAAATCAGGCTGATTTAGGTAACCTTGATCAGTTGCCAATATATATAGTTCTCCATTGAACTACAAAACAAAGTAGAAAATCTTATGAAGTCCTTCCAAAAAACTTACACAAAAACTAAACTTCTTTGCCCATCCAAATTCACCAAGAAAAAATCAAGTAATAATGGAGAAGCCATCAATGCAATTGTACCTTGAACATAGTATTGAAATGATTATTACGGAAGAATACACATAGCTCTCGTTCCTTGAGACCTTCTTGCAGGCAAAATAGGCTGCAAATAACCAACAAAGTACAGGCAATATTTTCCTTGGCATAATGAAAAAAATCTACATCAGACAATATAAAGAATGTACCCATATATGGTCAATTGATTTGCATTGTTTTCCAGAAAGGTCTTTATCAATTGCCCTAAAAGAGGAAAATAATTGCCTAAATTAGGTAATCACATCAAAGGAGACAAGGAGAATTGAGAGATTAACTAATGTGGAGAGCAACAAAAAACAGGATAGCTCACATTGTTCTCTTGCAGCTTCACCTTTGGAATGGTCAGAGCTGGTACCATCTATTTTTTCAGATTGCTCAGCAAGAATAATCTCACCTTCATAAACTGGCTCCTGATCTTCAAAAGTTGAAAGCTGAGAATCAAGGATGCATTCTTCTCCTTCATATATAGGCTCACTGTCTTCAAGGCTTGAGACACACTCAGAAACGTCAACAGACTCTTCCCTTCCATTTGAAACATTGCAATCAGCATTGGTTGCAGATGGATCAGAAGACATTGTCATGTCAATGTCAATCAGATTATCAGCAGTCTTAGGGTGGGTTTGAGATACAGAGATGTCCTCAGTGGATGCCTGAGAGGTATATGAATTCTTCAAAGGTGCTTGATCTTTGTTAGCATAGCATTCATCAGAATCATCTCTTTCAGTGCACTGAAGAGGTGGATCTTCTTTCTGAATACATAAATCAGTTCCTACATTGGCACTCGAATTGTTCAGATTCAAATTACCTCCAGAGATGTCCTCAGTGGATGCCTGAGAGGTATATGGATTCTTCAAAGGTGCTTGATCTTTGTTAGCATAGCATTCATCAGAACCAACTCTTTCAGTGCACTGAAGAGGTGGATCTTCTTTCTGAATACATAAATCAGTTCCTACATTTGCCACTCGAATTGTTCCAGATTCAAATTACCTCCAGATCCTTCAGGGATTAATACACAACTGCTGTTCTGAATGGAAATCATGGAAGAGATAGCAGCAGACTCTGTTGAAATAATATTGGATGGTACGCCATTGGTATTGCAATCAATAGATGTCACACATTCTTGACTCGCAAGTATTTCTGGTTGCAGATAATCTTTTGATTCATCTCCATCCTGTGCCATTAAAGAGACATTCTGAATTTCATATCCAGCACTCTTTGTATGTGGATTTCCCTCAGATTTGGTTGAAGAAAAGCTCAGATCAGTATCAGGGGGCATATTTACATCAGTAGCACCGCTCAATTCACTCCTTGACAAATTCAAGACTCTCATCAACTCTTCTGCTTCTTCACGGTCACCTTTTCTTTCTTTTTCATCAGCCAGAACAGGCACTTGAGAGTCATCAAAAGATCTAACTCTTGAAAGGGATGGTGACGGAACCCCTAAAGTTGCAGTAGTCGCAGCAGCGAAATCAACAAAATCTTCCTCCAGCTTACTCTGGCTTCTTTCCCCCTCGTGCTTTCCTGTTTCAAAGGCAACGAAGCCTCGGCAACAAGTGTATTGTAAGACTTGGATCCAATTGCCACTGCAGTGTCAGCATCCTGGAAAAGCATATGATATAGTCATCAGGAAGCAAGCCAAGGAATAGATTCAAAGAACTCTCATGTTTATTTCAAGAGACTATCAAACCTATAATTAGACCTTTCAGAGATACATTAAACTCAAGGTTTAAACAATATCAACCTTTTCATGACCAATCTCTTGTAGTTTCCAACTAGCCATGACAAAACAGGTAAAAAGACTGGAGTATGAGATGGGTGATTTAAAATCTCTATACACTATGGTTGACAATTGCTAAATCAAATTCCATGTACAACATAGTCCAAAATTTTGAGGAAAAAAATAGAAACTATTATGATAAGAAAAAATATCATCATTGACATAAAAAAGAACATTAAAAGCCTTTTCCAAACATGATTATGGATTAAAAAAAAAAATTTGAGTAGACACCACATTCCGGGTTATAAGGAAGAAGCAAAGAAGAACAAGAGGCATGACGGTACCATTTAACATAAAATCAGACTTCCATTGTTTGCTAGCCGTAACATAAGCATGCAAACTCATACATAGAGTGGACAAGGAAATAAAATAAATGGATATTCATTATTTCATTATGCCAAACAATGGAATATCCTGGGTACTTGGGTGATAGCATCTGCACCTGATTTAAAAGAACTCAAAATCAGAAATCCATGAAAGATCGGAAGAAAAGGACCTTTCCAAACTACAAATTAAATACTTAAAATGTGCATAGCAAACATACAAGCAAATTGAACGATGCTTAACACATGTACATAATTGGTGATAATATCCACGCCTGATTTATAAGAACTCAAACTCAAATCCACGGAAGATAGGAAGAAAAGGACCTCTCCAAAGATAAAAACTAACTACTTAAATGAGCATAGCAAACATACAAGCAACTTGAACAACAGTTAACACGCGTACAGAGAGAAAGCACAAAAAGGATAAGCAACCCAAGAATTTTCAAGTTATGGACACCAAATCATTGGAAACACTCCCCACAACCATAAAGGAGGGAATCCAGCTTAATAAAACCACAGGGTATGATAGTAGTGTATTGGAAGTATATAAAGTCACTAGCAGGGAAAAAGGCCTATTGTGGTAAATTCCCTATCTCTAACACAGGTGTCAGCATAAGAAAACTTAGCTACCACTCCCCTGTTTTAAAAAGAGGGTTGAGCTACACAGGGCATTAGGGCATATCTAATAGGGCTTAACAGGTATAATGTGTAAATAAAACACCAGTGTTTTGTAAATAAATATTATATTTGTTTGAAGAACAACCAAGTGCAATGATAAAAACTTCAAGAGTTTCATAATTGAAATTTAAATAGGGAAATCATCCCAAAAGATGTCAAGTTCCGCATGACAAATGAATTGAAAGTCAGATGAAATCCTTATTGCTTACATGGGAAAACAAATTAAAGAATAAAAACAAAGAAAGCATGGGAAATTTAAACAGAGTAGTTTGTAATAGCTGCTAATATGCAAAAGGAAACCCAACTCGATAAATCAATTAGCCCTCAAATAGTTAGGAAGCTACCTGTGGATCAACTATCCACCCATGATATAGACCAATATCAAGGAGATCAAATATTGCACATTCCCTGTAAACTCAAAATCATTAATCCTGCAAATTTCACACAAATTAGTCAACAAACTCTAAAGAAAATTTAAACATAACATCAGAAAGCGAAATGCAATATTACTTCTTGAAATGCACATTCACATCAATGCCTGTGGCAAGCCGGGGGAGCAGATCAATTGCGTCCGCTATGTTCTGCTGTTGGTTGTTCACATATTCCTCATCCTTGTCCTGAATGCGAAATCACAAACATCATTCCATAGTGCAAAAGAACCGAACTTATAAACCAATGCCAGCACACTCTAAAGATCAAAAGAACCTCAACATTGCTGTTAGAATCAATCAGTCGTTCTGCAACAAGAGACAGCAACTTCTGCAGCGACACTTCGGACGCATCAAGGTTGAGATTTATATTGTTCCGCAACAGCAAAACATTACCTGTATTCCGATTAAATCAAAAGCAAAGAATCACTTTTTCCGAATAATTTAAAAATAAGAACCACAATAAATACGAAAAAAATCACCATAACATCAAAAGAAAACCTAAAAATTCCTTTAAAAAACAATAACAAAAAAGAAGATACGGAGATGAAAACAACACTAAAGGGGGATAAGAAGGCTCACAAATAGCGAGGAGTGGGCACGGCCCGTTATCGTTCTGAAGGACGATCGGCGTAGAGCGGCCAAGGAACTCGACCACCTTCGTCTTATAAACGACCTCCTCCGGCTC
This sequence comes from Dioscorea zingiberensis, assembly GCA_026586065.1. Classification (NCBI taxonomy): domain Eukaryota; kingdom Viridiplantae; phylum Streptophyta; class Magnoliopsida; order Dioscoreales; family Dioscoreaceae; genus Dioscorea; species Dioscorea zingiberensis. The sequence continues at coordinate 48,118,669 of CM048824.1, read as the reverse complement.
GGGAACCTCCTTCTTCCTCTCCGGCGCGGCCTCCGCCTGCATGGCCGGCAGTCCAACCCCTCTCCGATCGAATCGGGAAGCGGGGATTCGAAGCTTGCGATTGAATCGAGTGAGAGACGAATGGCGAAGACCCCAAAACCCACTCCCTCGTCTCCAATCCCTCTCTCTCTCTATTCTCTAATGGCGCTATTCGAGGGTTTCTCATTTTCTATTTGAGAGAGAGAAGAAAAAAAAAATTACATTTACACCCCTGAAATTTGGAATTAAGGGGTCTAAATGAGATTTTGAGGTTCTCCAGGGTATAAATGCAAAAGTATCAATGTGATTATTATATGCATATTATGCGCAACAACTAACGTATCTTTCGGTCCGTTGGATGGGGACGTGAGGGAGGACAACACTGACCGTTGGATCCTGTCAAATTACATCAAGATTCGGATTCATTATCCATCTTCGGTTCCCGCCGATGATGACGTGGCTGGGACAGGTGGTTGGTTGCGGATTTGAAGCCTCGCCGTATGATTCCCGATCGGGTTTGGTCTATTGGTTTTGATAAATCTAAGAAAATACCAAAATTACCCTTGGTCAATAGTGTAGTGGTTGGGTATCCACAAGGTTAGTTTTGGTATTTCAGAATTTTGTTATTTCTATTTTTATATATTAATTAAAATAATATTAAAGAATCTCTACGCGCAATGAAACGCTTGGAAACGAAGTAATTGTTATTCTTATCAAATACTTGACATGCTAACAATGTTCCTTGGGATTTCGAAAAAAAAATTAATCATTTTTATGACTAGATGTTGAAAAAATGTCTTTAAAAATTAAAAAATTAAATTATATCGTTAGTTCAAAGATTTGTTCAAATCATTTTCTTGTTTTTTAATATGGTTTTGGATAGTATGTTTGAATTTTTATAGCAATTACTATTTTATATTTTATAAAGGTTTATGTTATGGGAAAAATATTAAAAGAAACGTCGTAGTGTCAAAATAATCTGTGATGATCATACAAAATGAATTGCGTATGTGCCGAAAAACTCACAAATAAATGTGACTATAAAAGGAGTTCTATTAAGGTGTACTACATTGTATTCGATATTCCACTAAGATTAAGCTTAGTATCTCTCTTTCTCTTTGAATCCTCTCTGAGTTCTCTATCGTTCTTTCTTTTCACTTTCTCTCTCTTCTTCATTCGGAGTCTCTAACTTGAGCGTTTGAGTCTCCTTAAGCACAAGCCTCAAATTTTCTTGCTCCGTACAGTTCTTTCTCCTAGTGAGGTTTGAATCGTTTGATCCTTGGAGGTCGGTCTCGAAAAAAGGCATTGATCTTGTGAAGCCAAAGGAACAAAGCACAAGAGTTGTCGGTCACAGATCTCTCCATCAAAATCACTTACAGCACTTCAACCTTCACCAACTCTTAATAATTATAATTTTAAATTCCTAAACTATTTTTAAATTTTTGGTGAATTTATTTATTTCATTATTTCATATTTAAATTGTCAACATGGGAACCTTAGAGAATGAGAAGAAATTCTTGATTGCCACTTTCATCTTTCATATTTCATCTTTCATCTACCAATCAAACACTATTAAAGTTTCTAAATTTTGGGGAAAAAAATTGGATAATTTTTTGGACATTTGGAAATTAATATGTGAGTTGGGAGAAATGCATTAACATTAATTAGTAATTTAGGGTTGGAAAAAAAATGTTAGCAAGAACTTTGACTCAAAAATTTTGTCTACTAACCCTAAAATATTGTTAGGCCAACTCTGTTGGTTAATTTGAATGGTAGGTTTTAATTAAATTATTATAGAATTTAATAAATTAGTTTTAATTGAATTTTCCATTGGTGTTAATATTATTAATTAATGAGTCTTATTTAATTAGGTAGGAAGTGAACTCTTTGCTGAATAAATTAGGTCAAGAAGGTGCTTAATGTATATATTTAGTAAACCATAGTCTTCATCTAAATAGTCTTGATCTTCATTTCTTTATTTACATGAAATTTTCCTTGTTAACATTAATTTAAAAGTATTTTTTTATTTACAAATAAAAATGATGGGGAATTATGTTTTAATTTTTTGATTTTTTTTTTTAATGCAATGCATTTAACATGCCTATAAGATCTTATTTTCATGCAACATAATAACTACACGATCTACTCGATATCAATGCTTATAAACTTTCCTCCCTCATCCTCCTTCATAAAGGATGATATTTGTAAATCTTTCTCCACCAAACTTCGTTCTCCCAACATCAACATGTTGTTTTTTGTTTTCAACCTCGGACAACTGTAAGCCCCAAGATCCCTTTTCATTTGGAGTGTCGATTAGTCCCACATCGGATCACCACACAATATTAAGAAGCTTAAATATAATAGGGGTCCATCATCAATTGCCAAGGCTTTTGGTGTGTAAAGCTCCTTATTAAACACTAATCCACTCCACTAATCATAATGCGGGCAAAAAATTAAGTTACAACTGGTTCAGTAAGAAACCCCAGTTGAACTTGATCGGGGGAATATTGGAGTGTGAGATTAGTCCCATATAGGACAACCACACATAATTAAGAAGCTTAAATATAATAGGGTCCACCATCAATTGCCAAGGCTTTTGGTGTGTAATGGCTTCCTAAAGCTCCTCATTTGTGTGACCTACCATCTCCAACAAATCCATTCATACCTCCATTGGTCTTCCTCCTGCCCACGGTAACGGGTCATATCCTCGTTCTATATCCAGAGCATCCACCACGTGTTGGATGTACCCTCACATCAGCCACTAAATTAAATCCTTTTGACTTAACATTTTGAGCCGTTGGATTCCAACGGATAGATTCATGACCGTTGAAACCATCTCAAGCTCTATAAATACCCATTGTTACAACCCTAGACACACAGTGAAATTTCATACACTCACTTTTTGATTTTCCTCTCCTGCGCACCTTTCTCTGGTTGCTCATTCTTATTCTCACTCTTTTAAACATCAATCCAAACATCATCATCTTCAATCTATTCTGGGGATACTTGAGCTACGCCTATCTGCTTTTAGGGCAGTGCTATCTCATGCCATACCCAGGCTTGATTATTTCATACTTTTCTCAGTTTATTTCTAATTGTTTTAAGTTCTGTGTGGTTGATTCAGATTGCTATTTGGAACTTGTGTTTACTGTGATTTTGTTGGACTAATTGTGATTTAATTGGATTAGATTACACTGTGTATTTTCTAACAATCTAAAAGCCGATTATAGACAATTAATCCTCGTCCGTAGTAAAAATCAAATTGGAAAAGCCTAACTTTAACCCTCCTCGATCAACCTTTGAATTAACACCGATTAATTCAAGTTCCTTGACTTTGTTGAAAATCGCATCACCGCCGCTTTTCTTTAATTAATTCTACAAGTGCTCACTCTCTAAATTTCAATCATCAAAGCCCGACGCTTGATTTGAGCACTCTGATTAATTTCAGCTTTATTGTTGTTCTTTATTTCATTCTCTAAGTGATATCTCTCTCTCTCTCTTGTGATCCACTAAATCTTAGTATTTTCAATTGCATAACACCTTTTGCTTTAAAACTTAACTACAAACATCACAAATAAACACAATTATTGAATCTCTAATTTAAAGCAACTTGTCGAAATTCATTGTAACTTTCTAAATTTCAAAGTTTGTCTTACTTTATTATTTGTTGAAGCTTTTATCAGATTTCCCATTGGTGTCTTGTAATCTTTTTGCTTAAGTAGCCCATTATCAGAAGCATTGAATTAGATTGACACTTAGCAAAATGTCTTTTAACAATATCGACATGGCATACAAACATGAGAAGTTTGATGGGAAGATCAGATTTAGGAGATGGCAAGCACAAGTTTAGTATTGGCTTTCTACTCAAGGCTTAGCCTCAACTCTTAGGAACCCAAACTCCGATTCAAATGACTTTGGTTCCTCATGGCCTTCAGAGACTTTCAATGTCCTACTCGACTAATCTCAAACTTCAAACACAACTAATGTATCCAAGCAGAAGAAATTAATTACCACTACAATTACCGTTTACTTAGTTGTCTTTCTGAGAGATTATGCAACAAATACTATGAATGTAAGAACAAATCCACTAGAAGAAATTTGGGACTCTCTAGAAACTGAATATGGTCCAAACAATGCCACTAGAGTTAGTCACCTAACAGTAGACTTTGAAAACTTTAAGATGGTAGAAAACACACCTATGGAAGAACAAATCCTTACTTTTCAGGAGTACATTGCTACATTTAACAAACATGGGACAAATTTCTCAGAAGTTCACACAGTGTCTATCTTACTTAGCAAACTTCCACCATCTTGGTCTGATTTCACTGATTCACTCAGACATAAGATCAACACACTGAACTTACTAGAAGTCTATAACATGCTTAGGACCGAAGAGGCAAACCGTCTCCACTCGAGAGCCACGAATACCTCTAAGGGAAAAGTTTACATGACTGAGTCCAGTAACAACCCCAAAGGCCCCAAATAGTCACCTAAGAACAAAAATCACTCTCCTAGGGGCAAGAACTTTAATTAAACATAAGGGCAAACCACACACGTACCCCACTTCTCAGACTAGATCACCTATTCCCAAAAATTCTGAGAAGAACACTAAACATTGCTTTGTTTGTGGTAGGACCAACCATGTGGCGAAGGACTGCTTCTTCAAGAAGACTGCACTCAAATAAGCGTAACTCCGTCCACCCAAACCACAAGCTAATGTACTTGAAATGGGTGCACCTTCCACTGAGACTCAATTTAGGTCAGTAAGCTTTATCCCTATGGTGAATTTAACTTATCAAAACTTAGAGTGGTTTTTAGATTCTGGTGCTAACGTCCATGTTTGTACTGAATGTTTCTGGTTCTTCACTTATCAGGTCTCAAGTGGAGGATGTGTGACTCTAGGAAACGGATCAGTAGCACATGTGCTAGGGAAAGGACGAGTAGATCTCAAGATAACATCAGGCAAAGTCCTTAGTCTACTGGATGTTCAGCACGTACCAGATGTTAGGAGGAACCTGATCAGTATGATCGAGTTTGGTTATAAAATTATATCAGAGTCAAATAGAATTGTAATCACTAAGGGAAATCATTTTGTGGGAAAAGGCTTTGTATCTAAAGGCTTATTTAGATTAAATATCTGTGAACCTTCCACTTTATCTTTTAATGAATTTGCTTCTACATCTTCTTCTTCTTTCTCATCTATGATCATGAATGTTGAATCTTGTAAGACTTGGCATGGACGATTATGACATGTTAATCTTGGAACAATAAGAAGATTAATGAACTTAAACTTGATTCCTAAGTCAAAGATTGATTCTAATTCAAAATGTCAAATTTGTGTCCAAGCCAAACTTCCTAAAAAGCCTTTCCAACACATTAATAGGAACTCTGATTTGCTTGAATTGATCCATAGTGATATCTGTGATTCAAATAGAACTCTCATTAGAGTCGGTAACAAATACTTCATAACATTCATAGATGATCACTCTAGATACTGTTATGTCTAATTGATTAAAACCAAAGATCAAGCTCTCAACAAATTTATGGTTTACAAAGCTGAAGCTGAGAACCAGTTAGGGAAATCCATTAAGACTCTTAGGTCTCATCAAGGTGGCAAATACATCTCTTATGCCATGACTCAATTTTGTGAAGAGAATGGGATCATCCATGAGTTCACCGCCCCTATACTCCGCAGTCTAATGGGGTAGCGAGTAAAGGAAAAATAGAACATTAATGGATATGGTCAATGCTATGTTATTAAGTTCAGAGTACCCTAGAATCTTGTGAGGGGAGGCCCTTCTCTCAAAGATGTTTCATACTACCATTTAAGGACCGTGACATCTAATAACCCTATAAGCTTTGGAAGAAAAGAGCGCCACAGCTGAATTACTTCAAAGTGTGGGGGTGTTTAGCTAAGGCCAAGATATATGAACCAAAGGTTAGGAAAATTGGACCCAAAACAATTGATGCTGTATTTCTGGGATATGCCTTAGATAGTAATGTTGGCAGATTCTTGGTGATCAATTCTGAGGTGAATGAAATAGCCAACAACACAATTATTGAGGCTAGAGATGCTACCTATTTTGAGAACATATTTCCCTTAAGGACTTCAATACCTTAGTATCCTACTCTTGCTCCTAGCTATAGCTCATGATTCTTCTTGTAGACCTGTTCCTAAACCTATAGAAGAACCTAGAAGGAGCAAGAGAGGTAGGATAGAAAGGAACTTAGGAGATGATTTTGTTACATTCTTGATTGAGGATACTCCTACCACATATCAAGAGGCCATGAGATCTGCTGATTCTCCTTTCTGGAAAAAAGTAATTGATGATGAAATAAATTCAATCTTGAGTAACAATACTTGGATCCTTACTACTTTGCCCCTAGGAAATAAGCCACTAGGGTGCAAGTGGGTGTTCAAAAAGAAACTAAGGCCTGATGGATCCATAGAAAAATATAAGGCCAGATTAGTAGCTAAGGGGTTTAAACAAAAGGAAGGTTTAGATTACTTTGACACCTACTCACTTGTTGCTCGAATTGCAACCATCAGAATTCTAATCGCCCTAGCTACTGTGCATAAGTTAAAAATTCACCAAATGGATGTCAAAACAGCTTTTCTAAATGGAGATTTAGAGGAAGAGATTTATATCGAGCAACCTGAAGGCTTCATTGTCCCAGGACAAGAGCATAAGGTTTGTAGGCTCATAAAATCTCTTTATGGACTAAAGCAAGCCCCTAAACAGTGGAATGCTAAATTTGATTCCACAATTATTTCCTATGGATTTAAAGTCAATAATTATGATAGATGTGTATATTACAAGCAAGTGAATGATCAATGTGTCATAATATGTCTCTATGTTGATGATTTACTCATATTTACCTCAAACATGAATTTGATCAATGACACTAAGAAATTCTTATCTACCAAATTTGACATGAAGGATCTAGGAGAGGCAAATGTGATTTTGGGAATCAAACTCATTATAACCGAATCCGAAATAACCTTGTCACAATCACACTACACTGAGAAAGTGCTAGAAAAATTTGGCTATCTTGATTGTAGACCTTCTGCTACACCTTATGATCCTAGTGTGCACCTTAAGAAAAATAAGTGTGAACCTGTAAGGCAAGATCGATATGCACAAATCATAGTATCTATAATGTATTTGTCTAACAAGACTAGACCCGACATTGCTTATGTTGTAACCAAACTTAGTAGGTATACAAGCAACCCGAACTCCGAGCACTAGACTGCTCTTGAAAAGGTTCTTAAATATCTCATGGGAACAAAGGTCCCGGAGGATTGAAATACACAGGATTCCCCGGTGTTGTAGAGGGATATACAGATGCCAACTGGATATCTGATTCCTTCGACTTAAAGTCCACCTCTAGTCAAGTGTTCTTACTTGGTGGAGGAGATATCCAATGGAAATCTGCAAAGCAGAAGCTCAATGCTAGGAGCACCATGGAAGTTTAACTCATTTGCACTAGATTCCACTTGCACTGAAGCTGAGTGGATTAGGAATTTACTTTCTGAAATTCCTGTTATGTCTTCAAATATGAATACTATAGCTATACATTGTGATTCTAAATCAGCCATTGAACTGTGTAAACGTGAATGTACAAATGACAAGATGAATGTGCACTCATGGATCCAAGACAAGTCGACAGTGGAGGCACTTGAAGCTAATTAATGTTGTGAGTATTGAATATGTAAATTCAAAGCTAAATCTAGCGGATTACCCGACTAAAGGGCTATCGAGATCATAGCCGATGCGCCGAGGGAATGGGGATAAAACTCCATAAAGGTCAATAACAAGAATAACCCTACTTTTTTGAATGGAGATCCCATGATAGAAGTTCAAAGGGAAGTTATCTGATTGGTTGACTGGGAGAGCACCCTACATGTATTTGAGATACATTTATCATTATTACCCCATTCCTATGACGTGTGCTCTCATGTAGTGGTTTAAGGATGAGCTTAACTCTTAATGAGATCAAAGGCTATATCAAAGCGAGATATCACACTACAGATAATCTCTGGAGATCTCACCTATGTGGAGACCACTGTTAGGTCGCAGTTGTGAGAGTGTGGGTTAACTCTCTAAAATCTCCATGAAATTGTACGTGCGCATGGCCAATAATGCGCCAAATCTGTCTTGCTCAAGTATCGCACAAGATTTCTAGTTGGGTTGAATGTTGATTTAAGGAATGTAGTTCAAGACCTAGTTCACTACACTTCTATCAGTTGGAGATTCTACTAGAAGGCTAAGGTTCAAGTCCCTAAGGACACCTCACTCTATGGTCTTGTGTAATCCAAGAAACTCTATTCAACAAATATTTTCTCTTTCTTCTTGGATGGAAAACAATATCCTGATTTAGATTTACTTTGAGACATAAATCTTCAATCATCTTCATTTTGAGTGTGTTACACACCATACCTCATTTTGATCTGTGTTACGATTGATTGTGAGTGTAGTGGGGGACTGTTGGATGTACCCTCACATCAACCACTAAATTAAATCCTATTGACTTAACATTTTGAGCAGTTGGATTCCAACGGATAGATTCATGACCGTTGAAACCATCTCAAGCTCTATAAATACCCATTGTTACAACCCTAGACACACAGTGAAATTTCCCCATACACTCACTTTCTCGATTTCCTCCTCGCACACCTTCTCCTCGGGTACGCTTTCGTTCTTATTCTCACTCTCTGCAACATTAATCCAAACATCATCATCTTCATTCTGTTCTGGGGATACTTGAGCTACGCCTACCCGACGCGTGCCTGGGTGCCGATCGACGCGTGGGTTAGGATACCCTATTAGTTGGAGATTGTCGGATTCCTGCACGAAGGAGGCGATAATCGGCTTTTAGGGCCGTGCTATCACACACCCTACCCAGGCTTGATTATTTCTTACTTTTCTCAGTTTATTTCTAATTGTTTTAAGTTCTGTGTGGTTGATTCAGATTGCTATTTGGAACTTGTGTTTATTGTGGTTTTGCTGGACTGATTGTGATTTAATTGGATTAGATTATACCGTGTATTTTCTAACACCACGTACCCCTCGTCGGACCGCTGTGACCGTTGTAATCGTGAACGGTTTCATTTTCTCCTTCCCCTTTATCATCTCCTCGTCCAAGGCCAATGATATGAAGTGGTGCACCTCTCGACCAACCATAGCCTTCTTCCCTTCCTTCTTGTCCTTCCTCACTGTAACTTGGGCCTCCAACACCTCCTTTCTCACTCCGGTCACCCCCCTCATTGAGCCCTACCCCAGGCTGAGTTGGATGGGCCGTCACCCCGTCCAGGAGAGCCTCTCTTCTCCCTTCCAACCGCAGTTGATAGTGTATTTTTTTTAGATGTATTGTAGATTGGTACCTCAACCAATTTCTCTCGTATCAAACAAACATATACACAATCTAATTTTTTTAAACCTCAATAAATATGCAATCCTTATAAATATATGGTTCTAAGAGAATATACCTTAGATTTTTAAGGTGTACGTGCACTTTTATTTTATTTTATTTTATTTTTGAGAAAAATAGATAAATCAGAATTTATTTATGATAATAATAAGAGTGTTACAAGAGGGGTTACAAAACTGGCCCGAGATTACATATTGAATATGTAAGTGCACTTTTAATCTTTTGAACTATACCAACAAGTTATATATATATATATATATATATATATATATATATATATATATATATATATGTATGGTTTACCTGCACTCAAAAATTATTTCGTTACATGAGTAGTTTGGAGAGCGAGGAAAATAAGAGAGATAAAAATCTCACTTTTCCTCATCTCCTACAAACCAAATCTTGTTGTGTTTGGTTAGGGGTTATCCCATGTTTTACCACTGTACCAAAAAATTATTTCGTTACATGAGTAGTTTGGAGAGCGAGGAAAATAAGAGAGATACAAATCTCACTTTTCCTCATCTCCTACAAACCAAATCTTGTTGTGTTTGGTTAGGGGTTATCCCACTTGGGGATAAGAATAAGTTTTGAAAAATTTTAATTTTTTTTGTATCAATGATAAGATAGTGATGTGTTTTCTATACATTGGTAGGTTATATTTTTTAAATCTTAATTAAAATTTTTGACTGGAAAAACTTTTTCGGGGAATTGTGTCGGGAATAATCCCCAACCAAAACACAAATGGGTTTCTTGGATTCCTGGCTTGATTCGATCTGGACATCAAGCTCCAGATCCAAAATACCTGCTTCGTTGTTGTTCTTGGTGAGTGTCATACTCTATTCTCTGTGGATTTTATGCCCAAAACACAGTTTTTAATGTTATTTTGTTGCTTAATCTCTGAGTTTAGTACTATTTGTTGGTTTGTAGCCATGATTTCTACCTTTTGATCTGAAATATTAATACTAATAAAATAATATTTTATAACCAAAATATCCTTGTTAGCAAATTATTTATAATATTTTAAAATCACTACTTTATCATAAAATTGGAATTTATTAATTTTAGGATTATTTAATAATATTTTTATTTTCTCTACTAAAATACCATTTGAGACTAGCAAATCATTTCTTAAAAATAATAAAATGCTATTTTTATAAAATAAAAATTTATCAAATAATTGATTATTTTGGAATATCCCTAAACTCCTCTAAACCCTATAAATCTTAAACCCTTACAACAAGTGATTGAATCAGCTCAAACACACCTTGTTTATATCGCTTGATTCCAAAGTTGTATCTACATCCGATCAACCCTTTAATTATTATTTGAAAATATTTGAAGACACGGATATGATCACAAGTGTTGAGATGAGAGTCCAATCTGTCAAAATAACCGCCTAATCATCCAAATCCATGGAGGATGAATTCCGTAAGACGCTGAAAGATGGCATATAACAATCTCTAGGTCCTCGGCTCGTGAAGAAGGTAATTTGGATTCCATTGAGATTGAGCACTAGCCTGGAGCATCTCTCACTCTCTCAATCCTCTCTTCTTTTATTCCCCTGACCGGAGCATCGAGGCTCCCCAAGCATGAGCCAATCTTCTTTATCCACCGTTCATTCTCCCTGCAAGGTTCGATTATTGGAGGTCAATCTTTGGAGGAGGTGTTGATCTTGTGGACCTAAAGGAACGAATCAGAAGAGTCATCGATCATAGCCGATCTCTCACTCAAAATCACCTGAAGCGCTCTAATCTTCACCAACCACTTGCGCCCGTTAATCAAGATCTACTCTAATCTCTAAAAGAAGCAGATCTCTATGTTATGGGGGAACCCTTTTTTCCACATGGTGCAAATCGGGAGGACCTCGCGGGGGGGTCGACCGGATCAAGGGAGGAACGCGAGATCCCCTTCCCATCCCTCAAAAGGCCCACAGGTGTTGTCTTGTCATTGAAGGCAGGCGTCGCGCCCAGTAGAAAGGATACCTAACATGCATGGTAGTGGGTTAGGGGACGGAACCTGGTGTGTGGCGTGCATGGAGAGCCAAGACGGCTGCCCAAGGGCTGCCTACCTGTAAAAAGAGGGAGGTCTCTCTTACTCTAGGATCTAACTCTTTCTCTCCCATTCATAAACTCTCAACCCAATTAACTTGAGCCGAGGTTCTGGGGAAGAAGCCTTTGGGCTTCTTTGTTTTGCAGTGAGAGGTAACTTGACTGACGAGTTTACTCGACACACCTCACGCCATCGCACTCACCAACCCTCGACAAAACTCGTGGTCCCAAACATCAACTACTACCATAACACCCTATTCATAGTTGAACTCTCTCTCAAGGGAAGTGGCTCCTCAGCCCGCTACCAATTTGAGCATCAACACTCTACATCAACCATATATATATAAACTTTAATTAAAGAAAAGAAATATTTTTGTTTTTCTCTCATCCCAAGATCAATGAATCAAAGAAGGTTGAAAAAAACAAAGCAAAGTAGTACACATAGAATGCGGCGTCCTAGTACGGCAACATTGATGCATGATCATAGAACACCTCTTTATCCCCAAGCTCATTCACTTGGTTGTGTGTATTAAAAGAGGCTACACCTAGCCAAGATAAAATAAATGGACTACACCTTGACCTAATCCACTTGATGTGACATTTTAAAAGGCAAATGAACACATTCCCAAAAGCCACAAGAGTGCTAGCCTGTCTCTTCATCCCATGTTATGTGTCTAGTCACTATCAAAGCCATGAAACATTGAAAACCAGACAGACAATGGGGGAACTCTTCAACTTATCATACTTATTACTTGGACACTCCTTGTTGTTGTGTCCTTTGATTGCAAGTGTTGTTGTTGTTGGGTTCATGTGAGCTTTGCCATTTTGATTCTCAATTTAGTATTTGATTTGATTAAGTCATGATGGTGCAGTGAAGAATGTGGAGAATTGAATGTTTCATTGGATTAGTGCTAAGATATCAAAGGTAGGCACTGTTTGGTTACTAAAAAGGGGACTATATACTATTTAATTGGATTTTTTTTTTAGTTTGAAGATTTTGATTAAACTTTTATTTTAATTAAGTTTAGTATTTTGGATTCGTTCTAAGCGATGAAAAATATAATGGTGGAAGATTGCAATATGTACAATTGGTTATTTTTTGGTTGTTTGTTTCGATTACTGCTTTTTTTAGAAGCTATGGAGTATATGCTTCTCGTAAAAGCACTTTTGGAGATTAAAAAAAAAAATCATTATTTGTTTTTTTAAAAGAAAATATCCTCATTTAAAAAAAAATGAAAATGTTGTCTTAAGGAAAGGAAAAACTATTTAACTTATTCACAAAAGTACTGACAAGAGAAACAGTTAAATAAATTTTTTTTTTTGAAAAAAAGAATTCAATCTAAACGGCCATGCTATGCTTTCATAACAGCGGAGGAACTAATCCATGGTATGCGGCAGAGTAACACAAACGGAATCCTAATAAAAATTGACTTAAAAAAGGCTTTCGACAAGGTTGATTGAGATTTCTTGTTGGAGATCTTAGAGGCAAGAGGATTTGGTCCAAAATGGATCGGATGGATCCATTCGATCCTTATAACCACGTTAAAGGCCAAATTCCTCTTAAATAGGCAACCCATGGTATAGATCAAGCATAAAAGGGGATTAAGACATGGGGACCCTCTGTCCCCACTCATTTTCATCCATGCAGGAGACGTATTCAACACCATGCTTGCAATGCATGGTTATCAAGGAGGACATGTTCAGGGGCATCAGGTGTGGACCAAGTGAGAATGAGGAAATCACCTCACTCCATACGCAGATGACCTAATCGTACTCTGTTTGGGGGAACAAGAGCATCTATAGACCCTGAAACTGATGTTCTACCTCTTTGAAGGTTTATCGGGACTTAGTATCAACTATCATAAGAGTGCCCTAATCCTAATAAAGCACAGGTCACATAGTGCACAACAATTGGCGAACATCATGGATTGTCAGGTTGGCAAACTCTTGTTCATATATTTGGCCCTGTTGATCTTGGGGACTAGACCGCGCAAGGCGAAATGACACGACTTGATTGACAAAATCAGGAAAAGAATCGGCTCATGGAAAAGGCAGATTACTCTCCAAGGGTGGGAGGATCATCCTCATCAATGTAGTAGTGTTCACAGTCGACCCAAATCATTAGTTGGCAATATACAAGTTTCCCCAATGGGTTATTAGCCTAATCAAAGCTCTTCGGCAAGACTTCCTATGGCGTGGCCCGAATCTGGAAGCCAAAGATTATAGACTAATAAGCTAGGGAAGAATCTGTAAGCCGAGGGAACAAGGAGGATGGGAGATCCTGAACCTTAAGAGCTTCAGCGAAGCAATGTTGGGAAAATGGTGGTGGCGGATCCTCACAAAAGAGGCGAGTGTATGCCTGAAAATCATAAAGCAAGCCTACTATGGGCAATGCTTCATCAACCCATTCTAGGAGGTGCCAACTAGGGCATCCTTGTTCTAGAAGGGTATCTGCCAAACCAAAATATGCAGTACTGCACAACACAATAGTAGAAGTAGGAAACGGGCAAACCACAAATCTCTGGTGGGGACTTGACTGGGCTAATGGGCAGCGACCACCTAAATGTGGAGCAGGCCAAAAATAAGGTTAGATAAGGAATCCCCATCAGGCTAACTGGGCCATTAAGCTTTAATGGTGGGATCCAATTGGACTGGAAGAACCCGTGGTAGGGGTCCCCAACCATAGAGTATGAGCACTAATCCCACATAAGAGGTTCACGATAAAATCCTTATACCTCTTCCTGGTCGATCGGGACTGTAGTATGCTTCAAAAATATGAATTTTGGAATAAACCTATCTCGAACAAGGTGAAAATATTCGAATGACTGGCTTGGGATAACAAGGTCATGACCTTGGACAATCAAGTGAAGAGAGGATGGTTTGAAAATGCACCCCAATGTTTCCTCTGCAGGTAAGCCAAGGAAACAGAACCACATCTTTTCATCCAATGGCCACATAGTGAACACATCTAGCCACACTTTTGTTAATTATTTGGGCTGCTATGCACCCTTACCGGCCCATATTCAGGACCTCTGGGGGGATAAGACACTCGAGGGTAGTTTGGATAAGGAGAAGAGAGGGGGATGGAGTATAACAGTGGTTGCAATCACCTGGAGCATATGCGGTGAAAGGAACCACAAATATTTTCAAGATAAACAACTCGTTTTCAACGAAATCATTTGGAGAATCAGCTTTTTAATACTTTCATGGTTTGATGGAACGCACACATCAAAGAGGCCAAAGTTGGTTGCATTAGAGTCCATGGCAAAAAGAAGTCTGGCATTTACTAGAGAGGATTTGGACTCGCCCCTAGGAGACGACTACGAGGACACTGTCCCCTGTGGAGACGACATACAGGATGGTCCACCTCAATTTTTAGGACGACAAGGTGAAGATATCATAAAAGCCCTAAATCGACCAAGATTTCATGACTCTATCTCATATTACTTGTACTTTTGTAACTCTTAATTTGTATATTAATAAACATGATTCATCCACCTTTCCAAAAAAAAAAAACATTATATTATTATTATTTAATAGAAGGTCTAAAGTCATGTTTATTTTCATATTTATAATCTATTTCATGACGTACAAGTCAATTATTCAAAATCTTAGAAGAAGATTGTCACCAGATTAACCCGAAACTTAAAACCCCAAACCCTAAAATCAAATCCATGACCACAAACACATTAAATTCCAACCAATTCAAACACAACAAATCCATTGATCCATGCATCAAGATATAACTTTCAAACTAAATGAAACAAAATAAATAAATAAATAGAAAAAAAAGGGCAAAATTGAAGAACATTGTTTGGCCCTTTAAATGACATGAAAACCAAAAGAAGTGAAATGACTGTTAGTCATTACCTATGTGTGTGTCTCTTCATCATCAATAACCACTGGTTTGACTGACATCCAACTTCAATAAACCAAGGTCAACCGATCTAATCCAACGGCTGAGATCTCATCACATCCAACACAAGTACTACATCGGGAACCGCGAGATTAGAGCGATAACCATTAACACCACCACACGTTATCGGGTACCCGCCAAGTCTTTCACGGATCTGGAAACCCGACCCGTTTTTGGAAACCCTACTTTTTTGCTTCTCCTCTCCAACTATAGCAACTTCCAACACTTCCCCCCCACTTCCACCCCACTTCCCCCATTTCCAATCTTTAAAGCTCTCCATCTTCTAGGGTTCAAGAAGAGGGAGAGGAGATCTGGTGAGAGAGAGATGGGGAGGGGAAAGATAGAGATCAAGAAGATAGAGAACCCTACAAACAGGCAGGTGACATACTCTAAGAGGAGGCAAGGGATCATGAAGAAGGCTAAGGAGTTAACTGTGCTTTGTGATGCTGAGGTTTCGATCATAATGTTTTCCAGCACTGGGAAGTTTGCTGAGTATTGTAGTCCTTCAACTGAGTATGTTCTTGATCTAATTATATAACTAGTGAGCATTTGGTTGGTGAAGTTTATGTGATTATTAATGTTGGTTTTTGTTGTTGTTGTTGTTGTTGTTGTAGTACTAAGAATGTGTTTGATCGTTACCAGCAAGTGACTGGGATTGATTTGTGGCATTCTCAGTATGAGGTATGAGATTTTGGAATTGGTTTATATATGGTTAATTTGTTGTGATGAGAGATTAATTCTATATTTCTATTTTCATGGGAGATCAATAGAGAATGCAAAACAACTTGAATCATCTGAAGGAGATAAATCACAACCTCAGAAGGGAAATAAGGTTTTTTGTTTATTTAAGTTTTTATGTGTTTGAGTGATTGGTGTATGAAATTGGTGAATTGTGTTTTTTTGGGATTTGGATTGGATAGGCAGAGAATGGGGGAGGATTTGGATGGATTGGACATCAGTGAGTTGCGCGGTCTTGAGCAAAATGTGGATGAGGCTTTGAAGCTTGTTCGCCAAAGAAAAGTTAGGCTTGGATTCTTTTCACTCTCTTAATTCTTGATCTATAAATAAATGAAGAACAATTCTATAACTTTGCAAGTTTCTCTTTTTTTTTTATTTTTATTTTTAAGTAACTGGTTGAAGTGAAGAAGTGCATGATGATTTAGCTGCAAGATGTATGTTTAGATCAAATTAGAGAAAAGGATTTATAGTTTCTTATTCTTTAGATTCTTTGCATGAAAAACATTCTTAAAACTTTGCTGCAAGTTTTGCTTTTTCTTTTTTTAAGTAACTGGTTGAAGTGAAGAAGTGCATGATGATTTAGCTGCAAGATGTATGTTTAGATCAAAGAGAAAAGGGTTTATAGTTTCTTATTATTTAGATTCTTTGCTTGAAAAACAATCTCAAAACTTTGCTGCATGTTTTTCTCTTCTTTTTTTTTTATTTTTTTAAGTAACTAGTTGAAGTGAAGAAGTGCATGATGATTTAGTTGCAAGATGTATGTTTAATTAGATCAAAGAGAAAAAGATTTATAGTTTCTTATTCTTTAGATTCTTTGCATGAAAAACAATCTTAAAACTTTGCTGCAAGTTTTTCTCTTCTTTTTTTTTAAGTAACTGGTAGAAGTGAAGAAGTGCATGATGATTTAGCTGCAAGATGTATGTTTAATTAGATCAAAGAGAAAAAGATTTATATCTTATTCTTTAGATTCTTTGCATGAAAAAAAAAAAATCTTAAAATTTGATGCAAGTTTTTCTTTTTTTTCTTTTTTTTTTCTTTTTTTTTTAACTGGTTGAAGTGAAGAAGTGCATGATGATCGATTTACCTGCAAGATGTATGGTTAGATCAAAGATAAAAGGATTTATAGTTTCTTCTTATTTAGATTCTTTGCATGAAAAACAATCTTAAAACTTTTGCGCAAGTTTGTTTGTTTGTTTTTTTTTTTTTTTTGAATTATATGATTTAGATGGAATATGTATGTTTAGAACAAAGAAAAAGATGTTAAAGTTTCAATTCCTTGGATTGTTCTCAACCTTCTCATTTATCAAGTCCTTTTGAATTCTGATCTATGAGTGCATGTAAAAGTACATATTCTAACTATGAAAGTTGTTCTTTTTCTTCTTGTTTTATCAACTTCTAATTCTGATTTATGAGTTCATGTAAAGTCATAGTTTCTTGTTCATGAATCTCATAGAAGTATAGAGTTTGTTGGTTTTGATCAATTTCGCTTAACATTAACTTTTCTTAATTATTGGGTGTGTGCAGTATCATGTTATCACCACACAGACTGATACCTACAAGAAGAAGGTAGTAAGAGTTTTCTTTCTTTTCCTTGCCTAATTAGATTTAACAATCTTAAAAATAATGCTGTCAAACACTCTAAATATAATAAAAAGACATGTAAACATACACAAAATTCATTCTGGAAGTGTTCTGAAAATTTAGAAATATTATAAAAAAAAATTGAAACTAAAGGAAGAAAAGAGGGATATCAAGAGTGTTGTTGGAAGCTGAACAAGTATATGATAATATTTTTAACTGTAAATACCATTTTTTGGATAATTATTTAATTAAGTTACATCAAGCTGTACGTTGTTTATAGTAGCTGAGTTAATGTCATCATCCCCTTTGGTTTTTTATATGTTAACTATGAACATTATATTTATATTTTGGAATTCGGTTTTCCTTTATTTTGTTTCTATAGATCATTCAAGCTATATATTTGATGTGAAACTGATATGCATTTCCTTAAACAATAGTGAATATATTATGAAAGAAAAGAAAACAGTTAAAAAGAGTATTGTTTCAAGAATGAATTAACTGTTAACCATTTTTTCTTTCTTGCATTCTAGACTAAGTTTCTTCTTTCATTGCTAGTTTATTATTATATGGTTGAATATTCATAACATGATATCAAAACATTTCACTGAAAACATGAGCTATCTTAATAGGATAATATTCTATCTCTGAACTACATGAAATCATAAAATTGCACTTTTTTTAGAGAATATCCTATAATCTAGAGAAGCATTTTCATTAATTAATCACCTCTTTGACAAAGAAAAAGAGAAATTACAGATATTTTCAAGCATAGCTCACTCAAGAATTATCCATCAATTAATCTAGCTATTACTTTTGTCAAATTCAATGGATGGATATAAAGTGTAGAAGGAAATTAAGAAACAAAATCCAGAAAGAAAATAACTATATTCTCTAACTGATAAAATCAATTATCTAATTACATGTAATTTACAAACTGTATGTAACTCAGATTTTGCATGCATAAGCAAAGAAAAACAGAAACATTAATGTTAATTATTTCTTAAGCTTTGTGTTCATGAGATAGTGCCACACTTTCTGTGCACAAATATATATGTTTCACATAAATGAATGTGCATTCACTATTTAATGCATGACAACAACATCTCAGTTATCTATGTTTGTTGCAGCTCAAGAACTCCCATGAGGCTCACCAACACTTGCTACGTGAACTGGTTAGTGCACTGTTTCTTCACAATTATCTTTGCATCTTCTTCATAATCTTGCAAAGTGGTGGAAAATATCAAACTTTTTATGACAAATTTGATGTAAACAATGTGTTAAGAAGAAACCGATAAATCTTTGTTAGATTGATGTGGTGTTTGTTTTGTTTCAGGAGGTGAGAGATGAACATCCAGTTTATGGATTTGTGGACAACGATCCGAACAACTACGATGGCACGTTGGCGCTAGCGAACGCTGGATCGCATGTTTATGCATACCAAAGAGTTCAACCAAACCAGCCAAACCTCCATGGGATCATGGGTTACAATTCGAATGATCTTCGTTTGGCCTGATTGTGGTTACTGTTTACTGCTACTATGTGTGTTAATTTCCATGTAATGCAAACAATGCTTGAAACCATGTGTACGTTTGTGTTTGTGTTTTTTCTTTATTTTGCTTACTAGCTAGTTATCTTCATTGTATTATTTATGTCAGGACCTATCTATAATGCTTGAAACCATGTCTTTGTGTTGTGGCATTTTCTTTGATTTTTTTTTTTTAAATTTAGTTTATTATTGGGTTTTGTTTGGAGGGGAGGAGCATTTTTGGTATTTTATTTTAGGGTCTAAGTATACATGCACATCATTCTGATTCCGAAGAAGACGATAAGCCTGCTCAATTGCTCGATCAAAATCATTACAACGGTCCTCGCAAACCGACTCCAAACCGTCATCGCGGCCTTGGTGGATGAAAACCAAACGGCTTTCATCAAGGGCCGATGTATACATGATAGCATAGTGGTGGTAGAAGAAATTATTTTCAACATGAAAAGGAAATGAGGGCTACTTATGAAGATAGATCTCAAAAAAGCTTTTGACACAATAGATTGGGAATTCCTCCTCGAAATACTCCAAGCCAGAGGTATTGGTCCGAATTGGACTAGCTGGATTAGGAAG
Organism: Dioscorea zingiberensis; assembly: GCA_026586065.1. Classification (NCBI taxonomy): domain Eukaryota; kingdom Viridiplantae; phylum Streptophyta; class Magnoliopsida; order Dioscoreales; family Dioscoreaceae; genus Dioscorea; species Dioscorea zingiberensis. Next base: position 48,098,820 of record CM048824.1, on the reverse strand, counting down.
ATCCTCAATTCATCCAAATCAACCTTCCTGATCAATGGAACCCCCTTGGGATATGTGCGACATCAAAGGGGGCTGCGCCAGGGGGACCCACTCTCTCCCTTACTATTTATCCTTGCAATGGACGTTTTTACCACAATGGTGAAACACGCCATGCGAGAAAACATCTACGAAGACTTTCGTGTGGGAACGACCGGAGGAGAACAAATATTGGCATTGCTTTACGCTGATGGCCTCCTAATAATCAGCTCCGGGAGGATGAGTGACTTCAGGACTTTGAAATTCATTTTCTCCCTCTTTGAGGGACTCTCGGGACTAAAGATCAACTACAACAAAAGCGCCATCATTCCTATTGGAATACCGGATGATGAGGCAAAGGACCTGGCCTCGACTATGGGATGCCAGCTGAAGCCTCTTCCGATTGACTATCTTGGTATCCCACTATCAGGATGCAAACCCCGTAAAGCTGATTGGCACAAAATTATCCAAAAAGTGAGAAACAAGCTAGCCTCCTGAAAAGGAAGATTAATATCAATGGGAGGCCGTATCACCCTACTTAACTCAGTCCTCTCTGAAATCCCAAACCACTGGATGGCCATATACAAGCTGCCCCAATGGGTGCTCCGACACATCGAAGGAATAAGAAGAGACTTCCTATCGAGAGGAGCCAACCTAGAATCCAAAGCCTACCGGCTAGTGAGATGGGAGACCCTCACAAGACCTAAGGATTTGGGAGGATGGGGAATTCTCAATATGAAAGTTTTCAACGAAGCTCTCCTGGGCAAATGGTGGTGGCGACTACTACATGGTAAAACAGGAGTCTGCGGAAGAATCATCGAGCACGCCTACTTCAAAAGTGCGCAGGTGAACCCCTTCAGACCTGCACCCAACCGGGCCTCCTTCTTCTGGAAGGGGATTGACCAGAAAGACATCACCATGGCAAATGTGGTAACTATACCAGGGACAGGGGACACTGTCAGAATATGGTTCGACTACTGGTACAACGAAACCAGCCCCAGTACTTGCTTCCCGGAAATACAAATGCTATGGACCAAAGCGGAGCTCACAATTCAAGAGGCAAGACGACAACAAGAAAGCGGAATATCACTCTTGAAACCAGGACCCCTTTCACAAGGGGCGGAAGAACTGTGGCAGGGACTACAAGAGCACCTTAACCACTCGGAAACCTCCCAGACGGACCAAAGGAAATGGCGACTCACCCCAACCCTGGACTTCACGGTCAAAACCCTTTACCGCTTCCACATCGACGGAGACATAAGGAGCTCCATCCCTAAGTCCTTTTGGAAACAAGCAATCCCTCTGAAAGTCCAATTATTTGCTTGGTTGGCATGGGTAGACAAACTCCCCACACTGCACAACCTTGCAAAAAGAAACTGGCAAGGGGAGAGAATAAACTGCTATCTGTGTGATAATCACGGGGAGAAGACCGAACATCTGCTAGCCAAATGTCACTATATAACAATGATATGGTCCCACTACATGCAACACTTGGGATACAGGATTACCCCTACAAAGATACAAGATCTTTGGGGGACTCATCAATCGACATGAAACTGGGGTGACCTCTCCGAAAGGGTTGGAACCTGTTGGTACTGGCTGTCACCTGGAGCCTATGGTTGGAAAGGAACCTGACATAATTCAACAATAAACGAAGCGTTTATACACGGCTCATCCGACATATTAATTTCCTCTTTCTCTAGTGGCTCGACTGTGCCTATGCTACCAACAAACCCAACTCCAACTGATGCTAGCCTTCATCAAACGTAGCCTCACAATCACGGAAGATGAGCTTCATAGACACCCACCAGGGAAAGGCCAAATAGCCCTTCACCATTGCCAGTCACAGCGCATTGATTGTATTACATGGTCCAACAAGGGGCCCTTCTACTTTTATTTTTTCTTTTACCTAAATAAATGAATGTGGTTTATCCACTTTTATCAAAAAAAAAAAAAGTTATACATGCACATATAATTTCAGAGGCAGCTAATGTGATATTAATGATATGATGATGTTAACTAGACTATAATGTCACATCAGCTGTGTGCCAAAAAATATCTTTGACAAATTTTTGCCTAACTGATGGTTTTTATGCTATTGTATTATGTCAATATGCAAAAAAAAAAAAAAAAAAAATCTAATCTTTATTTATGGTTTTATAATTTTAAGCGAAAAACTTTATCATATATATATATATATATATATATATATATATATATATATATATATATATATATATATTTGAGATAAATGTGCATGGACAAGTCACTAGATGCACTCTGAGACATGATTCGAACCCTCAACCTCACTTTTTCCCTTTAAAAAATAATGATGTTCCACACTCAGCCAATTTTTTTTTTAAATCATTTGGGTAAAGTTAAAAAGGGCAGCACAGTGCTACAAAGCTCTTGCTATGTGCGGGGTCCGAGGAAGTGTCAGACCATTTGAATCTATTGTACGTAGCCCTACCATGTTTTTTTTGCAAGAGGTTGTTTCCACAACTCGAACCCGTGACCTCCTGGTCACATTTCGACAACTTTACCATTGCGCCAAGGCTCCCCTTTGTGGGATCGAAAATACGCGCCTGGCATCGTGTGACACCAGACGATATATCGAATCACAAATATCGTATTTTTATTGTGTGGGTTCTTTTATTCCTAATAGAGGCAAGCCCCTATTATTAATTACCCCAGACAATGTCATGGGAACCTCCGATTAAGGGCAAAAATACAAGTAGAGACAATGAGAAGGAATAATTGATTTTATTGCAATATAATATGATTTGTTACATGTCAGCATATGTTTATATATATAGATATATATTTATTTGTTTATTTATGACGCCGCCCCGCCTCAAGATCTGTGCCCCGCCATATGGGATCCATAATCCACCGGTTGCCTTGCGCTTGAGACTTGTGACCGAGGTTCAGATCGCCAACTGAGCCGCCTTTTAAGAGTTGCATTAGCCTTTTTCTCTATCAAAATATGCATTGCCCGAGCTGCAAAAGAGGCTTGTGCTATATACGACTATTGAAGATCTTGGTATCTAGTCTTCAGCGCCGCGAATTTCATTCCCATTGGAGTTTCCAGGCAGGAATTATGAATTTTTTTGAAAATGAGTCTTCGGCATTGTTAACGGCAGGATCGCTGAAATTGACTATTTTATCCGTCAAAATTTACACCGACTGAGCCGCCGAACGAGTCCGTGTTGTATATGACTATTGGAGATCTGGATATCTAATTTCCAATTCCACAGATTTCATCTTAATCGGAGTTTTCTGGCCAGAGTTATGAATTTTTGAAATTGGGCTATCAACATAGCTAGCGGCGTAAATCTTTGAAGTTTACCCTTTTGTTTATCAGAAATCCACACTGATCGGACCACCGAATGAGTTTGTGTTGTATATGAATGTTGGAGACCCGGATGTCTAATTTCCAACGTCATAGAGATTATCTCAATCGGAGTTTCCAGGCCAAAGTTGTGAATTTTTGAAATTGGGTGATCAGCATGGCTGTCGGCAGAAATGCTGAAATCTACCCTTTTTATTTATCAAAATCCACGCTGATCGGACCACCGAAAGGATTTGCACTGAATATGAATATTGGAGACCCAAGTGTCTAATTTCCACTGTCGCAGAGGTTATCTCAATCGGAGTTCTATGGACGGAGTTATGTATTTTTGAAAATGAGAAATCAGACGAGGTTTCAGGAATTAATTTGCCGAGCTATAATGTTCATCCCTTTTCCCCATCAAAATACGTGACCGACGGGTCTCACGCCAACGAAGTTTGGCGCTTGGCCATAACTGTTGTGGATCTAGATATCTATTTTCTAATGCCGTAGATCTCGCCTCAGTCGGAGTTCTCTTGCCGATGTTGTGAATTTTCGAATATAGCCCTTTATTACAACTATTTCTGCAGCAGTTCAGTAATTTATTCAGCAACTCTGCTGGCGACTTTCAAATGGCAAAACCGCTTTTCCATTTCTATGGGAGCTTTTCTCCATTGAGCTGCAGCGGCACATCAACCCATAAATTTTGGTTCTGGGCTTTCATTGGCCTGGTAAATCCTTTTATAATTTTATTTTAAAGAGTGCCTTGGGACTAGAGACTTGCAGCTTCAGGGAGTAAGCCATGTCCCTAATTTGAGAAGACTTTGCCTTGCTACTTGATCCCACAATAAAAGAGGATTATATGTAGTTAGAGATGAAGAGACTCCATTCCAATTCCAGTGTAACACTTCTCCTTTCAACTACACTTTATCACATGCGTGTCCACATTCCTTGCCATTTTATGGGAAAATTAGACTTCATCACTTTCTCCTCATTTTCAGCAGTTTCACCATCTCCATTTTCTTAATGGCAGGAGTAGCATCTTCAAGCATCCGCCGAATAAAATATGTTTCAACATTGTAGGAGATTCACAGGTACTAAACAAAGCCATTATTTGTATCCTTTTAAATGCTTGCATTCCTTTGGGACATTTTGAAAATTCCGGCAGAACCTCCCCTGTATTTGGAGCTCCGGTTTTATACAAACATACACAACTTCTAGGATTTCACATATACATCAATTTGTACAAGAATCAATATTTCTGCAGCAGCTCTTCATTTACCCCCTTAGAACAGAGAGGTTTGATGGCGATTGTCGGCGATCATCCTTTGCTAATGCTGATGACGAATAGGAGGATGTTGTCACCGTCTTGTCTGGATGGGCCGATGCCGTGGTTCGATGCCAATTGTCGATGACGATCACACCGGAGTCTGCCGGGTGTTGATGCAGTGGACGGTGTTGATGTCGGTTGATGCAAGGGCGGCGTTTGATGCCGGATGTTGATGACGCATAAACGGGTCACTGGCCGAAAGTGCCGACGACGATGAGCGAGGCCGCAGGGCTACCGCCGAAAGGCCGATGCGCAGGAGCCACCGGCCGGGTGTTGATGACGCCAAACAGTCAGCCGGCGATGGCGAACATGACCGATGACGAGCCGAAATAAGCAACCAATGGTTGATGACGCAATGTACGGTCAGGCCGATCTTTGTTGATGACAATCGTAGTGTCGATCTTATCTGAGGGATGATTGATGTCGCTTGTTGATGCAGAGGCGGTAGGCGCCGGGTGCTAGTCGCGTCTTGATGGCGAACAGTTGCTGCAGACGCCGGGCGGATGTTGATGTCGGCGTTGCTGCAGTTGCCGATGTTGATGCGTACGGCGCGGAGTTGCCGCGGATAGGTGTTGATAGCGCCTATGTTGATCACCGTGGCCGGAGTTCTTTGTAGATAGGTGTTGATGACGGCGTTGCCGCGGTGGTGGAGTTCAAGCGGAGTTCTGCCGCAGTAATGGAGGGCCGCAGGAGTTCTTGAAAGGCGGATCCGTGACTGTCCGGCGCCGCGTAGAAGGCCGCAGGGCGCGTTATAGGAGCTTGGCGGGAGTAGGTGGCGTTATTGCCTGGGCCGGAGGAGAGCGCGAGGGGCGCCGCTTGGCCATGTGGACGCCAAGGCTGCAGAGGGACGCGCAGACTGCGGAAGGACGCAGCCTTGCTGGCCTTAGGGGACAAGGCAGCGCGCTATGGAGGGACGCAAGGCGCTGCCTTGCTAGCAGAGGCGCTTGGCCTTGCTTGGCCGGAAGGACGCGCAGCGCTGGCCAGGGCGGACGCGGCGCGCTGTAGTGGAGGGACACGCGCGCTACCGCAGAGGGCGCCACGCCAGGCGGTGGGCCAGCTGGTGGGCTAATGGGCCGGCTCACTTGGCGGCGGTCGACCGGATCAAGAGAGATGGAGAAGAGAGAGAGAAGAGAGGATGCCCCCTTTTTTTTTGTTTTATTACATATTTTGTTTCTTTATATTTATTTATTTATTTATTTATATATATTTTTTTTTAATATGATAAGGAGTTTAGGAGAGAAGAAATACCTCTAATTTCTCTCTTCTTCCTCTTGTCTTTCTCTGCCTCTTTGTCTCTCTCAGATTTCTCTTTTTTCCTTCGGTCTTTTCTCTCCTCTTTTTTTTTGACAAAAATCTAAAATGACCTTTTTGTCACATATAAGCAATAGTCCCCCTTACCAACCTCAAAGTCACATGTCACCATCTCCATGAATATCATCTTTGAGTCATTTACCCCTTTTGGAATAGACATTAATATTAAATAAGCTCCAATAAGCTTATCTCCATATTTCTCATGAATAGTGTGAATGCCTTTCAAAGTAAACACCCATGAACTCAAAGCTTAGCAGGCCACTTTGAGCAGTAACGTGACATATATTAACTTTATTAAAGTAGGACCAAGCCAAGGAGCATAACTTTAATATTTTCCCCATTATTTTATGTCATTCTGCAGTAGTTCTTTTCCAACAATGTCACACCCTCCATGGTTTCAAAATGTAAATATTTAATCAACTTTTATGAGTGAATGGTTGGCCCTTAAATTCTATATTTCATTGTCCATCTTGAATTTGCAAATGGGACAATGGAATGAGTTTTTGTGGACTTTGATGAAGGAGTCTGTTTACCCTTGCAGCATATCACCAAATAGGCTAGGTGCATGGCGGCATTAGCAACAATTGGATTCCTTGGCATTAATTAAGCAATAAACTTTGATAAAATAAAAAAAGAGAAATTCTTATTCCATTGAGGGACTTCAGTGAACATTTAATGGGCATCTCATATAACCAAGTATTTGGTCTATTTTCAGGATATTTCATCAATAAAATTTACAAACATACGGGATTGACTCTTCCAACAAATGAAAGAGTTTCAGAAGATGAAGAAAAAAAAATAGACTTTAAAGGAATTTTTGATCTTCAACTCTATTGACATGCACTTGTTAAAGACCCCTATTTCTGTTTGCAAGCATTGCATTTGATGGCTCAAGTTGTATTGGTCTCTTTGCTATCTTTATGCTCAGCTTCATGCTTCAAACAACTCCCATCCACACTCTTCATATCTCAACTATACTCCTATGAGGCAGGTGGCCATGCCTATAGGAATCCAGAGATGTGCTTTCTTGTTGCTGCTTTCCTCAGGAAGAGCTCGAAAGTATGCAGTGGCCTTTTCAAAGTTTCTTTCATTCTCTTACAAACCTCTAGTTCACTTCATCTATTGCCTTCAAACCCATTCTGTCAGCAACTCCATCTGAGGCATTTCATCAAGTATCCGAAGAGCATTCTATATAACTTAACATTTAGCATAGCCTTGGGTTGCTTCTTTAACCAAAAATTACAACATAATGTTTTAATTCATCACCCTATCAAACATGAATCCTGTCTGAAGCTTCAATGCAAACAAGAATTCCTTTGAAAGCTAGCTCCTTGCAGTAGACTTCCATCTTTCTTCATGTAATATAAATGTTGATTTCCTCAGAACTTGAGCTTTTACTTATTTCTCAAGCGATGAAATTCTTTGGAGTTTTGGTGACGAAAGAATGCAAGACAGACCCCCTTTCCTTAAGAATATATATATATGATATAAATTTTAATCTTCTCCAGCAGCAACATCGCCTTCTCTACCATCAGAACTTGAAGTCTAATGAGCGGAAAAACTCGGGTTGGAGGTTGACATCGTGCTAGACTCCGGATCGGTGACACCGTTGATCTCTGAGTTGAGCCTCAAACAGCTCTCCGTGACCAAGACCATCATCATCTTGATTAGGTTTCTTGCAAATGCCCGAGAGACGAGGGGATAATGAGCAAGACAGCAACAGGCCAGCGAAAGGTAGACTCCCTAACTTGAGTCCTTTGCGAATGAACTCTATCTCGGCTTTGCCCTGTCGGTGGAGTTGGGATCCGGGATGCTCGCAGGTCTTTAAAAAAAAAACATCATCTTTTCGTGTTGTGGCTGATTTTCGGTAGCTCGACGGCATGGAAACGCAGAGAGGGGAGGGCTTCTTCCTTCTTCTTCAGATCTTCACCGGACTATTCGTCGGGGCAACGACGAGGGGCGCGGAGGCGCTCGAGCAAAGGGGGTGGCCTCCTCTGCTTCCTCTCCTTTTCAAAGATGTTATCTCCTTTTATGGGGTGACGATGCTTGGTCGGAGTCTGGCAGCTCCGCGGCTGAGCGGTGTGGAAATACAGAAGCCTCCATCTCCTTCTCTTGATCTTCATCTCTTCTTCTGCTCCCTGGTATTGCAGTCTGGATGGATCCGAGCCCATCTCCTTCGGCATAGCCAATGAGACCCAAAGGACCAAGATCAGCTCACCCAAATTGAGAATATCTTTTTGTCTCATTCCCTTCTTTTAACGTAGCAGGAGAAAGCGGTGAGGGGGTTCATCTTCTCCATCTTTTCTTCAAATTCTTCCTCGCTTTCTATTTCTTCCTTTTTGTCCCTTTTTATTGACTCCCAAATAACCCACCGCTCACAATATCTGGGCCACTACCGCAACGAGTGCGGAATTCTTATCCAAACCCGGTCAATAATCATCCCACAATTTGATTTTAATTCGGATAATTTTTTTTTAATTTAATTTATAAAATAAACCGGGTCATTTGTTATGGATAAGATCGCTGCCTTTTTTATTTATTATTTTATAATTTATTATTTCTTTTTTTTATTTTTTTTATTTGTCTCGGGATTGGTATTAGTCCATTATGGGACTTGTAATTTTATTTATTTATTTATTTATTATTATTTTTTTTTTGATATAAACACCCTTTAATTTGGGTAAAGTTATTCACCAAAAATTACAAATAATAATAATAGTATTTGTAACGACATGATTTTTATATTATATCATCATGAGTATATAAGAGTAATGGTATAGAACATGAGCCAAGGGACTCATCCAGGGCATTAGAGGGCATTGCGAAATGATAGAGTTGAGAAAGAATTGAGGATCTCTTGAGATAGAGGTTGAATTGATGTATTCGATGAAAAACATTAGAAGAAGGGTAAAATGATCAATTAAATTACAGTTGAGGTCTAAGAGAGGCAGCTAGATGGAAACGAGTCTAAATAAATTATGTCATGATTATAGGTGTTAATGAGAAAAGAAAAGAAAAAAAATAACATTTATGCCCCTAGTTTATAAGATGATAGTATAAATAGAGTTGAGAGAGAGAGAGAATAGACAAAGAGAAGAGAAGCTCAGGTATTGTAGCTAATGTTCAGTTACTGTATCAAATCAGTGAGAATTAATTTGAAAAAGGGTCGAAGATTAGTTAGATTTGATTCAAAATGAAGGTATGAATATCTAGATTAATAGTTTTAACCTTCATTAATAAGTTTTGGATTTAATTGTGGGTTGTATGGAATGAAATATGTTATAGGGTTTGGAAGACCGAACCAAGGGGAAGGTGAAGAACTAGATACCTTAAATACGAGATTTTGGAGCTCACAACAGCAAGTGAGTATTTTGAAACCACTTTAATGAAGTGAAATTTATTATTCATGCATATAGGGTTTGAAATTGGGATTAGAATGAATAATGATGAATTCATGGGATTTGAGGACAATTTTTGGTTTGGAATGAATAAATGTTGGGATGAATGAGTGTATGATAATATAAGTGTTTAATGTAAATTTGGGGCATGAAATCAAGTAAAAGAGAGGTTTCATTTTCGATAGCATCAGAAAGCAATCATTGTAACAATAGCAAACACCAAATCGGGTTAGCAGAGAGTTTGGCGCCATGACGCTAGCTCTCTGGAAAAAATTCAGTCAGTTATTAAAGCAAATACTGAATTGGTTGGTAGAAGTTGGCGTCGTGAGATAGAGGCTAGAGAGTTTGGCACCACGCCGCCTGCTCTCAGGTTAATTCAGAGTTCCTATAAATAGTAAATTAAGAACACTAAATTCCTACATTAAATTTTGGGAGAATTTCAAATTGGCCAAAGGGTGTCCTTGATTAAGGAATATAGAGGAGACAAGAAATTCAGTGTGGGCAGGCTTTGGTCAGAGAGCTCTGTTATAAATTAAAAAGCCAACATTTTAGAGGGTTCACATAAACAATGTATTTACTTAGCCAAATCATTTCTAAATGATATGAAATGATGAGTAATATTGGTAATAAACCATGTATAGGATGCGTGAAAGGCATCGAGGGCTCAGCAGGAGGGCTCAAGAATTAATAGTGCGTAGTTGCATTGAGGTGAGTAGAAAATAGAGGATCCCTAGGATTTCTCTTTTAATTGATGTTTTATGAATTCAATGACTTTGATGAACATTTTGAAACGTTATTTTAGTATTTATGAGGTGATTGCCCATATTTAGGGTGAATACATGACTGTTATAGCGTTTTCTATACACTGGATTCATACATTGTCTGTTTTGACATTGTTTGTATTATAACATCCTTGGATAGAGGGTTGGGTGATTAGGAAACATATGATTGAATCCTAGATGTAGGGTTGGGAGATTTGAGGACAACATTGGATATAGGGTAGGTTGAGTGATTGAGAATAACTCTAGATGTAGGGTTGAGTGATTAAGAATAACCTTAGATGAAGGATTGAGTGATTTTAGAAATGCTATCTGATACGTCAAGAGAGGTATCGTAGCCCTTTTCGAGCAAGGGTTTGCTCCCTGAAAAAGAAAGAGAGGATATACGAAGAAGAAGAAGAAGAAGAAAGGTGTAGATTAGAAAGCTTCAAAAGAGAGACAAGGGGGAATTCAGATAGTTCTCAGATCATTCTTAGGTTTACAGAGAGTGGGCAGGTGTATTAAAAGACAATCCCATAGCCACTGCGCTGGTAACGCATGTCCTTGCACAGTTGCAATAACCATACATTGGTTATTTATAATCCTTCATCCACTAAGGTGCCCTTCGGTTCCGACGCGTGCGCATGGTGTACCAAGGTGATTGTGCTACCTGGTTGAGTGATACCGCTTCACTATCCTGTGCGTCAGGCTGCTGCTCTGGAGGCAAAGGAATCAGACTGATGGGTGTATCAGGCCCTCCACCTTGGAAATTCACCATGTCCTCAAGGTGGTAATTTGGATATAGCTTGTAGAAACCCTCCCATGATTCCCAGGTTGCTTCCTCAGGTGGCCTTCCCTGCCATTGAACAAGGATTTGTGGAAGCATTCTTCCCTGTTGTAAGATAACTCTAGTAGCACAGATAACTAAAGGCAGCACAGGTGTATAAGAGTTACCCAACACTTCAGGCAAAGGAGATGCTAAATTCATTGTCTTCCCCCTGAATTGTTTGAGCAAGGATATGTGGAACACTGGGTGAACCTTACACCATGCTGGTAAGTCTAGTCGATATGCTATTGTTCGCAGTCCTTCAAGCACCCTAAAGGGACCATAATACTTCTTGGCAAGCTTCTGTTATTGCCGCCTGGTGACGGTTGATTGGCGATAGGGTTGAAGGCGTACCAGAACCATGTCTCCCACCTCTAACACCAATTCTCTTCGATGAGCATTAGCTTTCTGGGACATCCTGTGTTGTGCTTGGAGAAGATTGCTCTTTAAGGTTCGCAGCAATTCATCCCTCTCAGTCAAAAGTGTATCCAATGCTTGAACAGATGTAGACCCCTATGAATATGGTGGTATAGTTGGAGGAGTGCGGCCATACAACACTTGGAATGGAGTCATCTTCAACCCACTATGGTAGCTTGTATTGTAACATAGCTCTGCCCACCCCAGGAGGCTCACCCATCGAGTTGGCTTCTCTTGAGTGAAAGCACGCAAGTATTGCTCCAGCCCTCGATTCACTACCTCTGATTGCCCATCGGTCTGTGGATGATAAGAGGTGCTGTGATGTAATGAAGTCCCACTGAGAGCAAATAATTTCTTTAAGAAGTTACTAACAAAAATAGGGTCTCGATCAAAGACTATGGTCCGAGGGAATCCATGTAATTTCACCACTTGATCGGCGAATAATTCTGCCACTTGTGCTGCAGTAAACTGAGTGGATAGGGGGCCAAAGTGTGCAGATTTGCTTAACCTATCAACAACCACCATGATTACAGAAAACCCATTCACCAGCAGCAATCCAATAATAAAATCCATTGTCACTTCTTCCCAAACCTTCTCAGGAATAGGTAATGGATGAAGCAATCCAACAATTGCACTGTGTTGAGTATTTGATCTGTTGACAAGTCGATATTCAAAGAACCCCGACCTCAAATATCTTGACGCATCTTCGCCGGAAAAACATGTTGACACCCTGACCAAATTTCTCTTCACACCTGCGTGGTGTAGCATGAAACTCATAAAAGAGTTTCTCTCTGAGAGTTGAATGTTGGCTAATATAGTAGCGCTGTTTATACAACAAAAAGCTATTCTGAACTGAATAATGTGAGGATAATTTCCCTTCTGAGAATTGTTGATGTAAGGTTTGCAGATCTCTCATAGTTTTGTTCTCCAAACAGATATCTTCCAGAATATCAGACTTAGGACTACTCATGAGAAGCAATTGAGATTCTGAGGAATGATCAGTGTCTTCTGATATTCTGGAAAGATCATTAGCAGCCAGATTTGCTTTTCCAGGTTTATATTCTATCCGAAATTGAAATTCCAATAATTTTTGGATGTATATCTGTTGGACAGGAGTTTGAAAAACCTGTGACAGAAGTTCCTTGATGCTTTTGTGGTCTGTACGGATAACAAATGAACTTCCAAGGAGATATTGCCTCTATTTATGCACAACCTCAACAATTGCATGTAATTATCTAATATAAGTGGAAGCTCCACCCATCTTGGGTCCCAATTTCTTGCTAAAATAAGAGATGGGTTGATCACTTTGCATCAGCACCGCTCCAATTCCTACCTTGGAGGCGTTTGTCTCAACCACAAATTCTTCTTCAAAATTGGGTAATCTTAGCACTGGTGCTGTAGTCATGGCTTGTTTCAAGGCTGTGAAGGCCTCAGTTGCTGTTGAGTTCCATTTAAACTTGTCTTTGCACAGGAGATCAGTTAAAGTGGCTGCGATGGATGAATAACCACGAATGAATCTCCTATAATACTCGGTAAGGCCTAAGAAGCCTCTGAGTTGTTTCTGATTTGCAGGTTCTTGCCAGTCTACCATTGCAACAATCTTCTGAGGATCATCGCATACCCCTTGTGAAGTCACCAGATGACCAAGGTAATATTCGATGGAGATTTTACAGACAATACACTTAGATAACTTAATGAAGAACTGGTTAGACTGCAAACAATTAAGGACCTGCTCCAAATGGTTTATATGCTCCTCCAAATCAGAGCTATAGACCAATATATCGTCAAAGAAGACAATCACGAATCTGCGGAGAAGTGGCGCAAAGATTCGGTTCATAGTGGCCTGAAATGTCGAGGGAGAATTAGATAAACCAAATGGTATTACTAGAAATTCAAAATGACCTTCATATGTTCGGAACGTTGTTTTATAGGTGTCCTTTGTGCACATCCTGATTTGGTGAAATCCCGCTCAAAGATCCAGCTTGCTGAAGATCTTCACGCCTCCCAGCTCATCAAGCAACTCATCTATGGTAGGAATTGGGAATTTATCCTTCACTGTGACCGCATTCAATGCTCGATAATCAACACAGAAATGAAATGTTCCATCTTTCTTCTTTACTAATAATACCGGAGAGGAGAATGGACTGTGGCTGGGTTTGATGAAGCCTTGTTCAAGCATTTCTCTAACTAACTTCTCCATTGCGCTCTTCTGGAAGTGTGGGTAACGGTAAGGGAGCACATTGACTGGTTTTGATTGAGGTAATAGATGGATCCTATGATCAATTGATCTCTTGGGTGGCAACTGAGTAGGAATGCTAAACAGGGACTTGAAACGGTTCAACACATGAGCTGCAACAGAAGGCAGGTCTGGCGGTAATGCAAGCTAATCAGAATTTGATAGGTTGATTGCAACAGAGTCATTCACTGTCAGTGGGTACAGTTCAAACAAGCCAAAGAACTCTTCATTGTGTAGCAAGGTTTGAAGTTGTTGTAAGGAAATTGGACGTGGAGGGGATGTAAGCTCCCCTATGAGTTGCACTGCCTTCCCTTGCCAAGTGAACTCCATTGAATTAGCAACATAATCATTACTGACTTGCCCAAGAAGCCGCAACCATTGTATACCCAAGACCACATCTGGACCTCCAATGGGTAAACATACAATTCCACAGAAAATTCATGACCCTGCAAGGTCAATTCCACCTTTCTGCAAATGAGATTGCAAACCAAATAATCTCCACTACCAATATAAACTTTGAAAGCTGTAATTGGTTTCACAGTGAGACCCAAGGCTTCTGCAAGTTTTGGATTGATAAAATTGTGGGTGCTCCCGTTGTCAATTAACACCTGAAATCTCCTGCCAATGATCTCCCCAATTACTCATAGAGATCGTAGATCACCATTTCCTGATAAGGTGTTAAGACTGGATATGTCACCTGTTACCAACTCTTCTTCAGGATTATCCACTGCTTCCCCTTCCCCAGGAGCTTGATCTTCCTCCTCCTCTGTACCCACGAGAAATAAGAATTTACCCTTACATCGGTGTCTAGTGACCCATTTCTGATCACATTTAAAGCACAAACCTCGTGCACGCTTGTCTTGGAACTCAACATCTGACAAGCGTTTTACTGACAAGTTGGGTGTTGGTAGGAGTGGGGGAAGGTTGTTACTCTTCATCTGGCCACCAGAAGGGTTGATGTTTGGGAGATTAGGATTGGTTACATGAGTTTTAGGTGATGGTGTTGAGATAATAAGGGCTATTTGTGATGATTTGAACCAAGAACATTGCTCATTAGCAGCCTCATAGGGCTTTAGCTAGAGCAAAGGTCTCCATCAAAGTATTTGGTATGTTCATCAATAACTCTCTACGGATATCATAACGTAGGCCAGTAATAAAGAAGGAGATCAAAAGGGGTTCAGATATCCCAGAGACTCTGGTCATCAGGTCTTGAAAGGCTGTTTGAAATTCAGTTACTGAAGAAGTTTGGGACAACTTAGAAAACATACCTTGAGGATCTTCAAAGGTTGAAGCCCCAAAGCGTTGTTTCAAGTTGATAAGAAAGCTTGGCCAAGTAGTAAGAAGGTTGTTCTTCTTCATCCATTGATACCACGCTGAAGCTCGGCCTTCCAAATGAAAAGAAACGATGCGAAGACGCAGATCCTCCGGAGTTTCATGGAAATCAAAGAACTCCTCAACTCTAAAGATCCAACTACTTGGATCATTTCCATCAAACTTGGGAACCTCCATTTTTATAGATCTGGCCATAGATCCAAGATCAGCTCTAAAATTTGAGGTATGAGGGTGAGGAGGCATCGCTGTAGAACCAGATGAGTTTGCCACCTGAGAGCGGACCTCGCCGATGCGTGCTTCAACGGTTGCCATGTGCTGTTGAAGGGTTCGATGTTGAGCTAAGGCCAGCTCTCCCATATGAGTTTGCAAATCTCTGAGAGCTTCCTGAGTTTCAGAGGAATCCTCCATGATTGGATAAACTGAAGCGAAGCAAATCAACTCACAATGAAAGCACCAGAATGATACGCCTAGAGAGGTTTTCGAGCAAGGGTTTGCTCCTTGAAAAAGAAAGAGAGGATATATGAAGAAGAAGAAGAAGAAAGGTGTAGATTAGAAAGCTTTAAAAGAGGGACAAAGGGGAATTCAGATAGTTCTCATATCATTCTTAGGTTTATAGAGAGTGGGTAGGTGTATTAAAAGACAATTCCATAGCCACTGCGCTGGAAACGCGTGTCCTCCCCCAGTTGCAATAACCATACATTGGTTATTCATAATCCTTCATCCACTGAGGTGCCCTTCGGTTCCGACGCGTGCGCATGGTGTGTCGAGGTGATTGTGCTACCTGGTTGAGTGGCACCGCTTCACCATCCTGTGCGTCAGGGTGCTGCTCTGGAGGCAAAGGAGTCAGACTGATGGGTGTATCACTATCATGCACTTGTATAAATACGAATGAAATATATATGAAGGCAAGACCACTACAAGCTGCAATAAATATATATATAAAAAGGCAAGACCACTACAAGCTGCGGGAAATAAATATAAAGGCAAGACCAATACGAGCCACGCGAAATACAGAAAAAGGCAAGACCGCTGATGTTATGGGAAAATAGGACGATGTATATTGATGAGATTTGATGCATACTAGACATAGATGAATAAGATATACATATTGCTTGAGTTGCATGTATTATGTATGATGTGACGTTGGTATTTGGCTTTTATACCGCTTTTCATCGTGGTTTACTGGTTGATTTGAGTTATATCTTGATTGAAGATCAGAGAACTAATCAACATATCTACCTTGATTTTGGTATGATTATAACCAACATTACATGTTGATTTATGTGCGTAAGACTGGCATCTTTTCTATGGATTGGATGTCTATTTACGAGATGATATATTTTCGTATGATAACTCCTAAAGGTGATGTTTTCTCTCATTGAGCTTGTGAAAGCTCATTACTCTCCTCTCATAGATCGCAGGTATAACCTAGGATAGAAGTCCGAGACTCGAGGTGAGGCATGTATTGAGTGTACCTAGATCGAGGATGGGGATGATGTATTTTATAATACTTGGGTCATGTCTAGGTTATGCACTATGAGGTTTGATGATTGTATGTACATGATACTCCTGTAGACATGCACCCTTGTGAATATACACTCATATATAACATGATGGTTTTTGTTTGATGTCAAATGAACAACCGAGCAGATGTTTAAAACAAATGTTTAGAATGTTAGTTTCACCGAAGCATGCTAGTGTGGAATGCCACTGAAACATGTCTACTTTGAAATTTTTTTTTAAGAAAAATTATCAAAAAGTCCCTGACATTATTTCAAAGATCATTTATGAGTGTAACCAAAACTCACTCCAAAACAAAGCAAATAAAGAAACACCCCTCTCCCAAGGACCCAAAAGTAAGTAGCAAAAAGTTGACTTTTTGCTACTCACTGGTATTTTTTGTTATGATTTGTTTTTTGAATTTATTTAAAAAAATTCATAAGAAAAAGGAAGAATTAACCTTACTCTTATAAATATATAACCAGTACAACCGTCGGAACTATAAACCTCCCAGCAAAATAAAAGATAAGAATTAAGAGTATTCTTATAAATGATTATATTATCTAATGCTATTAACACTCAAATGGAAATATTATTATCTTAACTTGTCTGTGATTTAAGATAATTAAATGTTATCATTATATTAATGTTTATTATCTAATGAACATGATAATTCAAATTTAATCCCTTGATAAACAAATATATAAAACTATACACACCATCCTCATGCCATGTGAGAGTCATCTCACCACTCCCACTTCTATCTGTATCAACCACATCACAAGACAACATATAGATGTAATACCCAAATGAATCCCTCTGTTATACCGAATCGGCCATTTTAGTCCCTCAATTATAATTTGAGCCATGATCTCTCTACTTTCATGATTAAAAAATATCAATACCCAAGCCATATTTAAAGGCCTGTTTAACTGCTAAACTTGATGAAAGAAAGTACTAACATTTCTCAAATAAAAAAAAAAACCCAAGACTCAAATTATAATAAAAGGGTCAAAAGGATAAATTCGGTATGATAGAGGAACTAATTTGGATATTACACCCAACATATATCCGCACAGTCATATACACATATCTGCAACAGAACATTAAAAATTCTAGGTCTGTTTCTGTAATTATAAATGTCAGCATAGCAGAGGATATGTAACAAAAACATCTGGCCAACATAAATTAATACAACATCTAAAAGATCACTATTCAGTTACAGTTTTACAAATGGAAGTAAAATTCAGCCTCCAACATAGTTTTTGTCCTGTCATAAGTATACTCATGAAGCCCATGCTGCAGTTTTCCAGTGCACAGGATGGAACAATGTCCTCTTAGCATTCTCAACTCCATTATATATAGAACCAAGTTGACATTCACCTGTGATCAGTGGAAGCCCTAGGTTTGCCCTTGTTAACAGAATTTAGGTGCTGGGAAACAAATATCACTGCAATGATAACTATCAGGCAACCGACGAGGGTGCTAAAGAAGAGGGCTCCAGGCTGTCTCATCTGCACATATCCGTAAGTCCCGCTGGAAGACACGACAATGATATCTGTTAATCCGTCACCAGAGAAGTCTTCTAGTATTAATGTATGTGTTGGAGGGCTTGGCAAATCAAAGGTAGTAAGGATACTGCCTCCCGGGGATATCACCACAGCTTCTTGATCACCAGCAGCAATTATCACCTCTTGCTTGCTGTATTTTCCAAGGGAGAACGCCTTTAGTGTCGGCACCACCATGGCTTCCATCATTCCGGATGGCGATGGAAGATTAGACCAAGTTGCACCAGTCAAGAGTTGCCATCTCCAGATGGCGTCATGTCCATGCAAGCTTGGTGAGTACGAGGTAACCTGAAAACCACATGAAACATAAAGCCAAAGACTGTTTTGATTGGTAGTTCTCAAAGAGCTGATCAAGCAGACAGAGTTACCATTTCTAACTAGACACCAAGGATAGAAGAAACTACCAAGTTAAATAGAAAGATAAAATCAAAATTACTACAAACCTCGCCTCTGTTTGTCAAGAAGACAACATCGCCATGGCTTCGTTTCCGATGTTTAGGCCCATCATCTGTGTGAATCAAGATTGGGCTTGCCACCTCTAGAAGACCTGCATCTACATTTCTTCCGAAGTTTCTTGCAAAGTCCCCATGATGGAAAAAACCAAAATGGGTATGATGGCAGATTGAAGCATTGAAGAGCTGCTCACGTACAGGCACCCCAGATGTAGCAACTGCCCAGCATGGTTTCAACACTTCCATAGAGCCACTCACAACAGCCTGCTCAGCTCCATTACCCCCAACGACCTATATAGCCATGACCTATTTAAGTGTGCAGAATAATATATTTCTAATAAATCACTCCATTGTTTCAAATTTTCAAAATTATCACAACCACAGACATCAAACCTTGCTTCCACATATCTTGTCTTAGTGATGCTTATTCCAAAAGTTGTTCCCAAGCAAATCAGTTTTATGATAATAAGCTTTGGTACTTTAACCATTTTATGTCTTTTTGTTTATCTAGGTAAGCTTATGACCTTATTATATCAACTATAATGATAACTAGCTTTACAAATTTAAGTTCCATGCTGATAGACCAACTTTATTCTCCATCAAAACAATTTTGCACCGGATCCATCACTTTTCTATGATTATTCATAAATGTTCATTAAAGATTTTTCTTATTTTATTTTATTTTCCTTTCTTTTAAGACAAGCAACAGTTTTCCAAATCCTCAAAAGCCAAGCATTGCTGTAGATGATAAATAATCTACTTCAGTTAACCCTAAGAATACTCAACTTAGAAGTTAATGCTTTGGCAAGACTATTAAATGCCTCAAGCTTTCAAATTGACTGCTCTGAAAATCTCAGAAATCTACAAACAAGAGCTAATTAAATATCTCCTAGCCTCCAACAATATTAAAAAAAAAATGGCTTGGTACCAATATTGCAACCATTAAGCATCATTGACATGTTTAGGTGTCAACTTTCATACGGAATTGAGTGCAACTTAATGACCTTCGATAATTATCATAACAAAACATCAATGGTTATCATCAAGATATAGCTGGGTTAAACAGATGGAAGCTTGAATGTTAATGGAGCTGCCAAGGGAACGGAGATGATAAGTGTCAATTGAAATGATAAAAAACACTGTTGATTTGATGAATTTTAGGTCATGATTCCTGATATCATGGACAAGAAGGAACTTAACACAGTAGGAATGAGCTTTTAGGTCAAAATTAAATGCAAACAGAATGAAAGAATAAGTTACGCAATAAAATTCACAAAATACAAAAAATATACAAACCATGTTTATTAGACAGTCAAAATACACAGTAAGAACTAGAAGAAAGTTTAAGAACTTTTTGCACCTGAACATGATCCAAAACTCCATCTCCATTTATATCAGCATGAAGGCCTCCTTCTGGAAGATGAAGCTGACAATATATACAACAAAACTTTCTGAGGATGAGGCAATATTGAGAATTAAAAATAAATGTAGTCATATAATTAAAAATAAATGTAGTCATATGATAGGGTACCAAGACAAGTCCTTTGGTCGATATTAGAGAGGAAAAACATTCATGTAAAATATATAAATATTATTAAAGATATGTATGAGGGAGCGGTTACAAGTGTGAGAACAATAGGAGGCGATACGGAGGAGTTTCCTATAACAGTGGGTCTACATCAGGGATCGGCCCTTAGTTCCCATACTTAATTACCCTAGTAATGGATGAATTAACTCCAATAGATCCAAGTTTCGACATCCCATGGTGTATGTTGTTTCATGAGATGATGTTGTGCCATGTGGATGAGGACTAGAGATGGAGTAAATCAAAAGCTAGAATTATGGAGAAACACTTTAGAAAGTAAAGGGTTTAGGTTAAGTAGAAGTAAAAACGTAATATATGCACCGTAATTTTACTCTAAGTAGGAGAGATGAAGGAGAAGTTGAAACTAGTGGTAGAAGTGCTAAGGTTAACCATTTTTAGGTATTTAGGTTCCATTTTCCAGGGATGATGGGATGATAGATGTAAGATGTAACCCATGTAATCAAAAGTTCTGATGGATTTGAAATGGAGGTTGCCACGTGGGGCTTATGTGATAAAAAGATGCCTAACAAAATAAAAGCGAAAATTTTATAGATGGCTAGCTAGACCGCCATGATATATACTGAACGGTGTTGGACAACTAAAGTTCAAACATACGCATAAAATGAATGTGGCGAAATGAGGATGTTAAGATGGATGAAAGTGGTCATACAAGATTGGACAAGATTAGAAATGAACACATCCGGCCGAAGGTAAATGTTGCAATAATCAAGATAAAATCACGAGAACAGCTGAAGATGGCTGACACGACGCCGGAGACCCCGTGTGCTCCAGCTCGAAAATGTGATAGTTTTAGTCAGAAGGTAGTATATAGATAGAGAGCCCAAGATTACGTGGAGAGTATGCCAAGGTGTCTAACGATCTACGATGTTAGATATCGAAACTTCGGATTCGCTGGACAGAAATGGCTACTTTAAACAAAAATTCATATAAATTTACCCTCATTTAGTATAGGATTACGATATGTTTCGGCTTAAAAATTTTCCCTTCATTAGCTTAAATTGTTTCAGGTAGGGATACTTATTCTCGCTTCTAACATCCAAATCTCTCATGTAATTATTTGTTGTTATTATTATTTATTTATGTATTTTTATTTTTAATTTTATTTCATTTTATTTCACTTTATTTTATTTTTATTTTATTTTATTTTTATTTCATATTTGAGGATAATGCAGATGTATAGAATCCATATAGCCGACCCAATCTAGTATGGGATTAAGGCTTAGTTGTTGTTGTTGTTGTTGTTGTTGCATATAATTAGGTAAAAAGGAAAAAATTTTAATTAACTGGAATTTAATAAAATGTCAAATAGAGGTGCAAGGTATTCAATCACATAGATATAACTGTAATATAGTCTAACAAGTACCAGAAACAAAAATAGTATAGAAAGCAATAAGATCTAACTTATTAGATATTAGGTAGTTAATATCTCATCTAAGCTGGCCTATTGTCCATTGAATTGCACATGGATTTCAGTCAGATATGTCCTTGATTTACATAAGTGTTTTCAACATCATATATATTCGGAATAATAGAAAATATTCTTGTTATCCCAAAGATCAGTGATGTTCCTGGAGACTTCAAAAATCCCCTCTGTCCGTAAAGGACGATGTTAATTCGGCATACTTGGGTCATTACAAACAAATCATGTGGCCATATATATTTCACGCAAATCCGGATAATCTTTAAATTCTGGTCATCTAATCAACTTAGATTTTGTGGATGCTCAAGTTAAAGGCCACAACTTAGAGTTTGACCATGCACAAATTCTGAAAGTGGTGTGCTTGCAACCAACTTCAGTGCAACTACTAGTAGGAAAGATGACATCCCATCAAAATTGATAAGTTCAGCCCACTACAGTCCAAACATTTAGAGATATATAATTCCAACTTTTAATTATACTGGTAAAATTTTGCCATGAAATTGATCCATTCCCCCTTTAAAGTAGGAGTTTGACCAAAAGGAAGCATCCTTTGATCAGCTGGATGCCTGCCTATGAAACAAAAGGACAAGATCACTCTCACACTCTCTCAAACGTATGTGCACTGTAGAATGTCTAAAAATAATAATAATAAATAAATAAATAACTTTTTTTTTCAAAGACTTCAAGTCAGAGTTCAAGATGTCATACACATTTTGACATACAAAAGTTTAATCATGCCATGATTTTCACTACCAATGTAACTCAATTAGCTTAGGAAATTAGCTTAGGAATTTTGATATACATATTAAATTCCAATTATGATGAAACCATGAAAATGATACTATTTATGGGCAACACAGGAAAGTACTGAAGCGGACTTAAATTGACAATCACCTATACCTTGCATATACGTAAAGCGACCGAAGCCAAATGAACAGCCTCTATTCCTTCCTTTTGGTGTGCCACAACCACATTTGGGACCCACCAAAGTCGAAAGTATGATTGGTGATGGATTTGGGATATAGTGCATTCCCTGCATAGATAAAGAAATCTGAAGTTTCCAGTAGATTTAAAAAACCAGAAGACAGATAAATAATGCATTCCAAACATTTTCCGAGGAGATTTTTTAACTACCCCATATAAGGAACTTAAGGAACACCTAAGCGGAGCATATATCAAACGAGTAGCACAATAAACTGTCACAACACACACCAACTACATCTAATGCCAATATGAACTTACAAAAATCATTTGTCAAGCAAATTATCCAAACAAATTAAGTGATGTTCCTTTGCAACAACACAAAAGCATTGCTTGTATTGCAAACGAATTCTGAAATAAGCTATCCCAAGTGCATAATGAGACCACAAATAGGCAGTTCTCCTAAAGATAACAACATTACTGTTCAAACAATAATAATAGACTAATTCACATTCTCTCATAAAATATTGAAAAATTACAAGCTTCAAGAATAGAGATATCACTAGTAATTAACACACAGGGAAGAATCACGCCACGTAAACAAAAACAGATTGAGACACCTCAGCCTAGAGAATTCCAAGTGAACAGTTTTTCAGAGGTTTGATTATGGTGGTAATTGATCAATTGCAACTTTTGAGCAACTTGTTGAAAAGTAATATAAGATAATTACAAACTTACTTAGAACACATAAATCAAGTCAACCTAGTGGAACAGGAGTGAAATTGTACTAAGAGTCTCTAAAAGTATATCCAAATTATTCATATGTCAACAATAAGAAATAATTTAGAAATGTAGAAATGAACAGCTGTATTAATTTTTTTTTAAAATGTAAAGCAATTAATTACCACATGAATCAGCAGTTAGTAATATTGCAGAAAACCAACTAAAAGCATAATAATATTGAGTATCAAGCTAAGTCATGTTTCAGCAATCTCCATAATGTCGCAGTAAATTGACAGGTTATAGGTAAGATTCATAAACCAAAAGGCTTAAGATTAACTTTAAGGTTCTAAATACTCGAACGTGTCATTAACTCCTTTACCAAGAAATAAGGAACCTACCTTGTTAGATTTTGCTGACCCGGCATAATTTGCAGCTTTTCCAATAATAGTTGCAATTTTGTTTGATGGATCCTTCCCAGGAGGATGGTTTTCCACAGGCGTATGAAAGGGATTATTTGTCACTTTTCCTGGCATTTTCTTCAATGATTTTCTTTTGTGTCTTCTGAAGTGAGCCAGCTCAAAACGAGTATCTTCTCGCCTATCCTAGTTACAGCACAAATAAAGTATGGGATAGTTACATTCTTCAATCATTCTGAATTAAATACATGACTGACTATATGCTTACCCAGTAATGAGGCATGACTCCAAGAATAGATTCTCTGAATTCTCTGCATTCAAACTGCAAGTAACATGCCTTATATTAAAAACTCATAAACAAAACCCAAGCAGAATGAAGATACTTCCAACAAAGAACCAGTTTATGTCAGCAAATTTCAACTGTCCTAGCATAAATCTAACCAAGGTAAAGACATATAGTTCAATAACTTCAGAATGATTAACCATATTCATTTTTTAAAGATAACTACAGGAACACTGGAAGCAATTCAATTTTAGAGGAATGGATTAGTGGACCTAGTATCATCACATGGATTCCCAAGTACTTCCCAAGTACTTCCCAGAAAGTGCCACAAAAAACACCAATAAGATTATGCTTGGGCCACGGGATGATGGATTGCTAAATTTCGATTTGTTTGCATGGTATGCCATCCTTCATGAAACAAAAAACTAAATCACAGCAGCATTGGTGAAAAAGCATGACAAGTATATAGTATCCATACTAAGAGTAAGAACCCTGTCTTATATAAATGACAAAAGAAAACAGACAATGGCATGTTGTAGCAAGTTGATAAGAACGAGACTGGTAGGAACATTGGAATGAAAAATACTTATTTTTGGTATTTTGTTAACGCTACATAAGCATACCTCACCAGGATGGCGGCTGTTCAAAGAATGAACATCAAGCTTGTAGTTATGTTGTGGGATCAGCTGTGAGGCATCTGATGAGTGAGCCTCTATGTTCTGTGGTAGAAGATACACAAAATGGTTGATAATAATAAAGGAAATGTCTAAGTTATTAATAAATTCTTTCGTAAAAAGATAACTAACTGGAATTTCAGAAGAAATCAAACTTTACCAAGGCTTTACACTAAGAACTTGAATAATACAATCAAAATGCTGTAAACAATCATGTAGAATACCAGATACCTTAGCATTTAACTAATATTACATGTCAAGATATGCTTCAGTGCACAGTTGATATGGCTATGTTGTATTTAACAAGCATCTTTGCATGTAGAAACAGTCAAAGTTTAGTATCTAGGTCCACAGGAGCAGGATAGAAGACAAATGGCTAAACAAACAGCTAAGTGGAGTTCAGAATTCTGTTTCATTCATGTCCTCATAGAGACATACAAAATAAATTGAGGTCTTTTATCAAAAGAAACAAAAGAAGTTTCAAAACCACTAGTTTTACTATAATTGAAAGCTCAAAGTTGTAAAACTAATATAATACACAACAGTAGAAGAAGAATTTTAAACCATTTTCTTTGCATCATATCATGCACTAGGTCACAGATCAAAAACCTTGTGTTTACAGACCAAAACATGAACTGCGAAAAATTCACATCAGAACAAGAATCAAGGAGATTTCCTAGCATGAAATGTATAGTGAGACAAACTGCGTACTTCATTCTTTCGACTCCATCGGAGTGATCCACTTTGACCAGCAAAAGCAAAAAATGCGAAGTGACGTAGATCTACAGTCTGTGAGTCTCCAGATGACTGCATTTACATGGATTATAATTATAAATGATGCATATAACCAGCAGTAACAAGAAAAACAGTAATTGATATTGTTTTCATAACAGCACACGTATACTCGAGTTAATACATCAAGGACAAATGCCATCAAAAACTGAAACTGTACAAGTCATAAACATGTACAAAATGCTATCAAACTGAGAATGAAGGAAGGAAATTTCACAAATTGGGATGTGGAGATAGAGGGCAATATAGTACCCCCTTTAAGAGCCCCATGGAATCTAACAGTGATTTATTACAACATCTAAAATATGGAATGTAGATTCAACCAAGTGACTGAGAAGTATAATGCAAATCACCCTGTGATGGTATGAAAAAGGAAATTTATCTGTATCATAGATCGAGGAAAGACAGATCAAGACATTTTCCTTGATATCAAACTTCCTTTAATTGTCACCAGCTGACTACATAAATGAAACATTCTCAATTCACCAGCAGCAAGACACAAAAACCTAACTCTCATCAACTATATTCAGAATCAGACAAATGCACTATGGAATGCCAGGCCATTATTTGGAAGAGGGAAAAAAATATGGCTATTAGCTACCAACAATGAGCATCTACTAACACTGGCTCAACTAGACAAACGGCTGATATTTAAAATTGCATAATGAATTTCTTCTACATAGATATTTTATTTACAATAGGGCTGAAATGCATGCCCTCTTATGAAGTTTAAAGGAACAACACCAACCTTTACTACGTTGTCCAATCGACATAATACGATACTATTGAGTACTGAAGCATCAAGAAGTTAAGAACTCAAATATAAATCAGCTTGGAGGTCAGAAACAATAGGATAAGCAGAGAAAAATTGGTTGTCCCATCTAGTAAAACATGGTATCAAAGAAAAGTTTTGAATTTCATTAGTTAGTTAACATATTTACAAGTAGAAACTTAGCAGCAAATTACAGCTATATCAGGTGTAAAAGAAAGGGAATAGTCATAATTACCTCATTTTCATTTGCACTCCGTCGTTGGGAATCAGAACTTTTCTCAGAGGCAAATGTTTCCTCAAACAGATCCATGGTACTCTAGAATATTTGACCAGATGACTATTTGTTAGTTTACAATCTGAGTTTACAATAGATACTAATAAAAAAAAAATTAAAAATCAAAGATGGTCAATCATAAAGTATTGCAATTTGTAAGGGCGAGACTATACAAAAGGTTATGAGAAATATATGAGAACAGTGACACGGTAAATATCCATAACATTCATAGCAAGCCGCATATTTTACATAATTTTATTACTGAACACATAAATAATAGAGCATAACCAGTGAGATAAATGAAGGCAGAGAATAAATTAAGGTGCATGTGAAATAAAGAGCCTCAGTAAAAACAGCATTCTCCCAACTTATAACTTGTTTAATTTCACTTGAAAATAAAGGCTAAATTTCGTTCCTACAGTCATTGGTGCTTAAAAAAATTCCAAGAAATTCTCCTTATGAAGGACTTCCTTAAAACTTTCTAATTGTTGTATCAGGAAAAGTCACATTTTCTTGGTTTTCTTTACTTCCATAATGATGCAGGCCCACCTAAATCTACTATTTAAAACAAGGTTCTAGGATAGAAGTAGAGTGTCAAATCATCTTCAAGGCCTTAGGAGATCACTAACAATTAGAAATACAAAGAAAAGCCTAACAAAGCAATAAAAAGTTAAAATCAATGAGGGAAAACAGACAACATTAGTTTCAAGAACCAAAAGCTACCAACAACTAATCAGACATAAGAACATGGAACCCCAAAGTTAAGTAAAACCAAATAATCACAAAGATGGTTATGCCTAATTGTCCTCAAGACAAGCAATAAATGACCCAAGGCTCCTATGAAAGTAAAGGTTGAAACAGAACATTGAAGAATTTTTTCATCTAAAATTCAAGTAATGGTATGGTTTATTACCACAGTTCACATGTCCCAAGTTCCATATACATATAATGATTATAGATCACAGAAAGGCATCTTCAAATGCAAAACATCTAGTGAACAGTCATGATAATACACATTTCTCAAACATGAGTCTGTAGAAATAAACTTCAAGCATCATAAGGAAAAAAAAAATCAGGGTTCAGCTCAATCATAACTTGTATGCCATAGGAAGAAATTACTATAAAAGGGGCAACCTACATGATGTTGCATTTCCATTCTCCCTCCTACAATAACTAATCCAGAATCTCCATGCTTCAATGTATAATTGCTTATAGAAATTGCTATCTCAATGCATGATGAGAGCCATGTGGAAAATGCTCCTGCCATGATTTATAAAAAATATAAAAGAAAGCGAATCTTTAAAATATACCAGAATATAACTTGACCATCAAAACAAAAAATACAAATGAATCCTGCTTTTGTGAAAATTTTAGTCATGTGTACCTGTAAATTATTTTCCCAAAGCTTTTTGAGGTTGTGATCAAAGCACATAACTGACCAGCCAGACGTGACTACAACCAAAACCTGCTTCTGTATCTCCCCACGTTTATAAAAGCGGTTGATAACACCTGTTGCCATAGCGACAGGACGCCTTCCAGAAGCAACACGGATCTTGTCAGGCAGTAAAGAAACTTCAGCTAACACTTGTGCTTCACTGAATCCTTCATCCACACGTCTACTATGGGGCTCTAAAACCTGAATTCAGCTAATATAGAATTAAAGATACTCAAATACATAATTATAATATAAAAAAATTTAACAAAGAAATCACTTCATTACGAAGGGTGCAGACATAATCAGAAGAGAGTGAGCTACATTGCATAAGTATCATTCATTGATATTGTTGAACATGGGCGCTCATAATTAGCATTTGATGTTAGATTGAGAAAACATTTCCAAGAATACAAATTTCGTTTCAGTTTTCAAATTACAATATTTGTTTTGTGCTCTGCTTTCTGAAAATGCATTTGGTTGCAAAATTGAAAAATGAAAATTGTTTTCAGAGTTGAAAAGAAAGATGTTCTTTAATATGCTTAAAAAAGAAATGGAGGGTCTTAGTTTTAGATAATAACTAGTAGTAAACTCAAAAATATGTCTTTGAATGTCCTCAAAGGACTCAACCAAAAAAATAACACTCTTATCTACCAAATGATTAACTAATTAACTTAACAATGTTTCATATAATACAGATGAGATCTCTCATATATCCAACTACACCCCGAAAAATTCAAGAAATTCACTAAAGATCAACCAAAAGGAAGCCTACCTGTATTTTAGCATCATGAGTGGCGACAAGGACTTCTTTTTTTCCGTCCCCATTCAGATCAGCGACGATCGGCGGCGGGAGGCGCTCAGCTTCGTATTTGATCGGGTACTCATCTGAAAGATGGAACCACGCCTCTTTGAACGAGAAATCACCTTCATGCTGTGATTGGATCAAAAATACTTAGCATCTAAGAGCAGAGGAGAACTACATGCACGCAAGGCGAATCAAAGATAGGGGTTTTGAAAATCCAAGAAAAAAGATAGATTTGTGCGAAAGGTATCGAGGATTACCTGGAGAGTGAAGAAGATAGCAAGGGCGGAGATGAGTAGGATTCCAAGATCTCGCTTTCTCATCTCTCTCCGGCGATGAGCAGGGATTTCTAGGGTTTTGATAGCCGCCGATGCCGAGCGCGGCCAACGGCGACTCGAGAAGAAGAAAACGTATTTATTGATGTTTTATTTACCCATTTTAATTGTTTTTTTTAATATGATTTTTTAATCTCATTTTTATTTTATTTTATTTTAAAATGTTTTTAAAGTAAAATGAATTTATTTTCTCTCAAAATATAATTATTATCTGTGTTTAAAATATTTGGAAAATGAAATAATTTAAATTTGTATCCATAGAAAAAAATTTATCCCAACTTAAAAAATACAAATAAAATCACATTATTCTAATTAAATGGTTATCTTAATGTTAGCTTAAAACAACACTAAAATTAATTAATTAAATAATTTTAATAAAACATTATTTTTATTCCAACTAATCCATTTGGCTGGAAAATTCAAGTTATTTCCCAACTAAAAATGGCAAAAAAAAAAGGAAGAATTGATAGAGGAACTAAAATCCTTTATTCAGATATGTGAAAAATTTAACAGCAAGTGTTGATAAAAAGCAAAATGCAAGAGATACATGAATGAGATGAAGAAATATACATATTATTATTTTTTTTAATAATATGAAATGTAAAGTCATTAAGAAATCAAGGCAGTACAAGACTCGACAGAAGCAAACACGTAGAAGTGAGAGTCTCACATACGTGGGCGTTGGGACCACCCGCCACAACCACTACTCACACTCCCAGAAATATGCCCTCACCTTCAAATCGAACCTAAGACCTCTTGATCGTTGGAATTCTTGCGAGGACCGAGATATCAAATTATCAATAGACCACTTGGTCCTTTGTAAAAAAAATATACATATTATGTACCAGTCATAATACAAGTGACTACAACATGAACTTTGGTTATAAAGCCTGAACAAGTTACACTCATAAGTATTGAGAATGATAAGCATCTCAATGTGTAATTCAGAGATCAGCAGTTGCATTAGTAGGGTTGAGAACCTGATACGAACATGCTCGTCACCACGAGCACAAAAGCTCAGATGCTACCAGAACCATTCTTGTTGAGCATCGACCGCTTTCATGCGGGTTGATACCAAAGGCATGTTTCCATAGAGAAATGAAGTCATTCAGGCATTTATTCCGCCTTTCATTGTGCCCATTCATCTGAGCTTTTGTGCTTGTCGCCACGAGCACAAAAGCTCAGATGCTACCAGAACCATTCTTGTTGAGCATCAACTGCTTTCATGCTGGTTGATACCAAAGGCATGTTTCCATAGAGAGAAATGAAGTCATTCAGACATTTATTCCTCCTTTCATTGTGCCCCTTCAAACTACTGATGCCAGACGAACCAATCTCGTATAGGTTTCCTGTAAAGAACAAATCCGAAGGATGACATTGAGGATTGAAGACATTTTCAAGATTTCAGAGCTTCATGAAGTCCTCAATGCAATGTGAGACAGCGATTATCAGTTAGAATCCTATTAGCAACGCATTAATTGACAGGCAGATGAAACAGCTATTGATTCAGATTAAGCATGTTATTGATAGCATGAGTTCACAACCAACATGAAACCAGATGTAATAGAGCAGTACCTCATAAAAAGCCATGCCACACTACTTTGAAGCAGAAGAGATGCACAAACAATAAAATAAAAATACTAGTGCAAACACTTACCCTTAACCCAGATTGGTGGTGCTCCGCTTGCATTAGCAACGAGTAATGACATAGCGATGTCTTCACAGTTCCTGTGATAGAAGGAAGTTAACAAGAAAATAAGGTTGTACATGAAGATTAGGTTCTGTGAAGAAAAATAGAGGTATATAATAAATACCAATAACAGACCTTTCTCTTGTTACATAATCATGAATTGATGAAGGCATCTTGTTAGTGTACAAATCCAAGTACTTCCGATGGAAAAATGCTGCTTTAGAGAGAACCATACTATATCTACCCATCCACCATACTGACCACCAGCCTCCATATGTATAATATACCAAACCATCCTTCTGTGTTGCAAAATGCTGTGTCAAGAGGTTGCAATATATTTATCTTTTCCAAAATAATTCTGATAGATGATTCCCGAGAGAGAGTTAAAAAGAAAAAGTTTCTAATAGTACTTGAACAACAAATGATCCAAAAATATGAATACATAAACAACTAAAAAAAACACTTGCATATGCTGTGAATTTTTGTTTGTAAATCAATAATGTTTTTGGTTCACAGGAGAATATTAGTGAGAAATATTTAAACTAATGAAATCTTTCAAATGATTAAATGATAGGATCAAAACTCACTTTCCTACCCAACCAGTGTGAGCGAGGAACAAAACCAACCATCGTATCAGAAGCACTCTGCCATACTGTAAATGCAAAATCTAAAGTGGGGCATGGGACAATCACATCATCATCGACTGAGAAGATTGCGTCATTTTTGAGGTCTTCAATCGGTTTAAATCTGTTATTCAAATTGTCTTCTTCATTCAGCTCAAACCTGAAATTAGGCCTGTGAATACTGTGAGATTTTGAGAGCACAAGCTTCATGAGGTGTGCTTCAAGATTATCTGATGGAGGATCAATCTCACTCCATACCACACGTATTGCATCAACCCGGCTACAAGATGCATAATGAGCCACAACTTCCTTGAGAAGAGAGAATTACGCTTCCAAGTGTTAATCAGCACAGTGTAACCACCCCTACAGAAATTTCCAACAATCAGGCTATACAATTCTAACAGATAAGTTCATTTCCATGATGAAAATAAAATATTGAAAAAATGTAACAAAACCCTCCGGAATAAGCACATGGTAAGATATAAATTAGCTTAACTGCAAGTCAAATCACCAATTTAGGAACACGCATTAGTTTATCTGTCTTAAACTGCTGTTCCTTGGTAGTAGAATGCTATGCAGCAGTGTCTCACAATAGATAAAAGACTTAGTTTGATCTGAAATCAGAACCAAACTAAATGCAAGGAGACTTTAATCGAAATACAGAATTTATACTGGAGAAGTCTTGTACTTGGGAAACTTTGTAAGTCTAAATCCAAGCCCCTCTTGCTCAGGTTGCTTATACACTTCCATATATTTTTTAGGGTAAATTAAAAAAAAAAAAACCATGTGGTTTCACAGATTTGTAAAATAGGGAATGTGATTTTTTTTTTCCAAAAAAACCTTGTGATTTCTTCAGCTAACAAAATAAAGGAAAAACAAGTAAGTTTTTTTTAACAGAAACTGTCCCTTTTTTGTAAATCCGTGAAACCACATGGTTTTTTTCCGTTAAAAACTTCATGGTTTTCATTTTTTGTTAGTCGGAGGAATCAACGAAAAAAAAAAACATTCCTTATTTTGCAAATCTATGAAGCTACATAGTCTTTTTTTTTTTTTAATTTACCCTTATTTTTTATAACCAGAATTCCAGAAAAAAGAAGAAATTCTTCATAAAAGTTGCAAGGTAAACAAAATACAAGCTTTATCAACAAAAAGTCAAAACATATGAAACCTGCAAACAAGAACACTCTCAATACCAAAACAACTTCACCAATTCCAAAGTGATTGTCTAAACCATTAATGAACAAAACTAGAATCACCACACCTGCTCTTACCATCTACACCAATCTAAGACCAAATCACCAATCCCAATTCACCCCACTGCCAAACTTCACCTAAAAACCTAGTTTTTCTCGTTGACATCTATTGACCACATGATGTAGCCCCACTCTAATCAAACAAACACCAAGTTGAGCTCCATTCCACAGCGCATAATAATCCAAACCCATGCAAAGATAATAACTGCGGAATACCTCGGGGAAGCTGAAACGGAGGAGTAATGGGGGCTCACGCGGCGGGACAGTAGAAGGAGAGCGAGAAGAGAGAAGGCGAAGAGGAAGGCGCGGCTGGCGAGTGCACGGACACTGCGGAGCTTGCGAGCTCGGAGAAAAAATAGAGGGAGAGGCGTGCGGCCGACGAGCTTCTCCTTCGCCGGCGAGTCTCGGGCGGCGCCTCCGGAGCTGAGGCCAGGGATCGCCGCGGTGGCCATGGAGATGGTCCATTCCATCGAACGGTCGTTTGAACCGGGCCCCAAATTTAACCCGAATGCAAACCGGGTTGGATCGGACCTTTCTGTCTCGCTTCCAGGCTGAGTTCAATATTCGTGTTTCTTTTTTTCTTTTATTATTATTATTATTATTATTATTTATTATTATTATTGTTATTATTATGAATATAAGTACAATTAAATAAATTAAATTATAAAAATAATATTAAATATTTAAAATATTAATAAATACTTTTACAATTATCATAAATGGGTATGCTAATCCATGTGATGCATGTTTAGGTTCAACCAAACTGATAAGGAAAACTTAAAAAAAAAAAAAAACATGTGGTTTCCACATATTTGTAAAATAAGAACATAGTTTTTTCCGTTGATCTGGTTAACTCCTGTTTAATTGGCAGGGACATTTTTATCAAATCATATAAAATAGATGCTGATGTGGCATAATTTTTTTTTTTATGTTTCACCACATCAAATAGACTTCTTTCTTATGTGATTGAACCAAAATATCCTTACCAACTAAGCAGAAGGTAACGTAGTTAATGATTTTTTTTTTGTTAACTAAAAAAACCACAAGATTGATAACGAAAAAAAAAAACTATGTCCTTATATTGCAAATAGATGAAACCACATGTTTTTTTTTTTAATTTTCCCAACTTTAACAAGTGGAGGATATGGGTAACAAGTTAAAGTTTAGTTTCAAATCAGAATTTGTCTTCTATGATACATTAATTAAAGTTTATTCTTATCACCTGCTTTAGCATCTTGAAACTTGAACCACTTACTAATCATCACTCAATGTGACAAATAGTTGTCAGGATTAGCAAGAAAAATTCTAAACAATCATCACTCACTAAACATCAGTGTAACAGATAAATTCCAGTTTACTCTCCAACAATGCACAAAAAAACAAAGAACTGGTAAATTCAACAGTAGAATCTTTACAAAGTTGAGACAAGTATAGTCATACAAATTAAATCGAGATAATGAAACCGGTGATCGGGATGAAACATGTCAAGCTGAAACAGGAGTAATGAGAGGTCTACCTGAGAAGAAAGCCTCCAAAGTTAGCAATGACCAGATGGATAAGATCCTGACTGACCTCATTGGTACAAACAGCAGAGTGAGGGGAAAGCACAACATTGTTCATTGAGAGAAACTCTTCGGGCACCGATGGTTCATTCTTAAACACATCAAGACCTGCACCCTTTATATCTCCATTCATCAAACACTTGATCAATTCCTCTTCATCAATGAGTTCACCTCTCCCTACATTGATTATGATCCCCTGTTTCCCCAGTGCTGATAATACATCCTTGTTGATGATGTGGTGTGTTTTGCTGGTCAGAGAGCAGGATACAACCAAAGCATCACTATCAGCTGCGAGATCACAGACATTTGGGTAGTATTTATATGGGACTGATGGTTTTTTTGTTCGAGAGTTGTATGAGATTGTACAGCCAAAGGCTTCAAGTCTTTTGGCAACTCTGGAGCCAATGTTTCCCAGGCCTATGATCCCAACTCTCTTGCCACCCAGCTGAAATCATCAAACAATGTGGAAATAACTAATAAGCAATAAATAACATCTCAAAAGTAAAACTTTGAACACTCAAAAACTTGATAGAATGGTTCAAATTCAGCCTTTGTTTGTCTTTTCTACTGATTAATTAAGTGAAAGATGAAATCTGACTAGGAAACCAGCCAGCTTTGTGAAGAGAAAAGAGCCAGCCAAATAAGGAGTTTAAACAATTATAAAATCCAATGCAACTTATCAGTTGTCTGCAACCATGACAGTGAGACGGTAGACCATCTGCTATTTTCATTTCCCATGGTAGGCTGAATATGGGACCACTTCTATTAAAATTTTGAAACAAGCACCAAACCATGGACAGTGAAGGTCTGTAAGGGGCCCACTTAGTGGACAAACCACAAACAATGGGTTGACACATGGCAGTTTTCGCTATCCTATGGATTCTACGACAAGATGTTTTGATAATAAACATCATGTTTATATGAAACTAGTTCTAGATATTTATTTCCTCCTTTTATCTTGGTCTGATACATCGAGAGCACCATTATGATCAAAGCTAGCGGTGGCGGAGTCTCTAGTGAAGCGGAACATTGCTTTCAACTAGAAGACACTCCTGACACACCATTATGATCAAAGCTAGCAGTGGCAGAGTCTCTAGTGAAGCGGAACATTGCTTTCAACTAGAAGACACTCCCGACACACCACAACACCGAAGGAGATCATGACTTCTCCGACTAGAGCGATGTTTCCGTTTCCATTGTTTGCCTGATCTAATGGGCCTTCGATGTACCAAATAATGTACCAACTATTATGATAAATAAATGAACGTAGTTTATCCATTTTTTTCTATATATATATATATATATATATATATATAAACCTTATCAGTTGTCATCACCTAGCCCTAAAAGAAGTTTCAAGTGCACTGAAACTTCTATATGGCTTTGCATATGATCTATATGTATTCTGGTAGCCACCTCCTTTGGTCGAGTATTTTTGGTTATTCTGATGACAAGTAGAAACAGCCAGCATACAACAGGTAAGCAAGTGTCTGTTTGAACTTCCCTTTTTTTTTGCATTTGTTTAAGCAGAAATGATGGAGAACACGCCTCTAATCACTTCATTTGTAAGAAAAATAACACATTTTAGTATAATAGTGTTCCGTTTCCACACTTTTCCTACTTGTCATAAACTAAACTCCCAACAGAAAGTGAAGTTTATATATGATGATCTTATGCTGATAGCATGTCTAACTAAAACCAGTATAATGTTCATAAAGAGAAGCTTAGGACAAGTAAGAAATGACATATTATCAAGACATCTAATTTCAGAGTTAAAAAATTTCCAATAGAATTAATTTTGTGCGTTCTAGTTATCATAGATATCAGGCATAAATTTTCCAATGAAATTCATAAAATTTTAATCAAATTCCTGGCTTTAACTCCCAGAAGTTCAAATAAGAATTATAAAAATTTTTCTATGAGTAAATAAATATGAGGTATTCTTCCTAAGATAACTATTAAAAGGAGATAATTTCATTATATTTTTTTCATGAAGAAAATAATTTATAGAAACTACTTTTTGTCATCAATCCATACACTTGTGAAGTTTGGATTTAAAAAAAACAACAAATTAAACATGATCTAGGTTTCAAAATTAATTCAGCAAGCTAATTCAATCAAGCAAGAACGAGAATTTAGCAAATTGGAAACAAAAGTAAAAATGGGAGTAAAGAGTGACCTTAGATCCGAGAGGGTAGTCCCCGGTGATGGGCCAAAGGCCCCGCCGGACATACTGATCGGCGGCCGAAACTCTCCGGAGAACATCGATCAGGAGTCCAACCGCGTAGTCGGCGCCGTCTTCGGAGAAGACGGTGCCGGTATTGGCGACGACGACGCCGCGGCGTGCGCACTCGGAGAGGTCGATGTGGTTGACGCCGGCGCTGGTGGTGACGATGCAGCGGACGGATGGGAGACTATCGAGAGTGTCGGCGGTGACGGGGATTAGGCCGGTGATGAGGAGAGCTTCGACAGCGGCCGCGTGGGCGGAGAGGAAGGCGGGGAGGGGGAGCGGGGAGACCCAGGGTTTGAGAAGGTGGAAGCGGGTGGAGAGGCAGGAGAGTGCGAGGGGGGATGGGCGCCGGAGAAGTAGAAGCGGCCTCAGCTCCGGTGGTCGTCGTTCGTCTCCGGCCATTGCAGTGGATAGCGTAGTGGGAACCTTCGAGAACTTAAAATAGTGACTCTCTCCTTGGCCGTTGGCTTTGGAATATGCTCACTCAAGTGGGATATCCCCAAGTGGGATATCCCCAACACATTCCCCAATAAAAAATTTTCTCGCCAAAAACTTTAATTTAAGTTTAAGAATATAATAATGACCCACCCAATTCAAATCGTAGCCTACATAGCTATCTTATCATTAATACCTTTACTTTAAAATTTCCCCCCAAAAAATTCAAAACTTTTCAAAAGTTATTCCCAATCCCAAGTGGGATATTCCCCTGTCAAACACAAACCAAAAGACCAGAAGCCTAACCCCTTTAGGAAAACTGTTGACTGCATCTTCACGGATCGGGTTGTTGGGTTTCAACCGGATCCGGTTAGGAGAAAAGGCTTGTATATATAGAAAGGGTTAGGGTTCAGAAATACTGTGATTGATAATATAAGAGGCTAGCCGCCACTCGAAAGGAGAAGCTTGTCCGGCTACCATCTCTATCCGCAACTTGGTGTCAAAACCTGTGTCATCCTAAAAGGCCAACTGACGAGCTCCGATGATCTCGTAGAGCATCTCGTGGAACTCGACGACGCACTTAGGAGCGATCTGTAGCATCGTCAGGACGAAGACGAGAAGATGGTTTCTCCGGGAGGTCTCTTTATCTTCGACGAGCTTCTGGAGGCGACAACCGCAACGACTCTCTCTTAGGCCAGTGAGCCTCTTTCTCCGACCACGGTGAGCGACTGTGCTACTCTTGAACCTAAGGCTCTCCGTGCAGAGCTCGATTGAATCGCCTTTGAAGTCGCGGAGCCCCTGCAACCCGTTGTCCAATGTCCATCATCGGCAACAGCTGCGGCGCTACGCCGAGATCAAAAAATCTTTTTTTGTTTCATGTTCTTCTCTTCATTGTTTGTCATGGGTGATGAAAGGAAAACAGGCTCCAATGATGCTCCCCACGTTGTTATTCAATCACAGAATTCCAACTTCAACATTAAGATAGTCTTTGGATGAGAGAAACTATGATTTGTCGGCTCCACTCATGGGGATGCACATTGCTGGAAGGAAGAAGATGGGATACCTTCGGGGGACGATTAAAGCCCCACTTGAAGATGATCCGAGCTATGAGGACAGGTATTTTGAAGATCAAAAAGTCAAGAATTGGCTTCTCATCCATGAAGCCTGAAACCATAAAGCGCTACCTCCACTTGTTGATTGTAAAGGACATTTGGGATGTTTTGAAGACAACCTTTTTTTTATGAGAATGATGAAGTAAGGGTGTATACCCTGAATTAGAAGGCCTATCGCTTTAGACAAAATAGCAGGCCCGTATCTATCTACTTTGGAGGGCTAACTGAAATTTTTCAAGAGTTAGATCACTATGATAAGATTGCTATGGTTTGTGACAAAGATCTCAAGATCTACTTGGAGTCCAAGGAAAGATAGAGAGTCTATTTATTTTGGGAGGTCTAGATGATGAGTAATGAACAAGTTCATGGTGAAGTTTTCCAAAAGGATCCTTCACTTGGCCTCTGAGGTTTCCTATGCCTATGCTTGTTCGGTTGAATCGATAGGAAAGAAGCCATGATGACTGAAGCAATGGTGGCCTGCAACCACACTCCACAGGGTCATTCTGGTTCATCTACCCATTCTAGTTTGTCTAGTGGAGATCGTTTCTCATGCTATTTGGGTAAGTGTGAGCATTGTGGAAAATTTGGACACTCCAAACAAAGGTGCTATGAATTGATTGGCTAGCCTGAAGGCTGGGACAAGGGTCGTGACTCATTTCAACAAGAACCGAGCTTCTATGGCCGGCGCCAAGGATGATCCAGAACTTGTAGCTGAGAAACCTACTGCCCTAGTTCAACCGCAGGTAAGAAGGGTAAGGCTTTAAAGGTATCTGATTCTATTATGAATAACACATGGTTAATTGATTCGGGTGCTACAACATATGACTTTTGATTCCAAACTGGTTAAATCTTTAAATCCTTCATCCTAAACTGATGTAACCACTAAAGATGGCAGCTCCGTTTTCGTTATTGGGGAGGCACTATCTCTTTTACTAACAACCTGAATCTTGATATTGTCCTTGTAGTATTTGTTATTTGTTTCTCAAATAATTGTTGCTCTCAATTGTCTTGTCATTTTTTGGCCTTTTTGTGTGTTTAAGGATATCCAAGCCTGAAGACGATTGGTTATCATTCGCACAGCTCGTTGGTAGGCGAGAGAAGACATAACTATAGTTGGCAACCCTAACGATTCTCGGTTTTTGAGTCTATAAATCCATGACTTCTATAACTATTGGTTCCAT
Organism: Dioscorea zingiberensis; assembly: GCA_026586065.1. Classification (NCBI taxonomy): domain Eukaryota; kingdom Viridiplantae; phylum Streptophyta; class Magnoliopsida; order Dioscoreales; family Dioscoreaceae; genus Dioscorea; species Dioscorea zingiberensis. The sequence goes on along the minus strand of CM048824.1, from coordinate 48,059,807 downwards.
GGCTATTAGGTCATTATGTGTGGTATTATCATTTGTCTTTAGTGCAAACTATTAGGAATAGATACAATGGATAATTGATGCACAAATGACTTATTTGATTCCGACAGATGATCAATAGATACATAGTTACTCATAGGATATTTCACATTATTTTTGGGATCGCATCGTATGTGGGTTTAGGTATACCTCAATTATGACATGGAGGAAGACATTGTGGTAGTGGGATATCTAATCTTAAAGACGAGATCAATACCATATACGTGTCGTTGTCCCTAGTAGAGACGCGGGCGGGTTTTGGCGGGCACGGCACTGGAACCGACGGCAAAACCCGCCGAGTCAACCCGACTTGGCGGGCCGGCCGGTAACCCGTAACCGCCCGCTTCTGATGGCGGGCGATTCACGGGTTGGGGTTCTCTGACCCCGTGACCCGGTGAGGTTGACCACCGCCGGGCCGGTTGACTCAGCGGTTCAACCCTCCGGTTGACCGGGTCAACCCGCTGGTTAGGGTTTTTTTTAATTTTTCAATTTTTTCAAATTTTTCAAGTTTTAAACATTATCCTACACTCCAATTATTCAAACATTTAATCCTTAAGCGAAGAAGGCCGATCTGCTGACTCTCACTTGACATGTATGAGTTCACGTGTCCCTGAGGCAGGTGTAAGGATATAAACTCCATCCCTTTCAACACCCATATGGGCCTACAAATAAAAAATTTAGCTTCTGAGGGCGCCTGCCTCAGAAAAATCCTGCAGAGGCGGCACCTTTTGGCTTCTAAGGCGCCCTCGGACTCCAAGCGCCGTGGGTCAAGGTCGTCCAAGGCATGTTGAGTATGCGAGTATGTGGAGTCGATGGATGCCAACTTTGACCTTGACCACGACAGCTTGATGGAGTCCGGAGGCGAGAGCCTTCGTGGGTATATCATAGTTTTTAACATTTTTCAAATTTTTACTATTTTTAATATATATTTATATATTTTTATAAAAAATTAAAAAATTTTAAAACTGGCCCGGGCCTACGGCTGCAGTTAAATCGGCGGGTTGGGCCGGCATTACTGGCAGTCACCGAGGGTGACCCGTGGACTCGCCAGGTCCGGCCAATCACCCAGGCCAGCCGATTCCTATACCGGGCGGGATTCCGCCGGGTCCGGATTTTGACGGCCGGAATCCCGGGTCAGCCCAGCCAGGCCCGGTTAACCGCCCGCGTCTTCCACCTCTAGTCCCTAGCGGCTAATATGGGTTGACCCTTACATAACTTTGGTACGTAAGAATGCCTTTCCTACATGGAGACTTGGTGAGGGAAGAGTAAATGGACTTACCACCAGGATACAATGTTCCAACGTCACATAGCCAGAAGGTTTGTAGACTATATAAATCCTTGTATGGACTCAAACAATCTCCGAGAGCCTGGTTTAGAGATTTACAGATGCTATGAGAAAGTTTGGATATGGGCAGAGCAATTCAGACCACACTCTGTTTATAAAATGAAAGGAAAGAAAAATCACGGCTCTCATCGTATATGTTGATGATATGGTGGTTATAGGGAATGATGCGGAAAAATATTTGGCACTTCAAAAATATTAATCAACAGAGTTTGAAATGAAAAATCTAGGCTCTCTGAAGTATTTTTTGGGAATTGAAGTCTTCGTGATATAAATGTAAATTTTTCTTGTTCCAAAGAAACTATACATTAGATTTGTTTACAGGAGATGTGCATATTGGATTGTCAACTAGTTGTACGCCATCTGAGGAAGGTCTGAAGTTTAGAGTGAATCCAAATCAAGTATTAGTGAACAAAGGAAGATATCATAGGGTAGTTGGCATGCTAATGTACTTGGTGCATACCAGACCTAATCTAGCACATGCCTCCTTGGAAGTAGTTAGCCAGTTTATGCATAATCCTGGAGAACAACACATGAATGCAGTGTTGAAGATATTGCGATATCTCAAAGGAAGTCCAGGGAAAATGGATACTATTTAAGAAGAATAATCATCTCAGAGTCGAGGGATAAATAGATGCAGATTGGGCAGGAGCGATTGATGATCGACGTTCTAAATCAGGTTGCTTTACCTTTATGGGAGGTAAATTGGTTACATGGAGAAGTAAGAAACAAAATGTGATTTCTCCCTCTAATATAGAGGTTGAATATCGTGGTATGACATTGGGAATTTGTAAAGTTGTAGATCAAGAACTTGTTGAAGGATTTAGGTTTCAAGAACACTGAACTGATGAAGTTGTTTTGTGACAATCATGTTGTTCGTAACATTGCACATAACCCTGTGTCACCCCCCAACCAGGCCCTGGCACGTGGACAAACCGGCCGCACCCAAACAGGGACTAGTCCCATCCAGGCTCAAGGCTTCAGACACTCCTATACAACCAATATTTAGAGATAATAAGAATAGAAGAATTTATAAAAAAAAGGAAGGGAGCTTACACAACTCTATACAAGCATAATACAAGTACGATACCGGGTTTACATAACCCAATACAAGGATCTAGCCAAGTCATCCTTAGTAGTCAATACAACATAAGACAATACATGTCTCACATACACACACAATAAAAGGAGGTATGCGTAATCTCAAGAGAAATGTAACAAGCCCGAAGTCAGCCTACTCGGTAGGTCCCCGCTTAAGCCCCGGACCCTACTCACTGCGCCGCCACTGAGAAAGATCAATCAAGTGCATGAGCCAAAGAAAAGGCCCGTGAGGGATTGTTAGTAAACCAATAAATGTGGCGCGAAAGCCATAAGCAAGGAATAGAATAAATCAAGTAAAGGCCGTGTAGCGCGCCAGCGGCGTTGGCGTCGAGGCGACTGGCGCCGCTATGGGGGCGCTACCCTAGGGGCCCGGTGGTCGTGGGGTGCAAATCCGGCCGAGTACTCGAGCAAGGCCGAGGGGCCTACTGCGTGGGGCGGCTTTGATCAAGTGACGGGCCGGTGGCTGGAAGGCTCCAGGCGCGGGTGGAGTGGGTGCGCTCAATCAAAGAAGAGATCTAGATCTGAAAATCTTCAGATCGACAGAGAGAGAGAGAGAGCGATGAAGATGATTTTATCCTCTCTCTCCTCTTATGTTATATAATAACCTTTTTTTAATTTTACTATTATTATTACTATTATTATTACTATTATTATTATTATTATTATTATTATTATTATTATTATTATTATTATTATTTCTCTTTTATGTCACATGATTACTATTCATTCACGGGTGAATGAATTTATTAAGGCCGGGGTCCACTGTCATAATTCTTTCATCCTTATGCCCGACCCAGATCCGCGAATCTCGGCCTTTAATCAATTCCCTCGCTGAGGTGCCTTATCAGTGGCATCAATGAGGTTGTCTCATCCCCACTGCATCCCCTTTCCCGGACTCCTGACATTTGTCTGCTTTTTTCTCAATAATTAATCTGGTTTAATTAATATTTAATTAACTGGATTAATTAGACTTAATAATTTTCCCAAAATTTCTTAAACACATATTAAATTTCCATTTAATAATTGTGGAAATTTTTTTTATTTATTTCTGGGCAGGTTTTACACCCTATTCAACAAAATCGAACAAAACATGTCAAAGTTGACCGATTCTTCATCAAAGAAAATATCGATGAGAAAATTGTTGTAGTGCCACTAATCAGAACAGATGACCAGTTGGTAGACATACTTACAAAAGCAATGGTAGGACATATGTTCTCAAAATTCGTATCCAAGTTGGGCACATGTGATATATATGCACCAACTTGAGGGGGAGTGTTGACTACATCTTAACGGAGTGTTGACAGCATCTTAATGGATCGGGTTGCTGGTTTTCACCCAGATCCGGTTAGGAGAAAAGGCTTATATATATATATATATATATATATATATATATATATATATATACAAAGGGTTAGGGTTTTGAAATATTGTGAATGATGATATAAGAGGCTAGCCGTCGCTCGAAAGAGAAGCTTGTCCGGCTACCATCTCTATCTGCAACTAAAATGCCAACAACGGCATTTCACTTTGGGAAAGGGATCTCCCAAAACATAGGGGCACTGATGCATAACACCACCGCAATGTGCAGGGTGGGGTAAGGACCACCTTCTTTGGTAGGAACCGGATAGATGACAAGTCACCGTATGCGCTTATATGTTGTACTCCATGAGTGATATGAAATCCAGTTGCATTGCGATATAGGAGGCAAAATTTTGGGCTCAGCTTGTTGAAGGCGAGGCCATTACTAGAGAGACAGTGGATAAATGAGTTTGACTCATTGATCGCATAAGTCCTCGAAGAATCAGGGGACGAGGAGGACACAAGTAGATGGAAACTAATAGCTACATGATCATTCATAGTCAAATCACATTGCATATTTTTGATAGATGGTGGTACCAAACCAACTTGCAACAAGCTTCTGGAAACAACATTGCCCCAACAAAGTCAAGCTATTCATCTGGCTCATACTTAACAACAAAATCCTCATGCTGGATAACTTACACAAGAGGGGTTGGAATGGCACTCGTACCACATGCTACTTGTGTGACGAGGAGGAGGAAACAATGAAACACTTGCTCATACATTGCAGTTAATTATACTACAAGAGTATGGTACCACTTCTCACAACTCTTCCAAATGGGCACCCCACCCAATATGATACAAGATCTATTGAGGCTATTGTGGTCACCGCCAGAATTCGAGGGAATCCGGCTAAGGGGTGGAATCTTCTTTGGGCATCACCTAGAGTGTGTGGTTGGAACGAAATAGATGTTTCCATGATAAACATCGTGTTTTCATGAAAACTATTCACTATATCGATTTCCTAACCCTGTCCTGGTTTTATGCAGCTCAAGCGTCTAAGAGGTCAAATCTACTCCAAATGGAGTCCATAATAAAGCGAAGCCTGGAATTCACGCGCATAGACTCACCGTAAGATCCCTTAGGCGCAAATCATGAGGACACCCAAAACAAGAGGAACATTTATATTTGGGGATGTCAAACCTCACTGATCGGACTCACAAAGAATCTCTTATTTCATACCTTGTACAGAACCTCTACTTTTATAAATAAATGAATGTGGTTTGTCCACTTTATAAAAAAAAAACTTATTAATTACTTAATTATTTAAAATAATTAAATAAATTAAAAAACTCTTTTATTCAATGTTATTAATATTTAATTGGTAAAATTATTTTAAATCTATATAGTTTAAAATTAAGGCATTTTAATTATTAGATTAATAATATTTAAATATTTTATTATTATTTTAGTTTAAATTAATTAGTATATTCTAATTATAATATAATTTATTTAACCATCAATATTTAATATTATTTAGTATATTAATTATCAAATTAAGTTTTTTAAATTATATTAAATCATACAATATTATTAATTGTATTGAACTATCAAAGTAACCCTTGTGATATAATATTATATTTTAAAATTGAGATTGGTATTGATAATATGTTTTTTAATTAATATATTAATAATAATTAATATAAATTATTGATAGTTCAATACAATTAATAATATTATAAAAAAAAGGTGGAAGTGGCCCTACTTCCATTACTTCTTTTATACTTCCAGAGCAACTCCAAACAAGTGGCAAAAAGATGAAACCCAGATAGATATGTCCAATGTATTATAATTTTCAAAAAAAAAATTCAATAAGCTTAATTATCTATAGTGATTAGTAATATTATTTTTAATTATATATATATAATCAATCTACAGTACTTTGGCCAAGTGGGATCAGGCTGGTATCCGATCGCCTCTCATTCTGGCCGCAGGGCATGTTTGAAGGATTTCCAACCATCACGGATGGGAAGATCATCAAAAATAAAGCTAACTCATGTCAATTTTCATACAATTTGGTGATCGCTTGGTCCTCCCACTTAATGGTTGAAATTAACCGTTAAAATTTCCCTAAAATAAGAACCGGTAAGTAGGAGGACCAAACGGTCACCAAAATTGTATGAAAATTGACAAGTTAGCTTATTTTTGATGATCTTCCCATCCGCTGAAATCCTTCAAACATGCTCCAGGGCTGAATGGGAGGTCGGCCGATCTATACTGTCCTACGTACCGACAAGAGTACACCATTATATATATATATTAATATATATTATTTATTATTTATTATCTATTATACTCCTATAAGGTAGTAGTTTGGTAGCCGCATATCCCGAGATGGGGATGGGATATTCGGAGTTATAGTAAAATCTTGGTGTTTGGACAATCGGATGGAAAGGGATGGGGTAAAAACGGGATGAGCGGTGTCTCTCCAAATTAATTTGGGTATACCGCTTGCAGGTTGGTTATGCGAGTGTGATATGACATGTAAGCATGACCAGTGTTGTTGAGATTGGGTGCATACGGACTAGGTGTGATTGATATAGTTGCTTTGATATGCTAGTCATGTTTCTAATATTGTGATTTACTTGTGTTTGTGTAATGAAAATGTTGAGATTTAATAGCATCTCATTCTGATTATCTCTGACTAATATGATACTTTCTGATGTGATTGATATGCGCATAGACCAGTATGTATATTGTTCTGTTCTGTTATATATGAGTTACATCTGTTATTTTTTGTATATAATCCCGATGTGATGTATGCCTCATCACTTTGGGCTAATTTGAACTCTCAACCCTCCCCATTGCTCACTGATTAATGCGGGGGCAGTTCAAGATAACCGATCGGGATTGACTTGGAGTGGGTACAGATCTCCTGGATTTATTCGATTTGCATAGTCGGCTCTAGGTAAAGATTGGGTCGTTATATAAATATTTGATGAGCCATTTTGTGAACTTGAGATCATATTTTGTAGTTGAGTTGATAGTAGATATGTATAATATCAGGATCTTGAGATTTTCTTTTATTCATTATGAATTATGCCTATTAGCAAGTTATTATCTAATTTTGTGTCTTGTGTACTTATGGGGCAATCTTATAAGTCTGTGGCGTGCATCAGCGCGTGACCGGAGCCTTAGGCGGCTTCGAGGAGTAAATACAAAGGTTTCCATCAGACTTTTGGTCCAGTCCATTGTCCACCTAACAAATGTCAAGTTTTTTTTTTTTATAACTCCACAAGGAATAAAGAATAATAAAAGGGAAAATGTTATATTATAGAAGATATAACAAGATCCACATTCCAAGTAAAATTTATGCCAGAACGGTGACTTTTTCATGTGAAGGAATACTCTATTATTAGAAGAGAAGAAAAGAGATGCAAAGGAACCAAAAGGAATTTGGGACCATTCCTTGGTTTTCAGTTGTGGTGTCCAATGGTTTTTGATTGATGGTTTTGTTATCGTTTTTGATTTGGTAGTAATTGTGGGATTGATTTTCTAACATTGATATAACTAACCCTTCCAAGAAGTCAAAACCGTAGCAATAAAATCAATAGAAGAACTCGGCCTTCGACAGAAGATTTATATTAGAACAACCGAATGAGAATGACTTCGAAGAGGCAAGCTTTTCAAAAATAATACGAGTCAACACAGAGATAACTTGGCATGCATTTGTGTCATCAAGTGATCCATGCCTTCGCGCCTCTCAACTCGCCTTCTAAGGGATTGATCCGGAAGACTTCCATACGAGCCTAATCCTTATGTAAAGAGACTTATGCCGCTGTAATTCAAGAGCAGTATTTGGCTCCTAAAATGTTATTTAGCATCTCTTACATATAATGGCAAAATCACAATTTGATAAAGTAACCGAGCAGGCTCAGTAATACATGTTACTATGGTACTATCTGCATTCTTGTTTAATCTCAAAACTAGCTAGCCATTATTACATCACTTCATGCTAGTCCATCGAACCTTAATAAGGTAACTTCTTGGCTCAAACCTCTGTCATTATTGTTCAAAATAATTCCCTGGAAAGAAGACCACTCTGAAGGCACCGGCCTTCTGGTTCTCTTAAATAGGCCTTACTCTGAATGTAATCTTCAAGTTCTATAAAGACCATACCCGCATCATCGATTTTCTTCAGTGCGGGCAAAAAATCATCAGAAATAAAAAATTTAGTATCTTTCTGAACTGAGATCCAGATCTCCTGAATAGTGCAAAACCTGCCATCTGAAAACAAAATATTCGAATTAGATATAACGATTGCAACAAATCATGTGAACCAAGCCAAATATGAGCTATGAGGTAGGAGAACCTTTAAGAAAGCATGTAGTGCAACAGCAGTGGATCTATTAGCGGGAAGGTTGTTCAAGAATCTCGAAAGCCAGGCCCATCCCTTCTTTAACCAATGAGGATTTCTGATACCATGAACCTCTGTCTGCAAAAAAAAAACACATGCAACAAAACACATTGATTGTGCCAAAACACAACACTATGATTGAAGCAGATGAAGGATCAAGTGCAATATGGTGCCCGCCGTTGAGTTAAGGCAGACCGCTTGGTGAATGATAACATATAGGATGGGGAAAAGAATCTTGAACCTGAATTAAGGCAGCATACAGCTTCATATAAGATCGCAGACGTTTAAAATAACTGTCAGAGCTTTCAATACGCCCATCCTTTTCACCATAGCCAATCATTTTCAGGTAGTCATTGGACTTTGACGTAGACTAAAAACAATAATAGAGCGATTTAAAATTGAAAACATTTATGTATATATTGCAAAACATATACACATTCAAAGTTCTGATGGTAGGTTTTCTTTTCTTTTTAATGAAACAGAAACATGTTAATTGAAAAAACTAATGTCATAAATAATTTATATTGTAGCACCAACATCAATAACCTAATTTCCAACAAACATGGTCAGTTACAAATATTCTTTAGAAAAAACTACCTGGGTCAATCAGAAGTATTTGTCATTCTTTTACAGTTTATTTTCGATTTCTCCTTCAGCATTTAACCAAACTAACTCGAATCCCCTCATTACTGAATTGTTGCATTTTAATCTTCATGGCAGATGGTCAACTTATATTGCCATATACCCATCTAAGCATTCCCATCTCTTCAATGCTAAAGAAATTTATGCTATATCTTCTTATCCCAACTTTCTGAACAATAAACCTTACCGAGTCCAATAGTCAAATGAAAAAAAGAAAAAATATGGCAACTTCAGAGATTCTAGCATTATGATCATCAAATAGATTTTGATTATATAGAAGTGTGTCCGCAGAGCAGCAAGGTTGTAGAAAGGAATTAAGCTGATAGTATAAGAATATAGATGAATGGTAAAACACACTGCTAAACTTGTACAATTTAGTTAAAGAGTTAGCAAATAATATAAACCACACAAGTTGTTAATCTTCATCTGTTCAGCCACAAATACATAAATTAACATCATAACAAGTATTGAGCAGGTAAGAAAATTGTTCCATCATATATCATCAAAGACTCACTTCTGGTTGCAGATGCTTTGGAACAGTATAGATGCAAGCTTTATGCAAGGCAGCCAGCAGGAGATCCATTACAGCTGGGACCTGAGTAGAATAACTTTACTAATCAATAAATAAATAAAAAAATAACCAATAACTATGTTTCTCACTCCACAAAACCTTGTGTTATTAATTGTACACCAGAGAACAGAGCAATAACAAAACACAACTGCTTGATTTTCATAGCATTTGAGAACCATATGACTTGTACTCACCATCAACCTCTTGTTTAGGCAATTAAGATTTGTAAAGTAAAAGGTGATAAACAACACTGAATTGGTAAAAATAAAGATTAAATATTATTTGTAGGAAACTTGAATAGGACCACCCTCTAATATTAGGCCAAAAAAAGAGTGATCCTAACTAAAAGAATAAGTAAAATGATAAGGGTGAAAATGGTCAGCCATGCGGACGCATCATAGCCATCCAGCTGGCCAGCTTGGCATACCCACGTGGCGACCCCCCACCACTTCGCACATGCCTAATAAATGCTGCCATCTCAAAAAGAAAACTCCCTAACCGACCTAAATCCCATCCTGGAAAATACCACGATCAAAGTCAGAGCATGGGGAAGAGCGATAGGAGGGAATTAATTGATCGAATGACTCGTGCCATAATATAAGTACGGTTAACAAAGGATCTGAATCTAAAAAGGACTAGTGCCAATGCTAATTCAGTGACAAGACATCCCACCATTTAAATACCGATCTGACAAGAGGAACCGCCCACTTGGTTCTCGATTGGATAGGCTAGACAGCTACATAGGGCTCTCGGCTCATAAGCCCGAGAAAGGAGCCAGGTTCTTGAAGAAACACATTGAAAAAGTGACCTCTGACACGGAAGGGACAGGTTGGGAGAAAAGCCGACCCAACAAAGAGGCGAGTCCCTCCCATCCCGGCTTCCCTCACAACACCCGTCACATCCGACGCATTACCGAGGACTTCTACCAAGGCTATAAGTACGAGGGGGCACTATCAGAGAAAGGGGCGGGGAGAGGAGGCGTTCTATCCCACTTGACACCAAAAGGAAAGGATTATTCTGACTTGATCGTCGGAGCTAAATTCGGGCATTTAGGCCCAACTTGGCCAAGTGTTTTCTGCGTGTATCCGGATCTTTGGAAGCACTCAAGGACTCCCTCAACGATTGTGAAGGTCTACGCGGTCAAATATAAATTCAACCGCTGATCCGAATCGTGACGATCTCTAGAGTGCACCATTTTAGCCTCAACAGCCAGCCTTCAGGGACCGAACAAAAAGCTATCATGAGGAAGTCCAAACGCATCCAGGAAAGGGAAGCAAGAAGTAGTATAGTTCGGGAACCAAGCAATACGCCGCCAGCGGGCGATACTGTCCCTCCCGGACCTGAGGAAAGAAATGCCCAAAACGAGCAATACCAGGCCCTAGCGCGCCGCTACGAGCAACTTGCTCGAGATCTTCAGGTCATAAAACAACAAGTCCCCCAGATCCCAACACCACCTGGTGCCCTACCGGCACCCCCGATCCAATATGAAAACTGGGGAAGACCGAATGTTCGCGCCCATCACCCGCGAAGGGTCAGGGAGGAATGGCGGGATGAAACCCCTGTATACAGCTGGGGATCTTCTGGAGACGAGCCTCGGGTAAGTTACAGGAGAGGGGCTGGAGAAAATCGGCGAGAGCGTGCGTGGTCTGAGAGCCCAAGCTTGCCCCCGTGCCCGCGCCGACGTCAAACCTCGCCAAGATCACCAAGGTACACACCGCCACGTGGAGAAGGGACACGGCGTCACAGCCGACCGCGGAAGGAAAGCGGAAATGATGTATCTCGGATAACTACTCCTTTTACTAAAGAGATACTTGAGGAGAGCATTCCCGACAGTTTCCGACCACCCTTGATGGCAGCCTACCACGAGAAAACTGACCCTTCTCACCATATAAAGTCTTTTCGTTCCAAGATGCTTCTGACGGGAAACTCAGATGTCCGGATGTGTCGAGCTTTCCCTTCTACCCTTGAGGGCGCGGCACAGGATTGGCTCGTTGAGCTTTCCTCAAACTCCATCCCCTCTTTCCAGGTAATGGCTGACCTATTTCTCACTCGCTTTGCTAACCATTCCAAAAAACAGAAGACACCCACAACCCTCATGCGAGTGAAGCAGCAAAGGGGGGAGAGCCTTCAGACATACCTTGATCGATTCCTTGAAGAAGCGGCTAAGGTAGAGGACTTACCCCCCAGGATGGTTATAGCCATGCTAATTGAGGGATTGCAAGATTCTCCGTTTCGTTTTTCGCTCACCCTGGAGTCACCAAGGAGCATAGCCGATCTCATGTCTCACGCCCAGAAATACATCAATTCGGACGAAATTCACGAGGGTTGGGAAAAAGAAGCCCGACAACAGGAAAACCGGGAGAAGAATGACCGCCGAGAGCCTAGAGGCGCCTACAAAGGAGACAGACAAGACCCTCCTCGGAAAATGGATCAAGCCCAAAGGTCCCCACCTCGCCGGGGACGATTCAGCCCAAAATTTCTGAACCCGGTAAGGATGTGGGCCAAGTACCCCAATACAACCACCATACCCCCCTCAACCTACCACGGAGCCATATCCTCATGGAAATCCGAGGCCCGTGAAATTCACAAGTGAAGCCGAACCCGTGAGAGAGAAATTCCCGTGGGGGCGGAGAGGCACTTGAGAAGATACCGCAAATTCCACCAAGCTCCCGGGCCATGATACGAAAGAGTGCACCCACCAAGGAACACTCTTGAGGAAGCCGTCTACGAAAAAAGAAGGCTCGAGAAAATACATTTGTCGCAGACAAGACCTACTAAAGAGTCCCCACCCGGCGGAATGAAACCACAAAGAAATTGTTGGTCATCCAGTGAGAGGCCGGATGTCTATGGGGAAAGCTCTACTTCACGGAAAAACTACGCTCGGATGGTGTTAACTGCTCAAATAAAGCCAACTCAGAAAAGAGCTCAGGAAATGCCTCCGATAATCTTCTACGATGACGAAGTAGAAAGAGTCTGCCACCCTCATGATGACGCCCTGATTATTGCCATCACAGTCTCAAATTTAGAACTAAGGAGAATTCTTGTCGATACTGGAAGCTCAGTCGATGTCCTTTTTTGGAGTGCGTTCGAAAGAATGAGGTTCAACGTAGATCAGCTCCTCCTGGTCAAATCCGCCTTGACAGGTTTCTCGGGAGGGGTGATACAACCAGAAGGGATGCTAACGCTACCCGTGACGGTTGGACGTCCGCCAAGGCAGTCCACAACTACGGTAAACTTCTTAGTTGTGCGGTCTTGGCGTCAGCCTACAATGCCATACTTGGTAGACCGACTCTTAACTCCTTAAGAACGGCTGTATCCACTTACCACCTCCTTCTAAAGTTTCCGACCGAAAACGGATGTGGAGAAGTGAGAGGAGATCAACCGCTAGCTCGACAATGTTACGCGGACACCCTCAAAGGAAGGGACTCATCAAAAGGAACGACCCCTGAGACTATGACACTGGAAGAATATGCAGGCGCCCCAGTCGAAGAGGATCACAGACCAACGCCCGTTGAAGAACTTGTCGTGATCCCACTTAACGGCGATCACCGGAACAATAACCGCCCAAATTGAACCCGGGCCGACAATAGAACACCAAATTGAGATGATGAAACTCCCGCTGGCAATCTTGATCCCTTCGCATGGTCACCGGAGGATATCGCAGGGAGTAAACCAAGGAATCATTGAACACCGATTGAGCGTGGACCCCGTTTTCAAACCGTAATCCGAAGCGAAGAAGTATGGCGCGGAGCGCGTAAGGAGGCGTGAGGAAGAGGTCGATAAGCTCCTTAAAGCGAGGCTTAAGTAAGAGAAGTAGTCTACCCAAACCGGCCGCCAACATAGTCTTAGTAAAAAGGCATCGGAAAATGGAGAATGTGTGTAGACTATTCTAACCTAAATAAAGCCCGTCCCAAAGACTCTTTTCCTTTGCCTTCATTGATGATCTCGTAGACTCAACATCAGACATGAAATGCTTAGCTTTACGGGCGCCTTCTCCTGATACAATCAGGATTCGGATAGGTCAGAAGTGCACGAGGAGAAAACATCGCTTATCACAAGCAAAGGGATCTATTGCTACAAGGTAACGCCTTTCGCCTAAAAAATCTGAGGGCAACTTTTCAAAGGTTAGTAACCAGGGTCTTCAAAGAGCAAATCGGAAGGAATATTGAAGCCTACGTGGACGATATCCTAGTAAAAAGTCCAAAAGCCGAGAGCCATATAGCCGACTTACGGGAAGCTTTCGAATCCCTTCGGAAATATGGCATGCGCCTCAACCCAAGTAAATGCGCTTTTGGAGTTCGTTCAGGAAAATTTTTGGGGTTTATGCTAACCCAACGGGGCATTGAGGCAAACCCGGAAAAGATCAAGGCAATACTAGAAATGAAATCCCCAAAAACCCTTAAGGAAATACAAAGGTTGAATGGGCGATTGGCCGCCCTAGGGCGGTTCATCTCTAGGTCAGGAGAAAGAAATCTCCCTTTCTTCCGAGCATTACGAAAAGCCCCGAAAATGGAATGGAACGAGGATTGTGAAAAAGCGCTCGGCCAGCTCAAAGATTATCTTAAATCTTCCATGCTGCTCGCCAAACCCCAACCTGGCGAAGAGCTCTACATTTACTTAGCAACAACCACCACCGCGGTAAGCTCGGTCCTCCTAAAAGAAGAAAAAGGCATTCAAAAACCGATCTACTACACCAGCAAAGTACTGGGTGATGTAGAAACGAGATACCTCCCACTAGAGAAGCTGGCTTTTGCCCTCATCAACGCAACCAGGCGACTTAGACCGTACTTTCAAGCGCACAAGGTCACGGTCCTTTCGGATCAACCTCTGAAGCATATCCTCCACCGACCAGAAGCCTCAGGAAGACTTGCTAAATGGGTGGTCGAATTGGGACAGTATGAAATTAGCTACAAACCCCGAACTACGATCAAAGCACAAGTACTGGCTGACTTCATAGTAGAGTTAACAGCAGAAGAACAGGAAAAAATCACCACGGCAGAAACCCTCAGATCAACGGAAACACCTTCCCTACATTGGACCTTACATGTGGATGGATCGGCCACAGAAGAAAGAGCAGGAGCAGGGTTAGTACTGCGTTCTCCCTCGGGATGGCATACATCAACAATCCCTAGGTTCGATTTCAAAGCAACGAATAATGAGGCAGAATATGAAGCCCTCATCGCGGGGGAGGGCTTCAACTGGCTCGGGGTTTGGGGATACAAAAATTACGGGCGTACACGGACTCCCAACTCATTACCGGACACACCACGGGAGATTTCGAAGCTAGGGAAGAGAATATGGTAAAATATCGGGCAGTAGTGAGGAAAATCACCCCCAGCTTCGCGCAGTTTGAAATAGTCAAAATCCCGCGGACAGAAAATGAAGAGGCTGGCCTCTTGTCCAAATTGGCGTCTTTACCCGAAATCGATCTAAAACAGCCCTTCAACGTCCAAAACCTGATGAAAAAAACAATTGAGGGGCGCCCGGAAGATGAAATATTGAATATAGAATAGGAGCAATGCTGGATTGACCTTATAAAAAAGTACCTCCAAAACGGATCCCTTCTGCTCGAGCCAAAGGAAGCTCGACGAATAGTCACGAAGTCAGCCAAGTACAGTATAATTAACGACAGCCTATACAAGAGATCTTATACTCGACCACTTCTGAGGTGTCTACGACCAACCGAGGCCGAATACGTCTTACGAGAAATACATGAAGGCATTGGCGGGGATCACTTGGGAGGAAAGGCCCTAGGGCACAAAGTCTTACAACAAGGATACTATTGGCCCACATTGTCTCGAGAAGCCATGGAGTTTGTTTGGAAATGCGACGCATGCCAACGCCACGGAAGAATACAAAGGCGACCGCCAACGCCGCTCATTCCAATAGTCAGCCCGAGACCTTTTGCCCTATGGGGGGTCGACATCGTAGGCCCATTTCCTACAGCAGTTAGACAAATGAAGTTCCTAATCGTCGCCATCGATTACTTCACTAAATGGGTATAAGCAGAGCCCCTGGCCAAAATCACCGAAAAAGCATGTGAGAGTTTTCTTTGGCGGATTTGTGCGTCGACCGATTTGGGATTCCGGTGGCTTTCATCACCGACAATGGGCGACAGTTTGACAATCAAGCCTTCAAAAACTTCTGTACCAAATTAGAAATAGAAGCCAGGCTGACATCGATAACACATCCCCAAGCCAACGGACAGGTCGAGGTGACCAACCGGACTTTACTCCAGGTACTGAAAACTCGGGTCCTCAGGGATGGAACGAGCTGGGTGGAGGAAATTCGAGCGCGTTATGGGCCTATCGAACGACCTCCCGGACTCCAATAGGGGAAACTCCATTCGCCCTTACTTTTGGCGTCAAGGCAGTTATTCCGGCGGAAATAGGGGTACCAACGCTCCGAACCAAGACTTTTTCCCCAGAAACCAACGAAGAAAGACTCCGAGCAGAGTTGGACCTCCTTGAAGAAAGAAGAGAAATCTCTGAATTACGTGCTGCAGCATACCGCCAGAAGGTAAAACGCTTCTACGACTCCCGGGTGAAAGGAGTCAGCTTCCAACTAGGGGACCTGGTCTTAAGGGAAAACGAATTCCGAGGCAACAAAAGTCAAACCGGAAAACCAACCCCAAACTGGGAAGGTCCATACATAGTGAAGAAAGAGGTCAGGACCGGGACCTACTACCTCGCGAATATGGAAGGACAAGTCCTTAAGCGACCATTCCATGCGGAGCATTTGCGTCGTTATTAGTAGTAATGAAAGAAAAACCTGAGTTTTTGTAAAAGAGTCGCCAAAAATGCTATCCAATCCCCTCCCCTGACTCGCAAAAAAGTCCCTTTGGAAAAGGGCCGAGTCCCTTGACTCGTAAAAAAGTCCCTCCAAAAAAGGGTCGGGTTCCCATGGCTCTTAAAAAGTCCCCCGGAAAAGGGCCGAGTCCCCTGACTCGTAAAAAAGTCCCTCCAGAAAAGGGCCGAGTCCCCTGACTCGCAAAAAGTCCCTCCAGAAAAAGGCCGAGTCCCCTGAGTCGCAAAAAGTCCCTCCGGAGGAGAGCCAGGTCCCATGGCTCGTAAAAAGTCCCTCTGGAAAAGGGCCGAGTCCCCTTACTCGCAAAAAGTCCCTCCGGAAAAGGGATGAGTCTCCTAACTCGCGAAAAAGTCCCTCCGGAAAAGGGCCGAGTCCCTTGACTCGCAAAAAGTCCCTCCAGAGGAGGGCCGGGTCCCATGGCTCGTGAAAAGTCCCTCCAAAGAAGGGCCGAGTCCCTCGGCTCGCGTAAAAACCACTCCAGAGAAGGGTCGAGTCCCTCGACTCGCGTAAAAACCCCTCCAAAGAGGGGTTGAGTCTCCTGACTCACAAAAAAACCCTCCAAAGAAGGGCCGAGTCCCTTGACTCGCGTTAAAGCCCCACCAAAGGGAGGTCGAGTGCCTTGGCCCGCACAAAAACCCTCCGAAGGAAGGCCGAGTATTCCAGAAATCGCATCAAGCCTCTCCTAAGGAGGATTAAGCCTTCCGACTCACATAAAGTCCCACCCAACTCGGAAGAAGACGGAGAAAAGCACCTCAAGCAATCACTGGGAAGGAAAGGCCTTAAATCTTTAAAAAAAACCGAGGGATGTCCCCTCAGAAGACCAGAGGTTAGAATAACTCACCCGGTATTAATTCGCGCATTCAGAGTTTAAGATACATTTTGGCCATGATATAATTCACCCGGTATTAATTCGCGCATTCAA
The DNA here is from genome assembly GCA_026586065.1 of Dioscorea zingiberensis. Classification (NCBI taxonomy): domain Eukaryota; kingdom Viridiplantae; phylum Streptophyta; class Magnoliopsida; order Dioscoreales; family Dioscoreaceae; genus Dioscorea; species Dioscorea zingiberensis. Next base: position 48,042,670 of record CM048824.1, on the reverse strand, counting down.
AGTTTAAGGTACGTCTTAACCATGGTAAAACTCACCCGATATTAGTCCACATATTTAGGGTTTGAGAAGCACCTTAATTATATGTGTCTAAGGCAAGGACAAACACAAGTGAGAAAACATCTTACATAGGATGCACAAAGTTTCCTTGCAAAGAAACTTGACAACCCACTCACCCCAACACCTTAACTGGACCCAGTAGATGAATGGGACAAAGCCTGAACTCTCCTAGACTCGCCATCGCGTGAAAGGGGCCTATAACTGGAAAGCCAGATGCAAGGGTTAACCAATTTCTGACAGCCGTCCTTTCCAAAAATCTCCACCTGAAAGGTCTTGTCGCCAAGGTAGGTGAAAATTAGTAATTCCCCTTCCGCCAACCCGTGATCCGTATAGAAGCTCGACCATCCAGGACCGAACCAGATCTTCCTTGGGAATTCCTCTCGGCAGAACGCCACAAGCCAACTACGGCCATTCGGGCTTTTGAGATTTACATACGTTGGGCTGGATAAATCCAAGCCACGAGAGTATGGAGAAGGGATCCTCAAATAACCAGAATGAACTTCAGGATCGAACCAAATAAAAAAGGAATGGGGAAGAGAAGAAGAAGCCATTGGAGGGCTAAAAACCAAGGATGAACGCACATTAATATAGGCACAACCCTCACTGATGTCAAATCCGTCACGAGAACAGAGCCCGATCCCCAAAGATTGCAACAGTAGACACCGACAAGACCACACGGCTTTTTGGATAAGATAGACCAATCCCAATAAAGGCCAATGAACTAGGCCCCCCTCCCCGTCTCTTTTTTGGGTTCGGCGTTTGACCTACTCTAGCGAGTGGTAGTTTAGCGTTCAGAACCATCATAAAGGTACGGGAGTAGGAATGAAGGACGGAAGAATCCAAGAATCGTCAGCCTATCATGATTAAGGATGCGCCAGAGTATGTAAAAGTAATAATTATTCATAAAGTCATCACTAAGTAAACTACAAAAATCGACCCATAAAAAGACGAAGGGAAGAGAGAATGTTGAAGGGACGAACACCCTAGTCCGCAGAGCTGCTCGACTCGTTTTCCTCGTCCTCCTCCCTTCCGCTGCCGCCGTTACCACTAAGAATGACGAATCGGTGAAAAGGGCGAGCAGAAAGGGCCCATTCCTTCAGGCATCGATTTCTCCCATAAATGGATACTCGGAAATGGGTTCCTCCCATATAGAAGAAGGTCATAAGGTCCCCCACTTCCATGTGATGGTCGACCAAGAAGTCCTGCCACCCGTTCGCGAACCAGATCTCCCAAAGATCTTCGGTCCCTAAGCGTAGTAATTCCCTATATATGACCATCGGGCCCTCGAACAAACACCCAGCTACTTCGCCGTTCAAATGACCATGAAACGCGGAGGGGATCTTTCAGTGGGTAGTGCCCCTTAAACCGAACTGCTTGTAGAAGGAAGGGCGAAGAAGGGGGTCCATGGGATCTTCACCTTCACACAACGAACCAAAGATGGGGGTGAAACCCTTTACGGCTCCACTTAAATAACCCTCAAATTAAAAACCGCCTTAACTCGGGAACTTGCTTTGACCCTTCGGGACCGGCTGATCATTAAAGGCACGATCTCGAAACTAACTCACGTCCCATCGGGAAGAGATCGGTCAAATTCGCTCCTTTTTTTCAAGAATAGCATTAAAAGACACCATTAAATGGACAGCATTATTGCAGTAACACAGCTCGAAGAAATCCAGGAAAGGAATTGACGAGTACAGGGTCTCGGATTAAAGGCACAATAAAAAACCGCAACCTTCTAAAAGCCTAAAATCCGACTCGTTCTAATCGGTATTAATAAAATAAAGGTTACGATTCTTCACTTAATTCCAATACAAATTCATAAGAGCAGTACACAAGCAAAGCGTGACCGTTTCTTCACCTAATCGATATAGAATTATTCTTACAAAAATCCGAGAAGATCAAAAGAAGCACGAAGAAAAAAAAATATGCACAGGTACATTAGGACATTCTCCTCACAGCGAGTCAAGCCTCCTCGTCCTATTCATTCCCAATAGTAGTAGCCTGGGAAACTTCTTTTTCCCCCAGAGTGTCCGGTCCAGCACTGGTCTCCCCGATTGAGGCCTGACCTTTGTCAATTTCAGCTCCAGCCGTAATGGTCTCACCCTCGGCTACGACTACAAGAATAAGAGGCGATAAAACCGGCCAGTTTACCAAAAACGGATCACGGTGCGTAAGTTAAATACTCAAAAAGAACCCTTACCCTCAGTAGGACCACCGCCAACCTTAGATTTCTCCACTAAAGCTATGTAAGCTTTCAATGCGTCAGGATAATCCATAGAAGCTAATGGCAAACCTTGCTGTACCAAAGCCTTAAACATCGCAAAGGTCCTCTTCCCCCTATCCTGTGACTTTTGCTCGGCCGCTGTCAGAGCGGCCTCAAGCTCTTCAATTTGCGCTTCAAGGCCGTCTAGGGCCTACTCTTTTTCAGCCCTAACTCCCTCCAAGTCCTCGTTGCCACGGTCAAGAAGCTCATCACGCGACTTCAACCCACACGAGAGTTTCTCTCTCTCTGACGACAGAGCAGCGATCACCTGCTTAGATTCAGCCGTTTCCTTTTCAAGAGCGACAACCCGTTCATGAAAAACGGCGACATCTGCCTCGGCGGACTTGAGCGACCTCTCGGCATTTTACAGTTTGCCCGCGAGCTCATCTTTCTCTTTTTTCATCACCTCTAGCTCTTTCTTTTGTTTCCTCTCAGCTTTGGAAGCCTTATCCTTCATCTCCTTGTTTTCCTTCTTTAGCGATTCGGACATGGCTTCTAGAGTTGTGATCTTCCTCCGAAGATCATTAATTTCCACATCTTTCTGATCCAAGACCTCGGCACACGGATTAACAATGGCTATGTCCTCACGAAGGAGCCGCATGTGCGCGATCCGCCAAAAAGAAGACCTAGGGGAAAACTGGACATCGTAAGAAGAAGAGGAAAGTTAGCATATAAAATCGAGGCATGTCATCCCATACTGATCCAACATGTGATGCCAGTTGACTAGCGACTTCCTCCTTCCCCAGACTTTGTAGTTTCAGGGAAATATCCTCCGAGCGCATAGCGTCGGCCATCTCCCCTACTACGGAGGGATCGTCAAAAAGCACAACTCCAGAAGGGAGGGCCGCAGAAGGAGAAGTTTCTTTTGGAGCCACTGAGCTCCCCTTCCTGAACCCCTCGTCCCCTACCATTCCGGCCTATATTAGATTAAAAGACTATCAGTACAAACTTTTCCCGGAATCCCCTCGGAAAATCGGAAATAGTTGGAAATGGGCACCTGGCCGAGAGGACGTACACCCTCATTTCGACCGGCCGACCCCGTGGCCGGGCCCCGGCAACCCTCGGGAGAAGAGGGGACATCTACGGACGGAACTAAGGGACTTTCGACTGAAGACCCTCGTGCCTCCCTCATGGGCTTCCGCAGGACTCGTGTGAGAATACCCTCTTCATCAGAAGGACAAGAGTCTTCAGCTTGAACTGAGGGAAGGATCGCGGGTGGACTTGGTGAAACGCGCGCCCTCTTGGAAGGGCGATCAGATCCGGCGACGGAGCCTTCGCCTTTCCCCCTCTTTTTAGGTGCCACTGTAGAAGTCCCGCCTTGGACATTACCCCCGGTCTCCCCCTTCTTGAGTTTTTCTCTTTTCTCCTTTTTCGCCGCCTTTACGGAAGGATCATTACCCTCCTCCCTCTCCAGCGGGAGGCCTGGACGACCTACATGTTCGGCCGTAAGTTCCTTGGCGAGGCCGGGTGTCTTCCATCGTCCCGTCTGCAAAACAAAGAGAAATCAATCGTAGTCACACGCACTGACCCTTTAAGACAAAGGACATGAACAACCCCTACCCCGGTTTATAAAGAGGCAACACTTCCGGAGGTTTTCCCTCATCAGAATCGTATCGATTGAAACACCAGAAACCCCTTTGAAACTCTTGAACTTCGCTTCTTCTTCTTCAGTCATCCCATCCTCACATAGAGTCTTGACCCGGGGCTCCGCCCATTGCATGCGAACATCCCACCCAGATTGACTAGAGACGAAAAAGAATTTACTCTTCCATCTCTTGATGGAAGAAGGAACCTTCCCCAAGAACTTTTTCCCGGAACGAGCCGAGAAGTAATACCAGTCGGTATCGGGTTCAAGATTTAAACTAAATAAAAGACGGAACCAACGGAGTGTCAGCTGGACCTCAAAATGATTCAAGACCATAACAAAACCACAACTTAATCTCCAAGAGTTCGGAGTTAATTGGGACGGACACAGCTGGTGATAGTCAAGGATTTCTCTAACGAACGGAGCGAATAGAAGTCTCGCATCACCCAACAAATAAGATCCTGGTAAATGGCAATTTCCCCTTGCCTTGGGCTGCTCGCCCGTTCTCCGCCGCCCGGCTCCCGGCAAGTGAAAAGGGAAACAGGAATCTCATAACAGGCAACTAACCTATTGACATCCGCCTGACGAAGAAGGCTCACAAAGACAGTAGATTTTCCCCTCTCGGTTTTCGAAGAACCAGGATGCACCCTAGGAATTATGGGTAAATCATTAGGCTCGCCGGTCACGGTTGCAGATGGGATTACAACAAGGCAACCAAGTTCACCTAACCGGGAACAGACGCCAAGAAATAGAGCCGTAAAATGCCTCTAAGAAGAAGCAGACGATGTAGGAGGAGAAGGAGGAAGGAGGACAGGACTCTTAGAGTCCAAAGGAGGGATGTCCATTGCCTCGAGATGAAGAAATACAAGGAAGCCTTGAGAATGTCGTCAAAGAACACCCAGGAACCACCAACGGCGAGAGAAAACGCGATAGAGAAGAAGACAAAGGCAACATGAAACCCTTAACCAACCCTTGGCGTCTCAGAGACCCAGGATTTTTCCTCTTCAGCCGTTGGATCACCATGAACGGCGAGGATTGTCTTATTATAGCAACAATCGACCTAGATGACGTCCACGTGGAAATATAAGCGACGGACGGATCATCGCGATTCGAATCGGCATGACGCGTAACCCCATAACGATCCTTGACAAGTGGACCCTAAAAAGTCGGGCCCATCATCATTTCGCCTACCCCACCCCATGCCGTCAAAGCCTAATCACTTTGAAAACTGCTTGGCTGAACAGAAAATGGCATATCGCAATAAATGATACACAGTCGTCGGTTTTAATAAACTAATCATCCAAAAAGCTAAAGCAAAGCCATGCGGTTCGTAAAAACGGACGATATATTCACAAGGATCACCACAAAAGGAAAAACAAGATAAGGTAAGAAAAAGGAGAGACTACATAGAATTCTTTAGAACCCGTTCAGACGAAACAGTAAACTTAACATCCTAAGAAGACCCGATAGAAGACTCCGAGGCCTGAGCTCCCTCTCCTCCACTATTGTCAACTTCGGTCGCTCCATGTATTGGCCGGGCAGAATAAGGGGACTCTCTAAGACAACAACTCCTACCATAAATTTTGACTTTGAAGTTTTGACCTCCCAAATAAGTAAAGATTAGGAGGTCCCCGTCAGCCACGCAGTGGTCAACGCGGAAATCCCTTGACCCACAAGAAACCGGATGTCTTCCCGGCCATCGTCCCTCATTAATCCGACGCCCACACACAACCACTGCACTCAAGTCGAATATTACCGGGCTCAAGCCCATCAAGAAACCTGTGGAATCCTGGAGGAATCCTAAGCATAAAAGTAGACTGTTCAGGAAGAAAAATCTTAAAGAAAGATTGATGTCGAGGAGAAGCCATATGACAGAAGATGAAAACACCGTTCTCCCTCTAGCTAATTTATATAGAGCATCATGCACAAGTAACAAGAAGGGATGCATTAAACGGACCCATAGTTCCGAGACCTTGGCTACGGCCATGAGTGCTTAGGGAATGACTACCTTAGTACTCCCGGTAGATTAATTTCCTAGAAAGGGGAGAAACGTCAACTCAAAGTCGCCACTTTACATTCCCGATGCTTTGCTTCCCGAGTCGACCGATGACTGAGTAGCGCTCGTCCATCACTCAAACTCGCACGAAAGCACACTTGGGGGGGGGGGGGACTAGTGATAAGGGTGAAAATGGTCAGCCATGCGGACGCATCATAGCCATCCAGCTGGCCAGCTTGGCATACCCACATAGCGACCCTCCACCACTTCGCACATGCCTAATAAATGCTGCCATCTCAAAAAGAAAACTCCCTAACCGACCTAAATCCCATCCTGAAAAATACCACGATCAAAGTCAGAGCATGGGGAAGAGCGATAGGAGGGAATTAATTGATCGAATGACTCGTGCCATAATATAAGTACGGTTAACAAAGGATCTGAATCTAAAAAGGACTAGCGCCCATGCTAATTCAGTGACAAGACATCCCACCATTTAAATACCGATCTGACAAGAGGAACCGCCCACTTGGTTCTCGATTGGATAGGCTAGATGTACTACATAGGGCTATCGCTCATAAGCCTCGGTGAAAGGAGCCAGGTTCTTGAAGAAACACATTGAAAAAGTGACCTCTGACACGGAAGGGACAGGTTGGGAGAAAAGCCGACCCAACAAAGAGGCGAGTCCCTCCCATCGCTTCCTCCATAACACCCGTCACATCCGACGCATTACCGAGGACTTCTACCAAGGCTATAAGTACGAGGGGGCACTATCAGAGAAAGGGGGGAGGGGACGTTCTATCCCACTTGACACCAAAAGGAAAGGATTATCCTGACTTGATCGTCGGAGCTAAATCCGGGCATTTAGGCCCAACTCCGACGGGCTGTTTTCCTGTGCAGGTATCCCGATCTTTGGAAGCACTCAAGGACTCCCTCAACGATTGTGAAGGTCTGCCAGTCAAATATAAATTCAACCGTTGATCTGGAATCAGTATCGATCTCTAGACAGATACCGATTTTAGCCTCAAAATAAAACAATTTAGGAGATGAAGGCAACTGTGTGAGGTATGGTAACCCTTGCCAATTATCCATTGTGATTATGACTTTCCAATCCCACTGTCCCATAAGGGATTGGGCTATAAGGTAATCTAAAACAGTAAAACTAAGAAGAGAACAAACTAGATGTCTGCATCTTGAGTTACAACTGAATTAAGTAGAAGCTAGAAAGAAATTATGACTTGTAAATACCTGTGACGTGACAATGACAACAGCATGTCCCCACGCAAAAGCAAAGCTGTCAAAACTTGCATTTGGGTGCTCACATAGTGAAACAACCTGAATCCTCAGAGCGAGAGCAGCATACACAAATAGAAGAGTTGGTTATTGCCAATAATGTTAGGAAAACAAACTTATTGTTAAAGGTACTTCGTAAGTTAACTGGTCAGTATTATCTGAAACGCAGCAAGAAAAACTGTTTGATTGAGTATTTGATGAAAGCCAAATGTTTAATTTCACAAGCAAACACATTAATATGGTTGCAAGTGGCGAATAATTCATACAGTATGGAAGTGTAAATTTTTCAAAACATGAACTGTCTCGAAGATTAATAATCACAAAGATGGAACAAGAAACAATGTTTCTTAATTGATAACTTAGTTTATTAATTTGCAGGCAAGGCCAGAAATGCAAAGGTTTCTAATGAGAGTTTCAACAGCCCAATCTTGAACTCTTTAAGTACCGTACTTCAAACTCAGCATGGTTATTTTTGCTCAAGCTAGAGAAAGATTATGTAGATTACATGATACTGGTATTAGAAAACTACAGAAAATAAGGGGAAATTCAAAGTCAATAAAACCTAGAGTTCTTTTCAATAAGTATGCCATTTTCAACACTGTGATTGCCTTCTATATAGTGTGAATTCTAAGAGCTCAAGGTGCAATTATCTAGCCTATCTTCCCATACTTTCACCACCTCTTTTCCCTTACACTTTTAAGTCCTTCCATTATTCTGCAAACCTCTAGATCCACCAATAATTTCCTAAACTAATACCTTTTCCAAAGAAAGTTGAACAAAGGGGAGTTTTTTATTTATTAACCATAACACATGTTTTCCACAATAAGCCAATAATAGAGGGTGTTGTTGACGAAAATTCCCTTTGTTTTATAAAGCTTTTTACTCTAGAAAGATTTTAATGATAATTATACATATTTTCCTTCATTTCCGAAGTAAGTTTTTAGTATTACTATGGCCTTGCTTGAAGAACATGTATCAGAAACAGAATCCCTGTTAACTATATTTTTACTTTTTTTTTGATGAAGTGGATAAACCACAATTTATTTATTAGTTAGCATAAGGGAGTTCAGTACATTGCTCAAACAGTGAGGATAATAGAAAATGGTAACATAGCATTTTAAAACGCTCTTCATTGCTTGAGATGTTGCCTCCTTTTACGCCTCCGCTACATCCGCCTGCTCTTCACGGGCGTGCCTCTGTAGACGGTGGGTCATCCTCAAACTCTTCGCCTCCCGCATCTCCTCGACTGAGTGTCCAAGGTGAATTCAAGGTTGCGCTTCACTGTGTTCCCTCGCAGCCTTCAAGTTTGAGTCAAGCTTGGCTAGGGAGTCAGATTCAACCAAGAGAGAGTGAGGAAAATAATATCACGAATAATTCTTGAACAAACGCGATGTTTGTCTTGGAAGCATCGTCGATTCCTTTCTCCCCAGATACTCCAGGTGATTGCCATCACGATAAGATCCCAGCCGCCTTGAAGGGTATGGTCCACCCCGTAGGAGGCTGCCCTGGTTCCCCAATGGGCCGGTGTGTCTGAGTTAGTTGCACTTATCCCAAACAGGTTCCTAAAATGGTTCCAAATTTGCACTGCGAAGGGGCATGAGACCAAGAGATGTGTTACAGATTCATCGTCTGTGTCACACAGATAGCATCTTGTTCGGTCCCCGTTCCAATTTCTCTTGTGTAGGTTGTCAAGAGTTAGGATCCTATCCTCTTTTGCCAACCATGCAAAAAGTTTGACCTTAAGGGGGCATGGTTGTTTCCAGAACCTGTTCTTTAGATTACTCCGGGCCCCGCCATCAATTCTGAACCGATACAAGGATTTTACCGTGAAGATTTTGTTCGGTGTGAGTTTCCATTCCATTGAATCCCGCATGGGGGGCGTGGTTGGGGTCATAATAACTTGTTTTATCAGCTCGAAACCCAATTGTTCCCCATTATTAAGGGGCCCAACCTTGAGTATTGTGTTGCCCCTCTCAGAGTTGGACTCTTGCTTCGTGAATAGTTAGATGCTTCTTGATTGATAGTTCCTGGAGCCCCGGGTAAATGTTGCATAGTGCAAGTCCCTCCCACCAATTATCCATCCACAGATTAGTGGTTTCGCCCCTCCCCGGGTTGACCTTTATGTTTGCCAAGATTATGAGCTTCATGGCTAATACTTTTCCAAAATGGAGAAGCCTCTATTTGGCGGTGATTTGTGGGGATCAATGTATCCTCGCCGAGAGTAGATGTCTTGAAATATCTTCCTCGATAAATTCTCGCTTCTTCCCGTAAGGATCCCTCCACCACCACTTTCCTAACAAGCAAGGCCCCTGCTAAAAACTTCGAGGTTCAAAATGCCCCATCCACCATTTTCTTTGGTCTCAAGATAATCTATCCTGCTTGACAAGATGGTAGCCCTTTTATCATTGTCCACTCCTCTCCATAGGAATTCTTTCCTAATTGCATCTATTTTTGTATTACCCATTCTGGGAGGCGATAGGCCGACATCCAGTGGATTGGTATTGTGGAGATGACCGAGTTTAGGAGTGTGAGACGGCCTCCTAATGACAGTAGCTTTCCTTTCCATGACCCCAGCTTGCCACGAATTTTCTCTATAAGTATCGCTCAGTTCTTCTCTTCTCAAGGCCCCACAGTGGGATCCCTGTGTATCTATCGTAGGCAAGCACTTGTACGCCTCGTAATCTTGGGCAAGAGCTTGTATGTCTTGATCCGATGCCTTGATTGGAATGATGACGCTTTTGGTGTAGTTGATCCTTAGCCCCGATAGCCCCTCGAACAAGTAGAATATGAGTTTCAGGATACGGGTTTCCTCAGGATCGCCCGTGCAAAAAATTAGAATGTCATCGGCATATTACAAAGATGTGACAATTGTCTCCCCATTAGACCCTATTGGGATCCCTCGGTAGATATTGGATCTAACGGCTTCGGAGAGCATTGTAGGTAACACATCCATGGCCAATACAAAGAGTAACGGGGATAGAGGGTCGCCCTGTCTTAGGCCTCTCTTACTTCTTACGTATCCCGCTGGCGTTCCATTGATAAGGAACTGCGCTTTGGATGTGGTGAGTAAAGATCTTATCCATGTCCTCCATCTGGGTCCGAACCCTCTGGCTTGTAGAATTTCTATTAGATAATCCCAGTCAACCATATCAAAGGCTTTTTCCAAGTCGATCTTGATGATGGACCCGTTACTGTCGCTACCCTTCATCTTGTATATTAATTCTTCGGCTGCGATAATATTATCATGTATCATTCTTCCTTGGATGAATGCCTTTTGGGATTCGTCCACCAAGTCCCCCAGAACTTCCTTGAGTCTGTTGGCTAAGACCTTTGATAGGATCTTGATGGAGCAATTGATCAGGCTGATCGGCCTGTAATCCCGTAAAGCCTCTGGTGATTCATTTTTTGGAATCAAGAGGATATGCGCCCAGTTTAGACGTTCAAGATTGGCAGTGCCCTGATAGAAGTCATCAAAGAGTTTTAGGATGTCTTCCTTTATGATGTCCCACCCTTGTTGGTAGAAGGTCATAGGGAAACCATCCGGCCCTGGAGCTTTGTCCGCTCCTAGCTCTTTGACTGCTGATCTGATTTCGTCCTCTCGGAAAGGTTGTTCCAGATGATCTAGGTTCACTCTCCGTCGATGTGCTTAACAAGAGATCCTGTGAGGTCTTGTACCTCATCTCCCGCTCGTCCCGAAATGCACTGTGAAATGTCTAGAAATTACTTGATTGATTCTTGTTGGAGTGCATGATTGTTTGGCCGTCAACTTGGAGCTGATTAATCCTGTTTGTACTCCTTCGCTGGCTAGCAATGGTATGGAAGAATTTTGTGTTCTGATCGCCTTGTTGCAGCCAGTTGATTCGAGATCGTTGTCTCCAATAGGCTTCTTCCTCAGAGATAATCCTTTCATACTCCCCCTTGTGGTTTATTTCCTGGAGTACTTCCTCACTTGAGAGATCTCTTGTTTCTTTGTGTTGATCTAGTGTTTTAATGGCCTCAAGGATATTCTTCTTTCTTCTTTCCATCTTTTGATTTAGGGTTTCTTTCTTCCCAGTAGTAGTTTATCCTTGGTGTGCTTTAATTTTTGGCCATGATGTATGCACTATCACCCATGAGGCAAGTGCTCTTGCCAATTCATTTTTATCATATCCCAAAAACCATCTACTTTGGTCCACTCCCTGTTAAATCGAAATGGTGATGGATGGGGGGTGTGTATCCCGCATTCTAGACAAAGCGGAGTATGATCCGATCGTACTCTAGGCAGTGTTGTTTGCCATATGCGTGGGTAATCCAAAACCCATTCAGGAGACAGGAGAAATCGGTCTAGCCTGGCGAAGGCCGCGATTCTCGCCTGTTGGTCCATGTGAACCTTCTTCCCAAGAGGGGGGGGTCAACGAGCAGGAGATCTTGTATCATCCTCTCGAAATCTTCCCTTTCTCTTGTCCCATGTGAGGGAGAGGTGGCCTCATCTCTCCATCGGGTGGTGTTGAAATCTCCACAAATCAGCCATGGGCCGTCCCAGCTTTCCCTGATTTCCCTGAGCTCGTTCCAGCAAAGAGGTTTCCAGTGGCGGGTTTAAGTGGCGTAGGACTGTAGTGATCATTCTTGTGGTGTCCAGGTTCTCCTTTGCAGTTAAGATGACCGAAACTGCGAATTGGCCGTGTATCACCCTTTGGAGGTTGAACTTGAGCTTCGCCTCCATGCGATCGCAAAGAACCTCCTCTTGTATTCTCCGCCGGGAGTTCTACATGTGTGTCAAATAAATTCCCCCCAATAGTTCTCCAGATGCTGTTGCTTATGCACTCTAGCTTGGTTTCTTGCAAGCAACATATGTTTGCTTTGTGGATGGAGAGCAGGTCGCGTACCAGGTAACGTTTCTTCCGCTTCCCCAGTCCTCTAACATTCCATGAGATGATTTTCATTAAGAAACATGTGTGGGCCCGGTTTACATGGTTGGGGAGTCCTAGTTGATTCCCTTCCCCTTCCGCTCTTGTTCCCTCTCCTTCTCCTTGATGTGGAGGGTATAGGAGACCTTTTCTTCCTCAGAAGTACCAAGGTCTATTCCTACCTTGAGAGCATTGCTGAGGAGATCCCTGTTTTGCCAATCACAGAGAGTTAGAGAAATAGGGGTATGGGTAGGAACATTACCTTTCGTTTGGAGCTTTCTCCTGGAGGCGGATGGGGCAATGTATCCCTCTTTCTCGAGTCTTTCAGCCGTCGGTTTTCTAGTCCTTCCGCTTCTACGGATAGTTTCCCTGGGGAGTGCCGCCTCAGTTGCATACTCAGGCCGGGGTTCTTTCTCTTTGCTGCTGGTGGAGTTTCCTTTTCGTCCTTCCTTCTGGTTTCCTTGTTTTGTGGGTTCAAAGCTTACTGCTATGTCCTCCCATACTGGATTGGCCATGAAGTTCCAAGTGCCTTGAACGAGTCTCCAGGAATAGTTGGATATGTCTATATCCGGGTGCGGCCCAGGTATGGTGATCCCTTGGTTCATGTTCCTGGTTGGAGAATGCAGTGGAGAATTTGGTCTTGCTTCTGGTATTGGGTTGTCCAAATGATAAGAGGATTTGCTATCATCATCATGGCCCTGCAAAGGATTTTGTGTAGTTGGGCCTAACAGAGCCATGATATTTGCCCCTGGTTGGATAATGGGGGATCGGTGGGATAGATTAGTAAGATTGTTTCCATTTTGCTCTTCATCTTTGTGCTCCTTGTTAGGGCCTCCCGAGTGATTACTTTCTTCACCTTCCAATTGAGAATTCCACAAAGCTTCAAACTCAAGTTCAATTTGCCTTTCTATTATTGGGTCCAAGTAGACTTCATCAGAATCATCATCATCCTCCTTTTGAACCAAGTTTTTAGACTTGGAATAAATAGTAATTGCTTGTGTTTGATTTTCATTAACTTCTTCGATTGAGGTAGATGTATTATTTACACGGGCTTTATTTGGTTGCCCTGCTTCAACATTGCAACTACCAATGTTTTGAGAGGATTGCTGGTCAACCACACCATCACTTGCCACGTGTTCTAATTTGTTGGATAACCCCACTCCCTCACCTGCCATGTGTTCAAATTTGTTAGTTAAAACCACATCAAGTTGTTTGGATTTTAATAGCTCCATGTGCCCAGGTTGTGCCACGTGCCCAATTGCAAGTGTGCAGGCCTTTGAATTAATAGGTTGTGCCATGCGCCCAACGCCTCTCTCCGCCGATAATGGGGTAACGTGGACTTCCGCACCCTTGGGTTCTCCGCCCCGTTGAAACCTTGGAGCCTTCTTTTGACCCACATCCGGTATTTGGCGCCCCTCCACGTGGCACTCCCCTTTTCCATCTGGGCCGTCCACCTGTTGAAAATCAGATCCTCTTTTCTTTTTTTTTCCTGGTGTTTTATCTCTATTCTCACCGCCCGCGTCAGATCGACGTCGTACACTGCGCACTGCACCGCTGCAGTTGGCGTGTTTCAACCCTTCTCCGTACTCCTCGAGCCCTTCTCCATTCTTTGGTGACTGTCGGTCACAAACCTCTGGACCGATGGGGAGCTTGCCTTTTCGCCCGGTGCGATCCTCGCATTTACTGTTGCGGCAATTTTGCTCCGATCCTCTCTGGTACTGGGGTCCAAGGAAGTGGGGCCTGGCCGGGTTCCAGCACTACCCTCACCAGGTATTTTCGCCGGAGGATGGTGCTGTGGATGTTGGCCGGGAATCTCCTTCCCCGTCGGATCCTCACCATCGCCCGGAAATGGCCAATGAGACGCGGGCTGTGAACGGCAAGGTGGATGAGTTCCCCGATCGGCTTGAGTACTCTAGCGATGGTGTCTATGTTCCTTCCAAAGGTGGGAAGTCCCTCTCCGGCGACCCAACGAATCTCCTCGTTGGTCATCTCCGATGGATCTACGTCGAAAGACCAAGGTTCAAATCTGACGACGAAGTCCGGGAATGTTATCTCCCTTTGCCGTTCCAGCTCCCTGGCGATCACCTCCGATGGGCAGTGGATCAGAATTCTTCCGTCTCCATAGAGTTCGGATGCCCATTTAAGCCCTGGTTCGAAGAGCCCGGCTGCTGCGGCGGTCACCTTCTCACAGCCCCCCAGGCTTTTTGTCATCTTCACCACCGTCGCGACGGAGCATCGACGGAGCGCCTCCTTCTCCGCCATCAGGATAGAGTCCATGGACAGAGAGGCGTGGTGGTGGTCTTCTGCATCTGGTACCGGTGTTTCGGGTCCTCCCTTCCGGTCGCCATTATGGCTCTCGGCCCTGGGGAGGTCCCTGCCCTTCGGGGGTTCCGTTACCCTTTCTTTCACCGGCTTCCCTACCTTCTGTCTCCCGCCGCGAAGCTGGATAGTCCCCAGCTCCGACGGGGACGTCGGGCAGTTCTTCTCCCGGTGGCCTGGCCGTTCGCAACGGCGGCAGACTTCCACTCGGCGGCACTCGTTCATCATGTGGCCTGGTCGACGACATCTTCCACAAACCTCGACCACTCCGCTTGAGGTTCTTTTCCGGGGCGGTGAGTGGCGGCGACGCTGGTGGCTGTTCAAATCTGGAGTGTGTCCCGAGCGCTCCTCGGGCGGCGGTGTGCGCCGTTTCTTTTTGTGTCGGACCACCTTCCAGGGTTCTACCGCCCTGGCTTCCTCGTGTATGGCGTCCTGGATTCTTGAAGTCTCTGTCTTGCCAGTAAGCACTTCCACGAAAGACGGGCTTCTCCGGCCACGATCACAGCTCTCCGTTCTGCAATGGTCTTCAACCAGGGGAGGGGCGTTAGACCTTTCCTGTCGACGTTGATCCTCCTGCGGTATTTGCAGTGGAGCTTAAGCTTCTTGGTGGGAGCCGCCTCAAGTACAGTACGGGCCAACACGCTGCCCGTCCGTCGCCCCCGCTCTTCTTCATTCTTCGTTGTTTCCTGCTTTCTTCTCCAAACCCGTCCCATGCTTCTTTCAAACAGTTCTCTTGTCAAACCAAATGTCAATCATCCAGAAACATTGAGAAAACCCTGTACACTATATCTGGCATGTGAGGATTAGAACAATGGAATCCACATTATCAAATTAAGCCTCAAGCGTGTTCCCAGTCATCATCTTCATGACATCCTATTCTTCTTTATTCCAACTAATAGTAACTTTACCAACACATAGAAGTAGAACTCTTTTGAGATGTCGTGACTCATTCATTAGCTCCTTTCGATCCTTTGTTTAAAATTTATCTCCACACCAGATTGACTCTACATTTCCTGATGTCCACATCTTTCTTTCTACTTACCATTAGACCACCACTTCATTTCTTCAAATGTTCTAATCACATTTGTATCAAGAGAAATAGGATGGTGCTGCAAATTAGAAACATGTAGAACCACTATGTGAGCATGGACATAAGTTACCATCTATGGTTCAACTTGCACCTAAGAGTTTTACTAATGCACGGCAAAGTAGCTTAACTCTAGCATTTGGCTGAATGAGTCTTTTGGGCTCATTGGAACCAGTCTAGTCTCTAAATATTGTGGAAATTGGATAGGTTCGATCTATGGTCAATGGGGGCCTCCTAAAAGGAAAGGAAAAAAAAAGATTTTTTTTATTGATTTTTCACCTAACTCATTGAAAAAAAAATTTAGAGGAAATGATTTCATTATAAAATAACTAGAACTGTTGACTAGGACACAACCACCTAGAGGCAATAAAAAAAGACCAAAAGATGGGCATGATACTTAAACCAGTGCCTTTTGGCCTTTTTACAACGATGCATATAAATGTAAAAAGCACAGTTTTAAAGGTTGGTAAAACATCCTAAGATCATGTTTAGGCTTCAACGATTACTATGTGAAACTATAGTGAATACAATGGAAAATTTATTGAAGTAATAAAATATGCATTGAAAAATCCATCTCACTAAACATAACATGAATGATCCAATAATCATTTTAGTGATAAGGACTGAATTACATGAATGATCCAATAAAATCAATCTAGAGTGATAAAAAAAAAAAAACTGTTTTAGGCATGGAAATGATAAGTGGAAGATCATAGGAGAGTTCCTGCCAGTCAGAATATGAAGATCGAAAACTGAGAAACAATAACTCACAAAAGATAGTGTAGAAGAATAGTGGAAGATTGGAAAATACAGATCTGTCATCAAACTTAAACATTGATGGAAACAAAGAAAGAAATATAAAAGGGCCAAATACATTTTGTGCGACCAACAAACTAGATATGGAACGCGGCCATTCAGGACCATCAATGATGCCAATGAGAGCAGCTGAAGCAGATCTGTTCATAGAAAGTAAGTAAAGTAAAATAATTAAAGATGAAAAGATAAATATTAAAGAAAAGAAAAAATAGGCATTGGAGGCCATTAATATTACTCTTGAAGTTGTTGAAAACAAGTAGGCAGATATTTTTCAATATTTTCTATGTGTTATCCTAGAGGGAATATTGCTTCACCTATTTAAATCAAGTAGGAATGACTTGTCGCTACCTTGGCTGTTTTGGTTCGGTAGATACGGTGATACGCACTCACTTTATACGATATGCACAGAATAAAGTTAAGAATGTTATATGCCCTGAATGTAGAATGGTAATGTGATATGATCAATGCTTTGGTTTATCACAGAATCAACTTAGTAATGTTCTAAATTTCCCAAAATACCCTTATATATAAAATTTTGAGTAAATTTAAATTTAAATTAAAATAAAGTTTTAATTAAAATTAATTAAATTTTAATACCAAAAATTAATTATGACACATTTTTCTGAAATAAACTTGCATCTAAAATTTTGATCAAATATCAAATAATAATAATAATAATAATAATATGGTAAAAGGATGGAAGGCAAAATGGGAATCCACATTACCATCAACTTGGTAATGTGGATAGACACCTATTTTGGTGGTAATCCATATTACCACCAATGTAGTAATGTGGATTACCAACTTTTCCCACTACCACCTTTGCCAAACGTGGTAATGTTTTCACATTACCGCCTCATTCTTGGGAATGTGAAAACATTACCCCCAACCAAACGCCCCTAAAGAGTAAAATGCCCCACTTCCCAAAATTCTACATAACCAACCCCAAAAAAGTGACCAATCCCTTTCTTAAAATAAACATTGAAAATGATCTCTACTAGATTACCATTATAAATGACTCAATAAATTTAGAGGAAAGTAATGAAAAGTCCCCAAAAATTTCTGAAATCCATAAAAAATCCCTGTAAGTTTGAGTATTCCTATTTAGTCCCTCCTTTATCAAGGGACTTACTTTTTAGTCCAAACAGTACCAAACGGTGTTTAAAATGGGGCGAAAAGACGATGTTGCCCTTGGGAGTAAATGAGTTGTTCAGCGCCTTCTGCTCTGCATACACATCCCTTGGTGAAAATGACGCAAATGCCCCTCCTGATTGACTTCTCCTCTTCCCTCCTTTGTGTCCCCTGCCCCGCCTAAGGCTTTAGTATCTTGTCGTAAGTGTTTATTATCGGGACAAACCCTTTAAGATTTTGAGTGCTTGCTATTTTGACCGTGTGTTTACTATCATTCATGTGAACATTTTATAAATATATATGTCAAGCATTTTGTATCATTAAAAACGGGTTAGAATCACGTATATTTACATTCAACACCCAACTATTCATCAATCACACGAGATATTTATATTCAACACCCAACTATTCATTAATCACCTATTATGCTGCAAGTAAGTCCTCCGGTTGTGGCTAGTGCTTTTGGCCCATTTACCGCAGCAACTCAAGATACCACCGCTACATTGCCGATCTTTGCTGCGCTTCTTCATTGCCCTAACAAGATGCCACCTTATTTCCCAAGCAAATGTGTTCCATCAATGAACAACAACGCCCGCAACCCAACTTGAAGCCGACAACACAAGCATGGAAACAAAAATACTTTTATGTGCTCTCGCAAAATATCCCGTTGAATGTCCATGCCCCAATACAAGGGACGATCCTCGAGCTCTCGGATCACACGACATTGCAACCCATTTTTGATGCTTTCAGCGAGAACTGTCCCGACACCGCCACCACACACATGTGTGGGCTGCAATGTCTTTATTCCAAAGGTATGCATATTTCCTCTCGAGAAGCATAATTTAACCTCCATTGCGCAGCCTACCTTGACACATCCGCCTGCCACCCTTTCTCTCACATTTTATGAAAGTAAAATCAAACTTCCTTTTGATAGCAAGGTCACGGAGGCGCATTCCCCGAGTGTTCCACGCTCAAATCGCTGGTCGGAATAATCGGCACCGCGATCTCGTGAGTTTGAGAAGAACCCTCAATGTTTAAGGGCATGTTCTCGGCTAGAGGATCCCTGTTGATTGATAAGAGACTCTAAGTGAGACAATACTAAACAGAAGAATGTGATACTAAACAGATAAGTCAGATTTTAAACACTTACAGAAGATACTAAAGGGATAAACATAATATTAAAGAGTTTGAGTCTATAATAAAGAGATAAGATCAATACTAAAGACTTTAAGAAAGTCGTAAAGTCCAACGTGTTTGTAATACACGGTTACGGGAAATAATAAACACATACTAACAAAGAAAGTAATTTACGTTGGAAACGTAAGACCCGTAGTAGTCGCTCATCAATACCTTTATCTCAGGCCCTGATCCACAATAAGGTCGACCATATTTTTGTTGAATGAGTGAAAAATGTTGCACATACATACAAAGTAGGTAGAATTGTCAATGGTACAAGTTGTTCTACGATGATGTCTGGTACTATATAACTCACTCTCACGCCTAGAGGGGTCCAAGGTCCCACCGTTTACATATATCACCTATTCTTCACTCCCAACAAGTAAACACTCTGAGCTCCAAGGCTAGACCTTCTCCCCATATTGCGCGACGGCGAAAATGGTTTCCATCAAAATCCTGCAACAAGAAGCCACCGGGCCAAGAAGCCACCTGGCCTTGAAGAAGCCCCCATGAGAAGCCCACCCAAGAAGCCCCCCCCATCGAAGAAGGCCCCAATTTGAACAAGCCCCCACCGCTAAGGCCCCACCGAAACAGCCCCCCACAAGAAACTCCCATTTGAAGAAGGCCCCACCAAGAAGCCCCTCTACTAAAGAAGGCCCCTCTCGCAATCAGAATTGATGCAGAGGCCCATCTATTACAGAGAAAATGTAGAACCTGTGGAGGACAAATTTCATTCCTAAGAACAAGCGCCCTCTGTGGTTCGCAAATTTGAAACAAGGAGAAGCAAGCACTCCTCGCTTCTTCCCCGAATCGCTCGATGGGACAGTGAGAACAATCTTCATAGTATTTCTCTTAACTGTTTAGTATTGCACTTAACCGCTTAGTATTTCTCTTAACTGCTTAATATTTCGCTTAACTGTTTAGTATTCCTCTTAACCGCTTAGTATTTCTCTTCACTGCTTAGTATTTATCTGAACTGTTTATTTATCTTCTAGTACAATTGTTTGGAAGAATGAATGAGCATTTACAACTCGCGCCCAATTATACCCATTGGTCGAGGGAAAAGATCTTGTGGTACGATGTAATGGGCGTCTTTGTCAGTGATCTTGTGGACGACCAAGAAGACACCATCGAAATTACAAGAGGCGTGGATCCATCACCATGCCTTTTGTACTGCTACTGTCGAAGCAGCACCACACCACAGATGACTTCCTCAAACTAATGACCAATGTAGTAACATCTTTCCAAAATTTGGAAGTTGTTCTTATGCCCATCATTCTGAACAAACATTTCCACCTACTCGTTTTGGATAAAGAAACGAGACACTACACTCACTACTCATCTCTCAATAAATTTGGGACATATATGGTCAGGTGGCGAGGAAATGGTAAGTCAATCACTTTCATATTTCATGATTCTCCCCTTCGCACTCTTAAACCATCCAGGTTCTAAATGCAGAGGGTTCTTTTCGAACTCCACTTACCATCGAAAGTAGGAACTGCTTTGAAATGCAGAAGCTTATACATTCTCCTCATGGCCATGACCGCCCTCAACAGAGAGAGGGCGGTGTGGGTATTCCTGTTCGTCATGCGCGCGGTTTATGGAGCGGATATTGGATAGTGAGAAGCTTCACCGCTTTACCGCCCGTTCCTCGCCTACGCTTGGAGTATGTATATCGATACTTCTGACTGATTCACGAATTTCAACTCCGTAGGAAATGGAAGGAACTCTAAAGACTTTACAATCATATTCTACGTGTTTAATATCGATTACTAATTGTTTACTAAGTGTTCGATTACTTTGTATTTCTCTTAATCGCTTAGTATTTTTCCTATAAGGTTAGTATTTTTCTTAACTACTTAGTATTTCTCTAAAGTGCTTTAGTATTTCTATTAACTACTTAGTATTTCTCCAAACCGCTTAATATTTCCCTTAATCGCTTAGTATTTCTCCTAACCGCTTAGTATTGCTATTAATCGCTTAGTATTTCTCCAAACCGCTTAGTATTGCTATTAATCGCTTAGTATTTCTCCAAACCGCTTAGTATTTCTCTACACTCTTTACTAGTTCAACCAAATTTTACCATCTTTGACTACTCATGTAAACATGTTATAAACGATATTGTCAAAACTTCATAAAATCGCATATATTTACATTAGGCAATCTATGCATCACAACAAGTAAACCTTATGGCCTAGACGGAGCAAGCTAATCACCTATTACATCGCTAGCAAGTCCTACTTGAGCTTGCGGCCGGTGTTTTTACTTTCTTTGCGCACCGCAACTCTCTCAAAATAAAGCCTCGACTCAATTCGAGAACGGGCGAAAATGGTTTCCATCAAAATCCTGCAACAAGAACGCCAAACAAATGTAATTATACTATGCATGATATGAAACCATGTTTGGGAAATCTATTACGCACTTTGCGCTTCTATAGCCCAACGAAGTCTCCCACCCACTCGTTCACAGCAGACACGCTTCTCTACAACACTAAAACCAAATACAAGTTCTCCAAGAAAAGAACAAAAGAAAGGAGACTCAAGAGAGGAAGGAGTAAGAATAAAGGCCAGGTTGCTTCCTCGCTTACAAGAATGAAAAGTACACAAAGCATGTTCTTTGAATCCAAAAAGGCTGCTACACCTCCCTGCGTATGTCAACCAAAATGTGGTTTTTTGGGGGAAAAGGGAGGGGTATTTTGGTGTTTTTTTCTTAAAGTAACGGGACTGGGTCACGACAGGGACTAAAAAGTCAAAAATTTAAAAAGAAGGGACTGAATAGTATAGTTTTTGGTCAGAGGGACTAAAAAGTCAGAAAATGATCAGTCAGGGATGCTACAGTAATTTTCCCATAAATTTATATGCATCTAATGATGTCATAAAAATAATAGCATTAAAAAATAATGAATAATCAGAAGAAGATAAACAGATGAACAAACCAAGAGTTGAAAAAAAAAAAAAAAAAAAAAAAAATCTATATTTCTAACCTGACTTTCTGCTGGGTTGTATTTATTTGTCTCAAATGCTTGCTAATTTGAAAATCACATCTATCGAACTCCTGTCCAAAATATTGGCTTATTTATAAGTTATAGACCAAAAATGAAGCAGAATTTTAGTAAGTATAAAATAGAAATAAGAATAAAACAAACATGTGTAGCTGTCCTGAAATCCACAATTTACTTCAGTGATGTGTGAGGAATTTGTTAAAACACCCCCTTAAATGAACATTTTTAGTTGAATAACATTGAAATCAATAAAATGTGTATGAACTTCACAATCAGGAAAATATCTTCTCTTTAGACAATACTAAGGATTTCAAGAAGATGTCCTCACTATTTGTCTCAAGGACTAGGTAGGAGTGTTGGTTCAGTTCCATTTATGGGAAAACTTCCAACACAAAACAAACCAATCAGTTTTCAATTCTATCAACACAAACCGAACTCAATGTATTGTAAAACCAAACCAAACCCGTACATAATTAGTTCAGTTTGGTTTGAGAGTTTTGCTTTATAGTTGTAATAAAATAATCAATTTCACAATATAACACAAATTGGTTGTTAGCTAATTTGTTTTGAAGGATAGCAACTATAATGGCATGGGTTAGTTACATATTGGATTGCTTTTAAATTTGGAAGTTTACTCTAGAATAACCATATACTCTAGCCAGGTCCATGAGATAAGGCTCATGGAGTCCAGAAAAGTAATTAGAATATGGTCCAATAAGCTATCTGATTCAGTTTGGGCTGAACTGATTCTTCAAGAACCTAAACTTGATCTTGTTTGCAAATTTCAACCCAAACCAAACCTAATATTTAAAGGACCTGAACAAAACCGAACTGCAAGAGCTGGTTCAGTCAGTTTGGACATTTTACCTGCACACCGAAGTAGATAGCAAGGAACATATTCATATATCAAATCAATTCAATGAAAATAACACAGAAAGAGATGACCTCATTGGATCTCAACATCATTTCTTGAGTCACTTCATCATAGAATTTAAGTCTGCTCTCCTCAACTTTTAACGCACTGTCTGCAGCAAGAACTTTCACACCTGCCATATATGTCATGAGAAATACAAACAATGGAACAGATAAGAACATCCCTAAGAAGTTATGTAAACATTATAGTTTTCATACCCAACCAACTTTATACCTTTGGACTTCTATCTGTTCAGCCATTCTTTTATGTGCAGCTTCAGTTGCTCTTGCTTTAGCAGCTTCCTTTTCTGCAGCTTCTTTTGATTCCTTTAATGCAGCTTCCAGGGCTGCCTTCTGTGCTTCTTCAGCTAATTCTGCAGCCCTCTGTCTAGCCTGCGTTTTAATGATGATCTCATCTATCAAACTATCAAATATATTTACAGACATGTTATTTGAGACAAACTTAGACTTTAATGTGTTGTGCCAGATAAAATAACTGGATGGACTCCTCAACAAGCAAAACAAGTAAAAGCCCTTTGGGTTACTCATGTTTACAATGACCGACTTTAATTCAATTTAATTCTTTTCAGGATCATTTTCTTTTTCAAATAAGATGGGTCTTAAAGATGCATTTGTTCACTGAATGGTCACAGAAAAATGGCCCATTATAGCGAAACTAAGTCCTCATCCCCCCTGGGTCATAGTGATTCACCACTTCTTACCTTCATTTTAGGGAACCATAGTGTTTCCCCATTTCTGACCATCATTTTTTAGTTCATAGTGATTCACCATTTCTCACCCTCATTTTAGCTGGTTATAGTGATTCACAAATTCTTCCCTTCATTTTAGTTCATTTTAAGATTCGAAGTCATAAGTTCACACCTGACATTTTAAATTTTTCAAAAATCTGGGTCTTATTTGGTGAGAAATATAGTGACACACACACACACACACAGGCTTCTAAGATTGTACCCATGGCCTTGTACAGTCCAAAAAACGAAATGATAATAATTATGAAAATGGTTGACCAAACAATACAGAAGAAAGGATATACTGCATCAGCTTTTAAATTTCCAATTTGTTCTTGAGCAGCATGACAGTAGATAAAGAGAAGTGTGCTTGATAGAAAGTAAAGCAGTCAAATAAAGTGGGATAATGTGGATAAGTTCTCAAATATATGGGCAACCAAGCTGAGGAATTATGGCAATCAAAGAAAAAGAATAAGGATTCCATGCTGATATAAAATACCAGGACAAAAAACGGGTAAGAATATGAAGGATGCTAGCAATAATGGACAAGTTTAAACAGCAAAAAATACTTTGGACAAGGAATAAGTGCATTTGTTCAAAAACATGTACTATATGTCATTAGATGCAAACCAAACACATGTTAGCTAAGCTCAATTCAATATAAAAGCTTACATCAATAGAATGAGATACCCAAACTTATATATATCCACATCAACAACTACTAAATTAACTGATGTGTGATTATTAGTTCTCTCTGATATAACCTTTGATACATGCTAGTCTTTCTTACTAGTTTCATTGCAAACAAACTAAAACCTGCCTTTGTTACCATGTTAAATGCAAACCAAACATATGTTAGTTGGACTCGATTCAACCTAAAAGCTTAAGCTGAAATAAGACCCAAACTTCAACAATTACTAAATTAACCACTGTGGGACTATTAGTTATCTTATCTCTAATACATGTAATGACAGATGCGGGTGGATAAAACAAAGTTTAGTCCTCAAGACACCTATAGGTTAGATTTAAACTTAAAACTTTTACTTGACAAAGGTTCCAAGATAGAAACAACGTTTAGGTTGAAAATCGACATAGAGGTGTAATCTTCAACCTCCTACCAATTTCTAACAACACCTTCACAAAGATCCCTTTAAAGAATTAGAACAATGCTCATACGGCAATAGAAAATAGGTTGAAAACTAGTGAAAAAAAATGAAGAAAATAAGAGAAACTATAGTTTCATTCATGAAGTCGAACTTTTCCTTATAATAGAACTTGACTCTTTATTGATAGAATGATAGGCCTAATAGAGATTCCAAGGAGCAAACTTTCTAATAAAGATCATGCATCTTATTTATCCCTTTCTTTCTTAAGTAGTCTTGCCAAATTTAGGATGATCATGCCCCTCCAAATAAGATTCAGCTACATCTTCAATATGGATTCTTTTGATATAATACACTGCATCAAGATGGTGTATATAGTAGAAGGGTTAAAAATAAGAGTATCATAAACAATGACATATGCTCACTCAAACCATGCATCAGACATAAGGTGAAGTTGGATAATCAACCAGTCAGTCTTAGTAAATATCAGGTGACCGAAAATGCCTCCAAAGAAAGCATCAATCAGTATTAGCAAACCTCAGTTTGCATATTCATTAATAAGA
This sequence comes from Dioscorea zingiberensis, assembly GCA_026586065.1. Classification (NCBI taxonomy): domain Eukaryota; kingdom Viridiplantae; phylum Streptophyta; class Magnoliopsida; order Dioscoreales; family Dioscoreaceae; genus Dioscorea; species Dioscorea zingiberensis. The sequence goes on along the minus strand of CM048824.1, from coordinate 48,017,736 downwards.
ATAAAATCCAAATAGGAAAGGTTAAATAAAGAATAACAAATATATGAGGTACAAAGTTGAAAAAGGAAACATGGAACTAAGACACATAAGAATCTGATAACCAGGGTGTGTGCCATTTCATGTGATAATATTAAAATAGGGAATGCATTAGAACCGATTAAACAGAATAATGGTTCATTTAGTTACTTAAACAAGAATTATAAATTTTAGGTTGAAATAAGTGCCCCATATAAGTAAAATAAGCACTAAAATAACCACTAGAAAACACACTCTAGAGGAATGGAAAAATCTCAACCTAGCATTTGCAAGAATTTTCATTAGGGCCAGACAATTTCAATCCTTCCTATGATCTTAGAAGCAACAAAATAATTGCCCTTTTCCCATTATTCCAGGTCTGTCGTATGTAAGAAGAAAATTCCAATAATGAGCAATTTGTCATTCAATGAGAAAAGGACAAAAAGAGAATATGCATCAGCACATACAAGAACAACCATCAATGCTAAGGCCTTCAATTTGCATCAATTGTGATATCACAGTAAATAACACTACAATTTCAAGCTTTCAATTTCTAACATAGAAGGTTGTACCATACAGAAATATGCCCTAAAAACATTACCATACACACATCTGTCATTAAGCTAACATAAACACACAAAACCAATCTCTGCTTTTGCTTTTTCTTGTCCGACCATTTCTGCCAAGAGAGCTCTCTCCTTTCTTTTGGCTTCTTCAGCAGCTACATCATCTCTTATTCTTCTTTCTTCAATCTGGGATCTCTGCTCATGATCCCTTTGGATAGCAGACAAGTGGCTATCCATTACTTGGGCACTGCAACAAAGCGAAAATCATCAACTGAGTCTTCCAACTTACAGATATTTTACAAGGTAAAAGATCCAAATTGACAACTAGATGGTAAGCCAGTGTTTTTTCTTTCTTTTCTTTTCTTCTTCTTTTTGTGTGTGTGTGTGTGTGCGCGCGCGCGCGCGCAAGGTGCATGAAAAGAAAAACTAGCATCGAATTCGCAAAACATATTGTTAGAATATGACAACCAAAACAAAAACAGGAAATGGAAGTATGGTAGAACAAAAACCTTGTCATATAGTTACAAAGTAGTCAGATATTTTTCCCTGCACCTATTACCACAAACAACACAAAAGAATGAAACTAACCAGCATCTGAAGTATATATCAAACAATTCTAACAAAACTAAATTAAATGGGATATGGTTGTATGAACTCATTTTGGTAAAAATGACTCAAAGTTCAATAACAGAAAGCAGGAAGGTTCTTGGTCGTTACTTTCTTTTGCAAAATAGAGGATTCAACTAGCATGGTGTCAGTGAATATAGGAAACTAAAGCCATGGTATTGAAATTTAGTTTTGGCTTTTTTCTTTAGCCCAAGTATTTCCATGTCAATTGTCTAGGCCATTTTAAACACCATTACAGCTTCAGACAATTTTTTATATAAAATTTAGTTATTTACTGCAAAGGTATTTTAAACCTTTAAAATTAATAGTTTATTTATTATATAATTTAATTAAATAAATAATTATGTGGACCCTACTAAAAGGGACTGATGCATCACCAAAATGGGTAAATGGTTGCATGCAGCTCTCCTTTAAATGGTGGACCACCATCCCACACATACACATCATATTGGAAAAATTGAAACAATTTCTTGTTTGAATATTATTCTTAATCTGAGATTTGCATTATCCTTTTTGCTTGATAGTTGTAATAAGAAGATGTTTCTTGACCTTGTTCTTCCAAGAATGAATTGAATTTTTATTTGAATGGCAATGTTACATGATTACTCACTTTGGAGGAATTTCATAAGCAATAAGAATGTATAAAATATCATAAATTAATTTTCATTTCCCACTTCTTATATCATACCTAACTTTTTATAGAATAAGAATAATCAGTTACCTTAAGCAACAAGACCTTACCATTAAACCGAATATTCTCTTATTTTCTTGAGCTTTAAATTTTGAACCATCAATAGTCTAGTCTGAATCAAGCCTTATTATGAGGCCTTGCTATTCCAAGAGGTCCTACAATTTCAGCCTAATTTTGTTATGAAAGCTTATCAGAAAACCTTGAATCCTTGACAAGTAGAAATCAAAGTTTCACTTTCATTGATGATCCAATATGTGGATTCATTTAAGAAGCCTGATTTGGCATTGTCCTAGGCTTTATAAAGAGCTCTTTTACCAATTATATCTGGTCAGACATTCTTAATGTAGGTTATATTGCTGGAAAGATTCACTAGGGTTGCTTGTTTCATCATAAACTCAAGTGAAATTCTAGAAATTCGATGAAGGTGTATCATTAGCCTCAGTTTCAGCTACTTGCTAATTGAATGAAAGTAGAACACTTTTGGAAACAAACTTTCAAAATGAAGGTTAAAATAAAACCCTCACTATTGTCTCAAAACAACATAAAGTGAGACTTTCATCTTGAACTTTAACCTCAATTGCTAGGTTTGTTTGGCTTACAAGACTTTAACCACCAGTTTTCTCTTCACTTTTTTCATGTTCTCTAGCACATCACCCTTCCTCTTTCCCTCACTCCCCAACCCACCCCCCCCCTTTCAACCTCAACAATTCTTTCTTTCTTCGCCTTACCACTTTCTCTAAATTCTTTCGGTCCTCACAATTCCCTTATTTCCCTCTATATCTCAGCAATCCGTCATTCTCCATACCACATCACTCTTTACCCTTTTGTCGTATCTCTTTGCGCCACATTTCTCTATATTGTACCATCATTTTTTTCTTTATCTCTCTATCCCATTTCTCTCTTTTATCTCACCAACACTCTTCTACTCTCACAACATCTTCCCATTCTCCTACTACCTCAATACTCACTTTCTCTATCTATTGTTTTCTAACTTTTCCTTCCACTTTTCTATTTCTTTCACTTTATACTATAAAGGTTTTGTTTTCTAACTAACAATTGTTGGACATGATAAACAAACATTGAAACTAGTGAAAGTCAAATTGACTTCTACTGAACGAACACAAAGGTATACATTTAAGTAGGTAGTTCCATGAAATTGGCCCACCCACTTCACATCCACCTCTAATCACTAAACAACCCTAATTCACAAATAAAAATAATTGCTAGATATTCTTTAATGTTTTTGGTTTTAATTTTGTGTTTAATAAAGGTAGCCTTGCATTCTAGCAACTACAAAATTAAATCACCATGTTCAATTAATAATCAATGTTTGGGGCAATTTGGAATGGATTTGAACTTATGACATGACAAAGGTTCAAAAGGAAAAAATGTCCTATCCCTACAATAGTCATTGACACATCAATGCACATTATAAAGGAGTAATAGATACCTTACTGCCATCAGAAACAAGGACAAAATTTTGTGCAATAGATAACTATAGGTACTTGAAGAGAAGTAGTTGGAACATGGATATAACACATGTAGAGTAACATGATTTGCAAGTTAGTATTTCAATCACGACAAAAACTGAAAACAATTATCAAGAAAAAGGTAATAAATCTAAACCATAATAACTTACATCTTGCGCTGATACTGCTTATCCAGTCTCCTATCTGTCTCTTGTCTTACTTGAATATATTTTTCAAGGCGAAATACAGCAGAAGACCATTCATTTTCAAATCTTTGGCTTGTATCCAAGGAAGATAATCTACACCTGATTTCTTCCTGATAATTGAAGAGCATAATCATGATATCAAACAAAATGCTGGAGAGTTTACACTGGGTACTTTCTAATTGAAGAGATGGTAATGATGTCGAATATGATGCGTGAGTATTCTTCCAAGAAAAGAGATTTGGTCTCCCATCCAGGGTATGAGATTTCTTGTTCAAGGGCATAAAAGACGACTCTAACCATTAGAAGAAAAGGATTTTCACTTCTTGCCCCATTTGGCATTCTAAGCCTTCCATCAACTTCTTCATGTCTACTAATCATCTGACGTGTCACACAAAAGATAGCATGCAGATACAGATACAAATACATGTGGACCTACTCAACTTAATTGCAAAATAAAATGGCAAAAAATAGTTAAGGAAGTAATGCCAATAATTTGACAAGTTTTGTCATAAGAACCAGCTGGTTAAACCAAATGTTTAGGGTGCGAGTCATACATAAGTACGGTATTTTGATAAGAAAGTTGTAGAAACAATGTGGAGAAATAAAAAAGATGATCCTATTTTGGAGTTAACTTAGTCAGGCAAGTTAGATTGTGTTGGGATCTATATAAATAATTTTCAAACAGCAGTAGAGTATGGTCAAACGCCTTTTACACAAAGTTTCAACAACAAATAATGTAATCATCTTCCAAAGTTTGAAACATTATTTTCTATTTTGTCTCCTTCTTTTTGTTTGCTATTATGATTCACCACCAAGTTAGAAGTGTTATGACAGTTAAAGATTCCAACATTATTTCAAATACAAAGAACTCATAGATGTAATTTAGCTAACTACTTTTTAACAATGATAAAAAGAATTAACTCAATAGCGATGCAACATAAAGTAATAAGAGAATATTTAATCTCACAGTAAATCAGAAAAAGAAACTAAGTTGAACCGCGCATATATGCACTAGGTGCCTCAGCAATCAAGAAACTTATTGAACACATGACCACATATGCCGTGCTTGATAAATCAGCAAAGTTGAACTCTAGCAAGGTATTAATAGCCAGATGTATGAGGATAAACAAGTCATAATTTACAGCAGTGCCTAGTATCATCCTTTTTTTTCTCTTCTTTAGGTGATTTTGAAGATCACTGACATCAACATTAGAGGGGATAATGGCACTAATTACGTATTAAGGCTCCAAAAATTTTCTTTTTCTAAATGTTGAGAAAAAGGAGTTATAAACCAACATTTCGAAATTATAATGAGAAAGTACAGCAATACACACCTTAACTTTTAGCTCATGCTTGCGATCAAATTCAGATAAGTTGCCTTCTTCCGGACTTTTCTTATGCAGCAAATGAGGTTCAACCTTCAGATATGCCTCATCCTCAGAACCTTCTGACTCACTGAGATTCAGGTGTCCACCAATGATTTAGTGAAACCATATTGAATTAGGATAAGAAGAAATACTTACCGGTGGTTCAACTTTTAGAAGATCAATTCAACAAAATTTTATGATTCAGGATGCAGTAAATCAAGGCCACCACAGGAAAATTACCTCAGATCAAGATCACCACAGGAAAATCGAGTGCCTATCGTACTCTTGCCCTTTCCTTGAGAAAAATCCCTGCAAACAAAGTTCAAGAAACCAACACTATTAAGAACCATACTCCAATCGCTTAGAGAATCAGGATGCAGAAGAGGACGAATGCTTACGGGCACATCGGTTGCTTCAGACGATCAGCCACGGCAACAATGGAGAGGATTTAGGGCACGGGTGCTCCAATTGGACGAAAACCCTGCAAGAAAAAGAAGATGGAGAGTTTGAAGAACCAGAGCCAGGGATTCGGATAGGAGAATCACTCGAGGTGTTCGACTTACATCCTTGAGATCAGCCGGTGACAAGAGGTTTATCCGGGGAAGGAGAAGGCGATATGTTGACCCAGTGATCGGTGAAGATAGCAGTGGTGACAGACGAGTCTCAAGGGCGATGGGGCGACGGAGAGGGCGGGGAGAAGGAACAGCGCGATTTCAAAAATCGCAACTCTAATTTTTACTTGTAGCCCAAGAAATACAAATTTGGTAATGTTTTTTACTTACAAATTTACCAGAGAGCAACTTTAATGGGAGATGGATGAGCGCTCAACCAATTGAGCTCCCACTATGAGCGCTCGGTGGCGATTGAGCGCTCAATCGCCGCTGAGCGCTCAATTGTGGGCCCCTCTTTTTATTTTTTTATTTTTTTAAAACTGTTTTTTTTCAAAACATTTTTTGTTTTTCAAAACTTTTTCTTTTAAATAACCATTGCTTAAAAATAAAATTAATGTAATTTTAATTATTTAAGTAACATGTTTTTAAATGCATTCTAATTTTATACTTTTTTAATTTTTTTGTAATTGGATTGTTTATGTAATTTTTTGTTTTTGAAAACAGTTTATGTAGTCTTTTGAAATTTGATTGGTTATTTTTAAAAAAATAACAGTTGCTTAAAAATGAAATTAATATATTTTTAATGTATTCTTATTGGGGCTGTTTGGTTTCTTGTATTTCAAATTACAGTGTAAGTGTAATTACATGTAACTTAGGGGTCGTTTGGTTGTCAGGTATGGAATGAGAATGGGAATGGGTATGGGAATGAGATGAGGGGGAATGAAAAGTAGGGGAATGAAAACTGTGTTTGGTTGGTAGGGATTGGAATGGTAGTTTAGGGGCCGTTTGGTTGCTGGGGGTGGGGACCGAAGTGACGGAAGTGGGCTCACTTCCGTAAGCTTCCAACCACTTTTGACTAGTTTCTGAAATCCAATTTGGAAGTCAGGATCTCCACCGGTTCTAACGATTCACCACTTCTGTGATTCCACTTCCGTCTGAAAATAGCCGAAGTGGGACTTCGGGTTAATTTTGCCTAGCTCCCGAAGTGGGACTTCTGTCTCGAAAATCACAAAAACATCACGTGGGGGTGTTGGAGTCACCCCCACCCACCCCACCCACCCCACCCGTGATCTCTTCGTCGTCTCTAGCTCCCGTGCTCTCTTCGTCGTCTCCAGAAGCTCTGATCTCTTCTCTCTCGCTCCGATGAGAGTTCGACCTCTCCCTTTGCTCTGAGATCTCCTCTCCCCTTGCTCGTCTCCCTCCCGGCTTTTCCTGCTTCGCTCTAGCCCACTTCCTGCTTCCCGTGGTGACTTCGTCCCTCCTTGTTCCCGGTCGCGGATCTCCCCAAACCCGAACGGCGCGGTTTCGTTTCCAGTTGATTCTCCGCTTGCTCTCCTCTTTCTTCTTTCCCTTTAGATTTTTATATTATTCCATGTATTTTTTGTGTTTTTGATGTTAATTTTTAGGGCTAATTGTTTATCATCTTTGGATTTTTTTAGGTTTCTCAATTCCTCTTCCCTTGCTCTTGTGGTCAGGAAGACGCTGGTGTTCTTTGTGAGTATCTCTATCCGATCGTCCCTTTGGGGGTTCATATTATTTTTAGGGTTTGCATATTATCGTTTTGGGGGTTTTTTTGTTTTCAATTAATTTTTCTATTAAGCTGTGTTTTTTAAGGTTGTATGTATTAATGTTTGGGGATTTGATTGTTAATTTTTAGTGATTTGTTTGCTATCAATGTTTTAGGGCTTATGTTTTGAGGGGATTTTTTTTTAGGGTTTGTATATTATCGTTTTTGGGGTTTTTTTGTTTTCAATTCATTTTTCTATTTAAAATCATAACTTAAAGTTGCAACAAAGAACTTGAAGATTATCACTCAAGAAAAGAACATGACACCAGAAAATAAATTGATTACTAGAAATTGTGGAAGCATTGAAAACAAGACACCAAACTCAATTAACCCACTGGAAGATGATAAGAAGATGAGATAGAGAAGACAACATAATTCAATATCCTGCGGACATTTATTGGCAAATGGAGCATCTAAAATTACCGAATCATGAGCAAACTATTTATTTTCGTAAAATGGTCAAAGAAAGGCACAATAGAAATTATCAATGTAGATAAAATAACAAAATCTGAATTTTGCAACAATAAAAGTCTGTTTTTATGGTTTTAGGGATTAATGTTTGGGGATTTGATTGTTAATTTTTAGTGATTTGTTTGCTATCAATGTTTTAGGGCTTCTGTTCTGAGGGGATTTATTTTTATACTACAATTTAGCTTTTTTGGAATATTTTTATAGGGTTTTTTTTTATTTGATTGTTAATTTTTGGTTATATGATCTTGCAATTCATTTTTCTATTCAAATTAAGTTAATCTTTTAGAGTTTCAGTGGTGTGAATTTTTGGGATTTGTATTTGCAATTCATTTGTCTTTGTGGAGTTTTAGTTGCAATTCATTTTTTAATGTGGAGATCTAATTATTGAAAAGGAAGAAGAGGTTGGTTAGAGTGAACACCATACATAAAAATAAATTTTTTTTTTTTCTGTTGATGACATAGAGTTTAGCTTTATTACAAAATACAATTTGAACTAGTTCTGGTTCTTGTGTGTTCAAACGATGGCCAATAGCTTGTGCTGCATCATATAGGGTCCCTGCCTTGTTCCCAAATCTTTTATTTTAATATTGCCAGTCATAATAAAAAGTTTAGCACGAGCAGTTTTTACATGGATTAAAACATTAAAGTTTGTTCCCCTTATTAGTCAATGCAAACATTATGTAGATGGATGATTGGACAACAAACGAGAGGGCGAGGGCTTTTGCTGCGGCATTCACTACCGTCGTTGTCATCATAGCTTGTCTTTTAAGGGAAAGGAACAGAACGAGGGCAGTAAGGTACGCTGATCCATCTATGTTCCGAGACCTAACAAGGAGAAGACATATGCGACGCATTCTTAGGGGAGGGAGTGATTACTGTGTTAGTTATCTACGAATGGATGTAGGCCCATTCATGCATCTAGCATCAATTTTGCGTGATCGACACTTGCTCCAAGACACAAAGCATGTTTCAATAGAAGAACAATTAGCTATTTTCTTGCATATTGTCGGCCATAACACAAAAAATAGGACAATGCGCATCATGTTTCTTCGGTCCGGAGAAACAATTAGTAGATATTTTAATTGTGTGCTTCGTGCCATTTGCCTGCTTCGTGATGATTTTGTGCAGCCTCCTACCCCTAACTGCCATCCCGAGATTGAAAGTAACCCCAATTGGAACCCGTTTTTCAAAGTGAGTCTTAATTTCTTTCTTATGTATGTTTTTCTCTTTGCATTGCATCTTAGGTTAATAAGTTGACATTTCTATGCATTATTTAGGATTGTATTGGACTCTTAGATGGCACTCACATCACGCATACATACTACAAAATGAGATGGCACGCTGCGGTCGAAAGGGCCCTACGCAAAATGTGCTTGCAGTTGTCAATCCTGACTTGAAATTCACCTATGTGTTGGCCGGTTGGGAAGGGTCAGCGAATGATTTTACTGTCTTAAGAGATGCACTGTCACGTCCCCACCCAGAAGGCCTTAGGGTCATAGAAGGTCGGGCATAAATCTTTAAAATAACGACAACGTTAAAAATTATTTAGTTATTTTTTCATGAATTTGCTAGTTTGTTTTTTCCTATTTTGTAGGTAAATATTATCTAGTAGATGCTGGGTACACAACGATGAATGGTTTCATCGCTCCGTACCGAGGTGTGCGGTATCATCTGAAGGAGCATAGTGGGCGTCCCCCCACAGACCCTAGAGAGTTGTTCAACCTTAGGCATTCGATGTTACGATCTAAAGTAGAGCGCGCATTTGGGACCCTTAAGAATCGTTTCAAAATACTTACCTCTCATCCTTTTTTCCCATATAGGACACAGGTCAGACTAGTGCATGCCAGTTGTGTCATTCACAACTACATAGCCGGTGTTGATCCTAATGATATGATTACCCAAGAAGACACAGCTCATCATACCGAAGCCATTAGCACATCCCAAGCAAGATCACAAAGAGAACAAAGGGAAGAAAACATGCAATGGATTGCGCTAAGGGATAAGATCGCAGAAGACATGTGGTTCCAGTATAATGGCATTTAGTAATTAATTGCCAATATGGTTTTTGTGCATTAGTTTGCAATCAAGTCCCTTAATGCTTGTTAAATTACCTAACTAACAATATCACGCACACTGTGTTGTTTTGTGGATTTCAGTTTGGTATTCTGTTGTAGAGTTTAGTATTAATGTTTTTTGTGAATTGTTTCCTGTGTTTTTAAGTGGATTTCAGTATTACTAACTACGTATTAATAGTGTTTTCATATCTAGGTTTTCATTGTTAATCTTTTATAATCCATGCTAGCATCTTAAATTATTTGGTTCTCTTATGTATTGTATCTTTTATAATCTTTGCTGAAAATATATACTGTGTTTTTTATGCCTTCAAGAGTGGTATTTTAAGAGGCAAGATTGGTATTTGGGTTTTTCAGAGTTTGGGATTTGAAAGTTTTGAAAAATTACTTCACTTTCTTTGAAAGCATCTTAATTTTTTTGGTGCTCTTTGTATTGTAGCTTTTATACATAATAGCTGAAATCTATTACTGTGTTATTGATCTCTTCAGTAGTGGTATTTTAAGAGGCTAGCATCTTAGATTTTTCATTGTTTGGTATTTTAAAAGTGGTTTCATGCTCTGTGGATTTTTATGTGAATTAACATGAAGGAGGATGGACATGGACATGACTGGGAATGCTGGGGGTAGTTCTTCTAGGAGTGGACCTAGCAAAAGAGGAACTCCAAACAAACGTTGGAAGCCGGAGTATGACAATTTTTTGATTCCTTTGTTAGTTGAACAAGCTAACAAAGGTCTTAAATGCGACAAGACCTTTAAGAGGCCAGCATTTGCATGTGCTGCAATAGCTGTCAACAACCACTTTAAGACTAATTTCACCCTAGAGAATGTGGAAAACCATTACAGGACATTGAAGTCAAGGTTCTCGGAGATCAAGAAGGCAAGAGATCTGAGTGGTGCTGGCTGGAACGATGAACTCAAGATGATTGTCTTAGACCCGGTAGTTTGCAAGGCGTATACAGATGTAAGTATCTTCAATCCCAATGAGTGCATCTGATTTTAAGTTGTCATTTCCATTTTTAACAAAGATCTTTACTTTCAATTCCATTACAGGCACACCCTGCTGCGAAGCCATATATAAACAAGCCGATAGACAATTATGAAGGTTTGAGGATCATTTGTGGCGAAGATCAAGCAACTGGGTCATACGCAACATCAATATTCTCAGATTTTGGTCCTGCCGGGGCAGATGATGAGGACACAGAGACAGCAGTGCCCCCTGCGGTGGACCAGAGTGATGATGATGTCATTGGTAATTCTGCACCGCCAGTTGTGGATACACCGGCCGGATCATCGTCTAAAAACAGATCATCACGTGCATCTAGGAGGTCTCGAGTTCAAAATGATGAAGTCATGGTGGATCTCATTACGGCGGTGGATCATATGGCTGATGCCATCAAGAACCCAAGCCACTGGTCGGAATTGCTATATTCAAGGGTTATGGAGGTGGAGGGATTCACTGACAGGGAACGGGAAGATGTATTCGACTTCCTGGAGGAGCACGAGCATGAGGGAAGAAGGTTCATGGCAAAGAGGGTTGACATGCGTGCTGCCTGGATGCAGAGATTCCTTTGTCCGATGGAGTGACACACTGATGGTCTTCAGCTTCTTGACTATAATGATGCATGCTTTCAGAGACTACTGACACTTTCGCTAATCTTTTCTGTTTATCTGTTTTATTTCTGATGTTTGCTGACTTTGGCTGTTACTTTTGTGTTGTTGTTGTTGTTTTTCTGCACTTTAGAACTAACTGTTTTATGTATTATGTTTTCATATCTTTGTGTTCCCCTGCAGGTATTCATTGATGGTGGCTATGATGATGCACTTGAAAAATCCCATGTAGCACAACGAGGCATTGATTTCTCAGGTTTTCGATTCCCTCAATTTGTCTTTTGGGTCTGTTTTATGCATGTCCTGGTGCTGTTGTGTGGCGTGGTAGTGGATGGCCATAATTAGGCAACCACTGCAGCCATAGCGATACCGGGCACTTTTTTTGACAATTTTATTTTATATGAGTTCACTTCACTTTGTTTTCATAGTTTCTTTCATGTGATGCACTTGAAAAAACATTTTCTAGCACAAACATGCATTGATTTCTCAGGTTTCCGATTATCTCAATTTATTATATGGGTGTGTTTTATGCATGTATTGGTTCTGTTGTGTGGCGTGGCAGTGGATGGCCATAATTAGGCAACCACTGCAGCCATATGCGAGCCAAAAAATGTAGAACCCAATGCCGATGAATGTGCTGGGATTTTATACTAGTGAACTGAGCCAACATCGACGCACCATCCTTCAAGTCCTTCAGGGTTCCAGATCAATGAAGATATTGGCAACAGGAAGAAACCAGATCAAGTTCTGCAGGTTTCATATCTTTTTTCATATCTTTGTTTGCTTCTATTGTTGGTGTTACTGCAAACAATGATTATGGTAGTAGTCCAGAGGACAGAGCTTCTATTCTTGCACTGTCTGTTCATTTTCTTCAAAAGGTGAGAAGTTCTTCTTGATCTGAACACTGTCATTTATCGCTGAGATTTTTCTCTTCGTTTATGTTGGCATAGATGCGTTAGACAGGTAAAGGAATCAATTCAAACCTCAGTTTTGAAAGCAAGGGTATCTGTTGTTGCTATTCTGTTAGTTCTTAATTTGATCATATGCTCCACCTTTGTGCCTATTTGCCTGGTAAATTTGCTTTACCTATTCCTGGTAAATTTTGGAGTGTCGTGGTGCATTTAAGTAGCAGCATTTTGTTCAGTTAATTGGTTTCTGTTTTCCTGATGAGCTATTAGCATTCTTGAAGTTTTCCTGGTTGTGATTGCCAGAATTTGCACATTATGGTTTTCATTGAGAATCCATCAAAGACTGGTACTTGCATATACACTTGAAAAGATGTACACATGCCATCTCTTTCACAAACACAAAAGAAAAAAAAGAAACAAAATCATACTTCTGATCTGCACATTTTTAGCTGACAATCATTTCTGCCCTATAATAAATGAGTATGATGAACTTCTCTCACAGTTGGTCCTTTACGAATTTCCTTTTTTTATTGAATAGAGAGATGCTGCTACTGCTCCAAATGTGGGAGATCGTGTTCCATATGTGATAATTAAAGCCGCAAAAGGCGCCAAGGTATTTTATGTATTAATGATATTTGGCAGTTTCTAAATTTGTCATTAATTTTTCTTTGTCGTCACAGGCTTATGAGAAGACAGAAGATCCAATTTATGTTTTGGAGAATAACATTCCTATAGATCCTCAATACTACCTTGAAAACCAAATTAGCAAGGTAGGCTGCTAACTGCTGCATAATTTATATTAGTGGTATTAATTTCATTACAATTTCTTTGCTAATTTACAGCCACTTCTGAGAATATTCGAGCATATTTTGAAGAATGCAAGTAAAGAACTTCTTCATGGAAGCCACACCAGAGCTGTTTCTATTTCAACTCCTTCAACTAGTGGTATAATGAAGTTTGCTAAGAAGCAGCTCAGCTGTATTGGGTGCAAAACCGTAATCAGGTACACTCTGTAAACTGCAAAACCACTATTGTTATGGATCTTTATGTTGCTTCTCAAGTGAATTAACTAGGTTTTCTCCAGTACTGCTCAATTTGCTTGCATTGCAGCTGTCTGTTTGATTGTTAATTCATTGTTTCATTCTGTGTGGTGTTAGGGAAAGCCTTATCAATGAAGAATGCAGAAGATTACTGAATACAATGAGAAGTTGGGAGATCACCTACCTCCCAAGAGATCAAAATCAAATAGCTGATCACCTCGCCAGAATGGGCAGAAGAGAAGGAAGAAGCTATAACTTCAAAAGCATAGATGAGATGCCTCAACAGCTCAGGAGCTTTTAATCTGGATGTTCAGAGGATTTACTAATGTTCAAATTAACTAGTGTTAGCTAAAATTACCAAAAAAAATAAAATGTTGGGTTCTTTTGTCCATATGAATGCACTTTACTCCATATTTGTAAAATTTTGTACAAAACCAATGTTGTACAGCATGCATGTGTCCAACTGAACTAGAGCTGTGAATTGTATGTGATTATAAAATCTTTTGATATGAAAAAAGGTCCATTGTTGCTGAATTGTTGTGGTTGTTGTGTAACTCTATTGTTTTTTTTTTTTTTGTTTAATTTCGAAACAGTTTGTAGTGAATTTTGTAAACATGTATTACACATTATTCTGTCAAGATGAATGTTATATCCAATTTTTTCAAACCAAGTTGTATCCAATTTCTTCAAGGCAGAAGAGATAATTTTGTTTTAGTTTAAGGTTAATTAAATTAACTTGAATTTTTTCATTAGTATATAATTATTTCAATCATAAAATTATTTTAAAGATAGTTAGATGAACTTTAATTTAATTTTGTTTCCAATAGTTTTGATTAGTTAAAAGTTAATTAGATGAACTTTAATGATTTGATTACCATAAAATTATTTCAAACTTAGGACTTATACAATTTCATTCTTGTTGGCATCCAATAGTTTTGATTAGTTTAAAGTTGATTGGTTTTTAAGTATTTTTATTTACTTTAACATTATATAAACCCAAAATATATACTTTCAAAATAATCAACACTTTACAATTTACATTTTTATAGATCCCTTAACTAATTATATAAATATCTCTAAAAATAATTCTTCATTAAACTAATTAATTAAATTGATAACAAACAAAAAAACAAAAAACTAACATAGGTAACCTCACCACCTATGGAAGTGGTGTCCATAAACCCACTTCTGTGCCAGCCAAACACACAGAAGTGGGGAAACTAAGACTTCAGTACGACTACTTCCGTCAACCAAACAGAGGAAGTGACTCAGACTTCCGTCAACCAAACACTCCGAACTCTGACTTGGGCGAAATGTGAGTTCCCGTATGGAACTTCAGCACTGTCACCTCCGTGGACCTCCCAAAGAACTAAACTACGCCCCTTATCGGGAATGGGAAAAGTAAAGAGGGAGATATGTGATAAAATGACTATTGTGCCCCTTATGTAAATAACTATATTATATATGGGGATAATATGTTTGTTTAATGATAACTATTTTTTTAATATTAAAGTATTATAATAAATTAATTATTTTGAATAAATATTTAAATAATTATTTTTTACAATCATTTTAATAATTTAATTATTAATTATTATTGAATGGCAGAATTGTTAAATATGAAAATGGAAAAAGTTTAAATATTAATTATTATTTAATTATTAATTATTATTTAATTATTTTAAATATTAAATTATATGAGAGGATAATAGGTTTGTTAAATGATAACTATTTTTTAAATATTAAATTATTATAATAAATTAATTATTATGAATAAATATTTAAATAATTATTTTTTACAATTATTTTAATAATTTAATTATCAATTATTATTGAATGGCAGAATTGTTAAATATGAAAATGGAAAAAGTTTAAATATTAATTATTATTTAATTATTTTAAATATTAAATTATATGAGAGGATAATAGGTTTGTTAAATGATAACTATTTTTTAAATATTAAATTATAATAATAAATTAATTATTATGAATAAATATTTAAATAATTATTTTTTACAATTATTTTAATAATTTAATTATTAATTATTATTGAATGGCAGAATTGTTAAGTATGAAAATTTTAAATTTTAAATATTAATTATTATTTAATTATTTTAAATCTTAATTATTATTTAATTATTAATTGTTTTATATATAACATTTATATAATTTTAGTTTGTTAAGTATGAAAATAGAAAAAAAAATTATGAAGAAGGGCAAAAATGGTATTTCCCCATCAAGGAATGCTCATTCCCCCAATTTGGGAGGAATGACATAAGGAGGTTTCAAGGAATTCTATACCTCCTTAAAACACTGTTCATTCCCATTGCTGTCAACCAAACGGGAGTATACTTCCTCAAGCGTAAGCGAATGATTAAATTCATTCCCATTCTTTGTGAACCAAACGCCCCCTTAAATTATTGTATTTTAACTTACATCAAAGTTGTTTGGTTTCCTGTAAATGAAAATTATGTATTTAATTTTTCACTGTTTGGTTTAATGTAAGTTTTTCTAGTAATGTAAGTGGTGAGGTTACCCCTATTATCCATTTTTTATATATATTGGTAAATATAGGGGTTTTCTGCAAAAGACACTTGGATTTTGAAAATTTTTGGTAAAAAAACTATAATTTTGCTTAAAGACCTTTGTAATAATTTTGATAAATTGAGGGGTTTTTTGCAAAATGACTTAAAAAGTATGCACTGCACATACACCTTTCAAAAAAATAAATATTATTTTTATTTTATTTTTGTTTTTCTGCAAAAAAAATTACAAAGTTCGGCAATTTTGCAAAAAAAAAAAAAACCCTATAATAAATTTGGTAAATTGAGGGATTATTTTAACCAAATGCTTTTACCGCATTTCAACTTACGGCCAATTTGGCCGTGAATTGAAATGCATCAAAAGTGGTTTGAGATGTAAAACAAGTTACATGTAAGTGGGTCTTTTACAGCAAACCAAACATCCAAAAGTAAAATTTACATGTAAAACAAGTTACTTTACGGCTACTTACAGGTAACCAAACAACCCCATTATGTAATTTGATTGTTTATGTGATTTTTAATTAATACTATTTACTATTTATAAAACATTTTAATAATTTATTTTAAAAATATGGTATTTTTAATATATTAACTAATTACTTTTATTAAATAATAAATTATTTTGTGAGAATTATATTTATAAGGAAATGTTTATTATAAAAAATTGAAATGGTGGATAATATGATAGTGGATCCCATATCATAGTATAATGGATAGGTCAACCATTATGGGAGAAAGGTTAATGGAGATGAGGTTAATAGGTTAATAAGGTGGCATGGCCATTGAGCTCTTGGATAGCTCAACCACTAAAGTTACTCTAAATATAACCTGAAATTTTCTTTTTATTTATGTAAAATTATTATTTCATCCTCACACACTTTTTATTGTGACGTAACAGCATTTGGTTGGCATGACCATCTATTTTTATTTAAATTTTATTTTAAAAAATTAGACTTTTTTAAATTTTACATGAGATGGAAGGATTGATATAATATATTTTATATGTTGAATTTTCAAATGTATACGGTGATGAAAAGTTGGAATAGTGAGTAAATTAAAGATCATTTTATATAGAAGAATTATATAATTATAAGTTTTTTGGGGATACATATGCAATGAACCCTCTCTAAAAATTGAGGCGTAACAAATAATTTCGATTTTTTGAAGGGTCGAGAAGTTAATAATGCCTATTTCAACACGATAGAGTTAATGAAACTTGAGACAAGTACAGTTATAAGTAAAGTTATTTGTTGATAGCCATACAAATTATATCGAGATAATGACCACTGATCCCGATGAAACATGTCAAGCTGAAACAGGAGTAATGAGAGGTCTACCTGAGAAGAAAGCTTCAAAGTTAGCAATGAGCAGATGGTTAAGATCCTGAATGGCCTCATTGGTATAAACAGCACTGTGTGGGGAAAGCACAACATTGTTCATTGAGAGAAACTCTTTGGACACCAATGGTTCATTCTTAAACACATCAAGACCTGCACCCTTTATATCTCCATTCATCAAACACTTGATCAATTCCTCTTCATCAATGAGTTCACCTCTCCCTATGTTGATTATGATCCCCTGTTTCCCCAGTGCTGATAATACATCCTTGTTGATGATGTGGTGTGTTTTGCTGGTCAGAGAGCAGGATACAACCAGAGCATCAGTATCAGCCGCGAGATCGCAGACATTTGGGTAGTATTTATATGGGACTGATGGTTTTTTTGTTCGAGAGTTGTATGAGATTGTACAGCCAAAGGCTTCAAGCCTTTTGGCAACTCTGGAGCCAATGTTTCCCAGGCCTATGATCCCAACTCTCTTGCCACCCAGCTGAAATCATCAAACAATGTGGAAATAACTAATAAGCAATAAATAACATCTCAAAAGTAAAACTTTGAACACTCAAAAACTTGATAGAATGGTTCAAATTCAGCCTTTGTTTGTCTTTTCTACTGATTAATTAAGTGAAAGATGAAATCTGACTAGGAAACCAGCCAGCTTTGTGAAGAGAAAAGAGCCAGCCAAAGAAGGAATTTAAATAATAATAATAAAATCCAATGCAACTTATCAGTTGTCTGCAACCATGACAGTGAGACGGTAGACCATATGCTATTTTCATTCCCCATGGTAGGCTGAATATGGGACCACTTCTATTAAAATTTTGAAACAAGCACCAAACCATGGACAGTGAAAGGTCTGTAGGGGGGCCACTTAGTGGACAAACCACAAAGAATGGGTTGAGACATGGCAGGTTTCGCTATCCTATGGATTCTACGACGAGAACAAAAGAAGATATTTTGATAATAAATAACATGTTTATATGAAACTAGTTCTAGATATTGATTTCCTCATTTTCCCTTGGTTTGATACATCGAGAGCACCAATATGATCAAAGCTAGCGGAGGCGGAGTCTCTAGTGGAGCAGAACATTACTTTCAACTTGAAGACACTCCGACATCCACACAACACCGAAGGAGATCGTGACTTCTCTTACTAGAGCGATGTTCAGTTTCGACTATTTGCCTGATCGAATCGGCCTTTGATGTACCAAATCATGTACTATGATAAATAAATGAATGTAGTTGATCTATTTTTTTTTCTTAAAAAAAAAAAAAAAAAAACTTGATAGTTGTCATCCACCTAGCCCTAAAAGAAATTTCAAGTGCACTCAAACTTCTATATGGCTTTACACATGATCTATATGTATTCTGGTTGACACCTTCTTTGGTTGAGTATTTTTGGTTATTCTGATGACAAGTAGAAACGCCTCTAACCATGTCCTTTGTAAGAGAAATGACACATTTTAGTATAAAATTTTCCACACTTTTCCTACTTGCCTTGTAATAAACCCACAACAGAAAGTGAAGTTTATATACGATGATCTTATGCTGATAGTATGTCTAACTAAAACCAGTATAATCCTCATAAAGAGAAGTTTAGGACAAGTAAGAAATGACATGATCAAGACATCTAATTTCAGAGTTAAAAATTTTCAATAGAACTAATTTGTGTGTTCTAGTTATCATAGATATCACTCATATCAGACATAGATTTTCCAATGAAAATAAAATTTTAATCAAGTTCCTGTGTTTAAATCCCAGAACACTGTTCAAGAGTAAGCATTTATGGACCCTTGTTAAGATAAGAATTATAGATTTTTTCTCTGATTAAATAAATATGAGGTACTAATTTTTGTCATCAATCTATACACTTGTGAAGTTTGGATTTTAAAAAAGCAACAAATTAACATGATCTAGGTTTCAAAATTAATTCAGCAAGCTAATTTAATAAAGCAAGAACGAGAATTTAGCAAATTGGAAGGAAAATTAAAAATGGGAGTAAAGAGTGACCTTAGATCCGAGAGGGTAGTCCCCGGTGATGGGCCAAAGGCCCCGCCGGACATACTGATCGGCGGCCGAAACTCTACGGAGAACATCGATCAGGAGTCCAACCGCGTAGTCGGCAACGTCTTCGGAGAAGACGGTGCCGGCATTGGCGACGACGACGCCGCGGCGTGCGCACTCGGAGAGGTCGATGTGGTTGACGCCGACGCTGTTGGTGACGATGCAGCGGATGGATGGGAGACTATCGAGAGTGGCGGCGGTGACGGGGGCTAGGCCGGTGATGAGGAGAGCTTCGGCGGAGGCAGCGTCGGCGGAGAGGAAGGCGGGGAGGGGGAGCGGGGAGTCCCAGGGTTTGAGAAGGTGGAAGCGGGTGGCGAGGCAGGAGAGTAAGAGGGAGGGTGGGCGCCGGAGAAGTAGAAGCGGCCTCAGCTCCGGTGGTCGTCGTTCGTCTCCGGCCATCGCCGGAGGAGAGAGAGAGAGGAGCTAATAGATCCCAGTGGGTAGCGCGGTTGGAGCCTTCGAGAACCTCTCCTTGGCGGTTATTATTATTTTATTATTATTTAAATTCTATATAGTTTAAAATTTAGTGTATTATTAATTATTGAATTAATAATATTTAATTTTTTATTAATCTTGTATGTTTATATTAATTAGTACATGTTAATATATAATTAATTTGTTAAACTATTAATATTTACTATTATTTGGTATATTAAGTTATCTAATGAAGCATTTTAAATTGTATTAAATCATATAATATTATTAATTGTATTGAACTATATCTTGTGATATTATAGGTTAACCGGAGATCTGATTATGCCACGTGGACCGCCTGGGTCTTCGATTAACCTATGATGACTTCTCGGATGGAAGCCTTGAAGGTGTGTAATCTCTCTCGGAGTTCACCTAAAATGGGGACAGAGAGAAAGTAGAAGCCGGTGAGAGGGGGTAGGGTTGTATCGCAAGTGCCCGCTCCCATTGGCAGAGCCACATGTTAGAGAAGGGGGGCAATTGCCCCCCTTAACTTTTCAAAAATATATTTTATTCAATAATTTTTTTTATAAAATATACTAGATATTTTTAATTTGCCCCATAATTTTACTATTTCAATAAAAATTTACTGAATATATAAGAATATAAGAAATTTATGGGTTTATCCGGGCATTTGGTAAACAATCCTGTTTATTCAAAATCTAGCTCTAATTTTACCAATTTCAACTGCAACTATGAAGAGGGTTTTATCTGCAATGAAGATTATGAAGACTCTATTGCGTAATAGAATTGGTAATTAATTCTTAGGTGATTGCTTAATGATATATAATGAGAAAGATATCTTTGATTATATCGATAATGAAACGATTATTCATTGTTTTCAAAATATGAAAACTCGCAGATGTCTATGACTTTGTTCTTATTAATGTTTTGTACTAGTTGTTTATGTAAAAGATTTTTTTTTACAAATAGTTTTGATATTTAACTTGTGTTATTATACAATTTTGATTGTATTTGAACTTTGATTTATAAAATTTTATTTCCCCCCCTTATTAATAATTTCTGGTACCCCACTGGGCCACTCCGACGGTCAAGTCAGTCAACTGATCGGAGGAGGAGCCGGAGTAGAGAAGTTTTTAAAGTTTGTATTGTTGCTTACCATCTTTACTGACTTCTTCTCCTTATGTACTTCCTTTCTTTCCTTCGGGATCCGTACTACCTTTAACCTGTCATCACGAGAACCTAAGCGTCCCATCCATCATCCTTGGGTAGCCTTGCTTTGTCTTAGGAGGGCACGACGGTGCCTTGTTAGGTTTGTACAAAGTTGTAGAATGGATGTGATTAAGACAAGTGACTTGTCGGATCCCCTAGATATCACTAGGGCCCTCCCCCCTCCAGATCTTGAGGTCCTCGTGACCTCGGGTCAATCTGGTTTGGGTTGAGTTCAGGTATAGGTGGCCAAATTTGTGCAGGTTAAGGGGGGCTTGGAGCCCGCGTTGTCGGGTCACATGGAGGGGGCGTCACTGAACTTGATGGTGGCTATGTAGCTTCAACATCCCCAGATTATGAAGAGGATGTCACTATTTTTTTATAAGAGCAATTCACTCGATGATGGTTTATCAAGGAGATTCCTCTTTAATGCTTCCTAGGAGAGTGGTCGATCTGCGAGAATTCTCATGAAGTTCGTTCATCTTGGAGAGTCTCCGCTAAGTTAGGTTATCTCGGAGACTTTCATAAGGTTAGGCGAAAGGGGCTATTGTGGATGACGTCCATCTCTGGAGTAGTTTGTTAAAGCGATTCCTCTCTGATGCTTCCCAGGAGGATGGTCGATCTCCGAGAATTCTCATGAAGTTTGTTCATCTTGGAGAGTCTCCTCTAAGTTCGGTTACCTCAGAGAAGTTCCACAAGGTTAGGAGAAGGGGCTACTATGGATGACGTAGGCACAGTGGACGTTTATTCCAAAGATGGCACAGCCATTATGGGCCGCCATGCCTCTTCGTTTCACGTGACTTCTCGCTTATCGTAGACATGACAGTCGAGGCAATGATGAAACGCTTTTGATAGGTCACACATCCTTTCCCTTGGGTATTACTTTGGGAACGCCCCAGCCATCGATATGTATTCTCGGAGCGGGCTTTGACAGTTGGATTGCCCTTGGACTAGGTTAAATTCAACGCCTCTTTGTCCTATTGTCTTGCGCTCTAATAGTGTTTTTCTTGAGACTATTCTTCATTCCTTCATCATCTCCTGCTCAGTTTTCTTCAGGTAATGGCCTGTTCTTCTCAAACTGTTAGGGCAGATGAGAGTGAAGCCGAGCCTTCCGTCATGGCAGCGAGTCATACAGCTATGGAGGATATCCCTAGTTTCCTTTCTCTCAACGCCGTGAGCCGAATTAGTAGGCGCTTTCTTATAGATTCTCCCCTGTTTACCTGTAGAGTCCCTGAGCCCAATGAGAGAGCAAACACTCCCCACGACGATGAGGTTGCTATTTATTTTGACGCCCTGGTGGCCGGTCTCCGCCTTTCCTTTGCCCGGATATTTTGAAATATTTTCAAAACTTAGTCCTTCCCAATTAACCCCTAATTCATGGAGAATACTGGGTGGTGTTGTCATAGTCCTTCAACATTTTGGAATCAAACCAACTCTTAGATGGTTTTGTCTTTTATTCTCCCTTAGGTCTCATCCCTGAGAATTTTGGTATAATTTCGCCGCCCGTTATAACAAATCCTTTCTAGGCTCGGGTTGGTCCTCTGTTCATGATTGGAAAGATAAGTTCTTTTTTTGTCTCTTATAACCGATCTTGGAGATTCCGGAAATTTTGTGGTATTTTAAATTTAAAAGCAAGTTCTCTGTTTAAAGAGATTGCTGAGGAGGGGAGACATCGAAAAGTATTCCAGGGTTTTCCTAGGATTCCACTTGGCTGGCTTCTCCTCCCAAAGAACCACTTAGCTCACGTGCTCTTTCTAGCAAATGGTAGGAAGTCATGGGTTTTATTTGGAGATTGGGGCTTCAATAGTTAACTAATTTACTCATTTGTCCTTTCGCAAGTGTCGGCATGGATATTGAGGAGTTGATGGATTCTCTCGTGGATGACATCCAAGCAATGAGGCCAATAAGACGGTCGTGGTATCGAGGACTTAGACATCCCTTTCGAGGATGTCCCCGTAGTGCATACCATAGTGTGAAGATAGAAAGGCAACCAACCACAACCACTAATAATTAGAAACAATGTCATCATCCAAGTCCTCCAGTGATGGGATATACTTCATCCAACCTCTGGATCCCATAGCATTGACTGAAGCTATGGCCGGCGCCACCCCAAGTACTTCAGAGGAAACTAGCTAGTAGTGGAATCGTTCTGCATTGCTCCTTGTACATCAAGGTCATCTGTAATTCACTGATCTCCAGTTCCGGACCGCTACACTAACAAATGAGAGCTATATATATATATGTAAAGAAGGAAGAGAAAAGGAAGTGGTATGGTGGCAAACATAGCATTATAACTTATAAGCGTCCAAACTCCAACTTCAATATTAGTCAAGTGGGGATTGATTCTTGATTTGATAACTATTTTCAATTTTTATTTTGTATTTCAATTTGGCATGTACTTACTTATCTTTATGATGCACAAAAGTGGTCGTTTAATAATAGTCATTAGATTTTGTTGATATCAAAAAAGTATGAGCCTTGAAAATACAAAATGTCTCAAAGGCCAATATGAAATTAATATGTCATATAAATTATGATGAAATATATATTTTTCTGAAATATCCTGAAAAAAATAAAAAATATATATATCCGGTCAAATTTCAAGATAGCTCGAAAAAAAACATATTTCGAGGCAATCTAAAAAAATATAAATACAAATTTCAAGATGGTCCAAAAAACACATCCCGAGGCGAATCAAAGAAAATCCGAGGGTCCTGAGGTAAAATCAAAACAAGATCAAAAAAAAAAAAATTAAAAAAAATCCATCTACGGTAACTGGGGATACTTCACCCAATATATGGGTAGTATGGAATTAACCGAAGAATTAGCAACCACCCTCACTTCATTGATGTAGAAACTCCTCATTCTCTCCTGCACCTTCAACATCAAGAACATCTACAAACCAAGCTCCAAAATTGGATGAACAAGTTTCCGTGGGATGAAGAAGACCTGAATTGAACATTGGGATACCTTTCTTGATCTTTATTGTTTCACCCACATTTTGTCACTTTCGCCAAGCTTTCAATTCACCATATGATGACCCAAACAAGTGCACAGGTGTGGGTTCCTTGGATATTGAGACTATGACCACCCAAATTGCTTCTGAATTGATGGAGTATCGGATGAATGAAGGTTCCCACCGCCTTGGGATATGCTTTGATTCCTTGCTTTCAATTGGAAGTTGGCATGATAATAGATGATGAGGAGGAGTTGAATTTTCGTGCAGCTACTGTGATGCGTTTGATCTTTGTCAGAATCTTGAGATGATGTTGTTCTTCAATGTCGTCCTGGGTTTGCCGAGCTTTTGGAGATCTTGGAAACTGAGATTGTGGGTAAAGTGGACGAATGTGTGATTTGTAAGGATGAGTTTGTTATTGGTGTAGAGGTCAAGCGTTTGCCATGCTCTCACCGTTTCCATGAACAATGTTTTACTCCCTGGTTTCAAGAGAAAAACACATGCCCATTATGTCGATACATGGTACAAGTATGATTACAAAGGACATTATTAATTAGTGTGTTTTTTTTTTGGTCTATTTTTGTATGTAGATTGGATGAAATTAAACAAAATTGAGATTGATACATGAAAGATATAATTAATTTCTTGTCACTTAAAATTTTGTTATACTCTTGCAAACAATAAAAGGTAGGGTAGAGTTGTCTATTTTTGTATGTAGATTGGATGAAATTAAACAAAATTGATATTGATAAATGAAAGATATAATTAACTTTTTTGTCACTGACAATATTATCACACTGTTGCAAATAATAAAAAGATGGAGAAACATGCAAAAAAACTAGAATTTTTATTGATTATTTATTAATTATAAACTGAATAGGGTAGAGTTCTTTTTTTTTCCTTTTTGATAGAAGTGTAGAGTACTTTTTATTTATGGTGTCAACCCGACTTAACACTGTGCTTGCCCGTGCCAACACGGCTCGCTAATAGCTGAAATTTAAAAAAAAAAACAAATGGTCAGCCTACCATATAGCATGCCCGGAAGGCCGATTAGGGACCTGGCATCGCAGTGATGCGAGCCCAGAAGCTATGTAGAGACGGGCCCCACACGGATACAAGGCCTAAGTGAATAAAGCAGATATGCAAATAAAACAACTTAATTATTCGAAATAACAGAGTTCAGCGGAAATAATAATAACAAGGGTTCATATACCCTACAAACACTAGGCCCTATAAGGGACCTACAAATAAAAAGTCTCACTCAGAACAAGAAAATAAACCAGGTCCTCGGACCTCAGCAAATCACCCGACCCACGATCGGCTCAGCTCCTGTGTGCTAGAATCCTACTCGTCAGGATCTGTAATCAGAAAAAAAACAAGTGCATGAGCTTTCGAATGGAAAGCCCAGTAAGTACCCCTGCGGGGTTCAAGAAAATATGATATCAATAATACATGAATATCAAAGTCAAGCACGGGGCACGCCCCTTAGAACAAAACCCTAGGAGTCTATCACAAAAATAATCAAGATAGTGACTCCTAGCTATGAGTTCCAAAGGAAGCTCCACAAACGTCTCCCACAGGTCGCATTACCATCAACCTGGCGAGAAAAGCGACCATCCGGCCGATCTGACCTCGGGTGCGTATGTCGGTAGCGCCACCTATCTACGTGCCGACCGCGGTCGATGTTTCGACCCGATGGTAGCGGGGACAATCGCAGCACTCTCCCTCAGAGCAGAAGTCGCCGAACGTCGAGGTGTCACATCCCCAAGCGCTCTCGCAAAATCCGGAGCTCACCTGCTCCACTGAATCCGGGACGAAGAACAGAAGAAGTAGGGATCCCAACATCCCGAGACAATCAAACATGTTAAATATAGATTTCAACAAATCAAGGAAGCATGTATGAATAACAAAGCAATATGTCAAAATAAAGACATGTCTATAAGATCTCCGAAGAGAGGAACAAGGCATGCTCAAACATGCAATCAAAAGTCAAGAAACCAATCAACAAATGACTGGAGGTACAAGGCAAAAGTACTTACCTAAAGTCACAAAGTCTCGTGCTCCACGGGACTTCTCGACGCATCCAAGTCAAAATCTGTCAAGACCATGTCTGTACTCAATAAAAGTACATGTCTAAAAATACAATATTTACGATGCATGCTCTATCGGGCCTGAGTTCTGCTTGTGAGCCTTCCCTTGCGTTCCCACGTCATTTTACCTTAAATGACTATTTCTATTTGTTTCCATAAATAACTTATGATGGCCTGGTGGTTAAGGCCCGTCTATGTCAAGTGGGGGGTGTTGAGTTCGAATCCCCCCCTTGCCAACATTCTATGTACTCTTTTGTTTCTTTTATTGTTTCTTCCCATACTTGGTTAAACTGGTCCAAGTTTTTGACTAGACCCAATCCCTTTAACTTGACTCAGTCAATTAAATCCTTCTACCAAATTCTAATTGGGCCCAATCCAAGTCCATCGTTATTGGATCAAATCCAACCAATAAATTCTTGTTAATCAAACCCAACTGCTTCATTAACCATTAGTTGATTGATTAATTCCTCTAATTAATCAATTATTTCGTCAAATAATTATCCAAGTTTATTTAATCACACTTGATTATTAACTTGATCATTTAACTAGTTAACAAACCTTAGCAACTTGTTTGCTTAATCGTTTTAATTAACTAATCTTTTAACTAATCTAATCATCTTATTAGATTAGTATCTTGATTGATCAACTAATTACAACTATACTAATCAATTAATCAGACTCAATTAATCAAACCTTTCTTGCTTGATATAATCCTTCTTAATTGGTTAATCAACTTATCAACCATTACTTGAGCCCAATTGATTGACTCAAATCAATTTAGTTATTAATAGCCAACCTTTGATTTACCCGGTCTAGATTAATCATTACAAATTAATTAACTAGACTTTGTTTTAATCTAAATCAGCTAATTAATTAATCAATTAATCAAATCTAAATATCACTTTTACCCTCCCTCTCTCTTTCTCGCTCTGTCTCCTTCATTTGCTGGCTGGGCGTCGACGGCGGCTGGTAGTCCTCCGGCCATCTGCAGCAGCACCCTTGGCGCACCTATGCCTGATCGCGGCCTCCCGCCGCCGGGCTCCCTCTGTCCGAAGGCCTCTCTCCGTCGCCTCTCCTGCACCGCACCGGCTGCTGATGGCGCATGTCCCCGCCGACTCCCAGGACTACTCTCCCTCTTCGACGGTCCCTCTATCCTATATGGATGCAAGTCGTTCAAGAACGAAAGGGAGGAATGCTCACCTGAGGAGGCTAAGGTCTTCAGACCCGTCGGAAGGCCCCTCCAGCACCACCACCTCCGGCGTAGTGACCTGCAGGCTCTCAGAGCACCTACCAGCGCTTTGCTTCTCCTCGCGAGCCCGTCGTGACCTTGCTGTGATCCCTCAAAGGCTTCTGTCCACGCTCTGTCACTAGATTCCTCGACTGGTGGTGATGATCGGAAGAGAAGGTGGTGGAAAGTGTGGCGGTGGTGGTTTGGGTTACCACCGTGTCTGGCTTTATAGGGAGCTTGCAGGGGAGCTCCTCGCGATCTAATCCTGGTGATCGGGGAGCCAGACATGCAGAATCCTTCGCCTTCCAAGTTTGGTACGGCGTGATGCAGGACGGCGGTGACGAAGGTGACGATAGCTCACGTTCGCTGGCGGGTGAGTTTGGTATTGCCTCGCGATCGCCAACAGTTCAAAATCTAACGGTCAGAGCTCAACCGCACAGTGCGACCTCATCCACCATCTATTCGTCAACCAGATGAGCGGCCTTTAATTAGCCATGTGGCCCCCTTCTTTGCCTTGCCTCCGTCTCGCGATCTGCTCTAGGCGAGATTGATTAATCTGGGCCGTCGTTTTCCTTTAATACAGCCTGTTGCGTGAGTTTTGCCAGAAACCCCTCTGCCATTTCCAATTTAACTATCGGGTCCTTGCTTTGTGAGTGAGCGCAAAATTCTCTTTTAATTCTTGTTATTTATATTTTTTTACATCTAGGTCCTTCACCAGAGACAACCCCTTTTTCTTTGAACTCCCCCAATCCTTATAAAATCCCTAACAAGTCCTTGGCGGCCAATTAATTTAAATTCGTTATTTAAATTAATTTTCACCTCCTTCCTTAATTAAACCCAAACATACTAACTTAGAATATTTCCCAATTAATCTTGATTTAATTAATTTAACCTTACTTCCTTACTTGGTCCAATCATGATCAACTTGGAGGGTTTCCTAATTTAATTAAATTGATCACTTCCAAATTTAATTAAATTAACCACTAATTTACTTAAATAAATTATGGAACAATTTATTTATTCTTTTTGAACTCATCCAAGTCCACATGTACCAAAATGCCTTTGGGACTTATACTAATCCCCAAAATGCCCTTTTTCAAAATAAATTCAAAATTTAAATAGAGGAAAATTTTAAATCCCTTTTATTCAATAAAAATCATGGATTTTACATACCATTCGGACAGTAGTCGGTGGTAGGGCGGAGTTGTCTCCTGAGGGACCTTCCTCATAGGGATCGTGCTTTATGAATTGATTGAGTTGGCCCCTTCGGACTTGGTGCTCAATTTCGTCCTTTAGGTGCCGTGGTCCTGGTGGAAGGAACAATCCTTACGATGGGAGGAATTTCTCATCTTGGCAGGTGCCTTCAAGATTTTTGACTCTGTATTTGCATGAGAATGTTCGCTCTGGTGTCGTTGAGTGGTACAAACTCTTGATATTTGAGTTCATCCCCTCGTGGGTTATCTTGCATTCGAGAAAAGGGTCAATTCTGCGGGGGGGTTGGTGCTTGTTTCTAGAGTTCTACCGGTACCTTGTTAGCTGGTGAAGTGGCCTTCGTCTCTGGGGCGCCATTCTCTTTTTTCTTCCCCATACGAGGTGTATTTCTTGCCCATTGATGTACTTTTAATTTTGGGGCAAGGAGTTGAGAGAACTCACAGGGTTGGTCGATGATAGGTCATTCTTGAAAGGTGAATCAAGGAGACCTTCCATTAGTACAACCCCGGCTATGGACTGGTTGAGTCGGGGGATAGTGCATGTCTCCTCGGTGAAGCAATTGATATAGGCGCGGAGGGTCTCCCTCTCCTATTGTTGCATGCTCATAAGCGTGGCCGATATCTTTTTCGCCTTTTGTTGTCCACGAAATGACTGAGAAAGAGAGCGGAGAGTGCTTCAAATAAGGGGACCGAATTAGGGGGAAGGCTCTTGAACCAAACCAACGCCTCTCCCCTTAGCGTAGCCGGGAAAAGCCTACACATCATGACGTCGGAGGATGTGTCTATGAGCATAAGGGTTTCGTATGGCCCAACATGGTCATTTGGGTCTATTGAACCATTGAATGTTTCCATGGCAGGAGGCCTGAGTCCTCGGGGGAGGTAGGCGTCCATGATTTTTTGGGTATATGGGGACGCTGGACGGCGGGTGCCATGGGTATCTTCTCTGTGCGAGCTTGATTCCTTACGTTCTTCCCGTCTTTTATGGAAGGAATTGTGTTGTGATATATACACCGTCTTGGAGGGTTGTCCCAGGTTGGTGGGGAGGGGGGTGGGGGGGGAGAACCAAAACTGCTTGCTTCTGGGTCCGTTTTGTCTTTGCCTCTATCTATCCGTCAACCGGAGATCTGACCTGGGTTTTCCCCCGAAAATCCTTGGAGAGGAGGGTCGTGGTGCGGATACCTGGGAAACTTTTCTTTCCAGTCTGTGGAGGGCCTATGTCATAACTTCCATTTGCGTCGCCATTCTCTTCTCCATCCTTGCTTCAAAAGCGCGGTAACGTGCCTCTTGAGGATCATCCCCTTGCTGCTGGTCCCGGAGGTTTGGGTCTTTGAGTCTTCCTTCTGGTAATATTGGTGCATCACCTCTCTCATGTCCTTAGACCTGACTGCGGGTCATCTTCTTCATGGCACGTAGCTTTCTGTTTCAAGTCCCCACGGATGTCGCCAATCTGTTAATCGGAGATCTGGTTATGCCACGTGGACCACCTGGATCTTCGACTAACCGATGATGATTTCTCGGATGGAAGCCTTGAAGATGAGTGTTCTCTCTCGAAGTTCACCTAAAATGGGGACAAAGAGAAAGTAGAAGCCAGTGAGAGGAGGTAGGGCTCCGTCGCCCGTGCCCCCTTCGACGGTCAAGTCAGTCAACTGATTGGAGAAAGAGAAGGAGGAGCCGGAGTAGAGAAGTTTTTAGGGTTTGTATTGTTGTTTACCTTTTTTCCTGGCTTCTTCTCCTTATGTACTTCCTTCCTTTCCTTCGGGATCCGTGCTACCTTTATCCTGTCATCATGAGAACCTAGGCGTGCATCCCTCCTCCTAGGGTAGCCTTGCTTTGTCCTAGGGGGGCATAACGACGCCTTGTTAGGTTCGTACAAAGTTGTAGAATGGTTGTGATTAAGACAAGTGACTTGTCGGATCCCCTGGATATCATAATATTATATTGGGAAAATTTTAAAAAAAACCCATGTGACTTCACCGATTTGCAAAACAAGGAATGTGGTTTTTTTTTTCTTTTAAAAACCTGTGGTTTCTCCAGTTAGCAAAAAAAGGAAAAACCGTCAACGGTGTTAACCCCTGCTGACGTGGCAGGGGTATTTTCGTCAAATCATATAAATTGTAATTAATTAAACCTTAACCCTAACTTTAACGCGAATCATAATCTAATTAACTAATTATTTAAACCCAAATCCTAATTAAAGCCCTAACCCTATCCTCTTTCTCTCCCTCCGCCGTCGCCGCCCCCTCCCCCCTCCCCTTCCCCCTCCCCTCCCCTCCCTCCCTCCTTCTTCCTCTCTCTCTCCCCCCGCCGTCCCCCGCCGCCCCTATTCCTCTCTCTGCCCCCGCCATCCCCCGCCGCCCCTCTTCCTCAACCTCTCTTTAATCACTGTCACAGTTCTCTCCTTCACTAGAAGACAACATATAACTTGATTTCTCTCCATGACTCACACTGTTCTCCTCAAGCACCGCAGGCCCTCCACAGTTCCCATTGTCATCCTCCAGAAGCGAAGAAATCGCGGACGGGTTCTACACCATGAAAGCAAACAAGAAGATGAAATTCGAAATACAAACTCGGAGAATCGAACGTCGTGAATTAATGCATCCTCGATGCCGAATTTCTGTGCGACAATTAACTTCAAAAAATTAAAAAATTGAACGAGCACAGAGGAAGAGGGGCGGACGGCAAGGAAGAGGGTTAGATAGTTTAATTAATTAGTTAATTAGATTAGGGTTAGGGTTAAAGTTAGGATTAGAGCTTAATAATTAATTTAATGATATTTAATTATATTATTTTAGTTTTGATTATAATATATTAATATTATTTGTTTATAATTATTTTTTATGCCATGTCAACATCTATTTTATGTGGTTTGACAAAAATACCCTTGCCACGTTAGTAGGAGTTAACACCTTTGACGGTTTTTTCTTTTTTTGTTAACGGAAGAAACCACAGGTTTTTTTAAGAAAAAAAAACCACATTCCTTGTTTTGCAAATCTGTGAAACCACATGGGTTTTTTTGAAATTTTTCCTATTATATTTAAAACTTGAGATAAGTATTGATAATATTTTTTAATTATTATATTAATAATAATTAAAGTAAATTATTGTATTTTACAATAACATACCAACATAAACTTATATCTACAAATGTTCTCGCCTCATCCCCATCCCTTGTACATCTCTATCAAAAGGAGGAGTATTGATAAGCAAGTAAATGTTACCTGATCAAATGTGCCTATTTAGGGGCTGTTTGGTTTCATGTATTTCAAATTACAGTGTAAGTGTAATTACATGTAACTTAAATTAATGTATTTAAACTTACATCAAAGTTGTTTGGTTTCATGTAGGTGGCGTTTGTTTCACTGGTTTTGCAGTTACAATGTAACTTGAGTTACGATGTAATTACAAAACCAACGTTTGTTTGGATGTAACTTGAATCTCGATTATAGCTTAAAATACGCAAGTGAGTGTATTTGGTGCTACATCCAAATTGGTTGTAAGACCAAATACATCACTTGAGTTCACGCCACATGCTATGCATGTGACGCTTCTGATGTAAAAAATACATAATGTTATAATCATAATAATCACAATCATATTATTATTATTATTATTATTATTATTATTATTATTGTTATTATTATTATTATTATTATTATTATTATTAGTATTATTATTATTATTATTGTTATTATTATTATTATTATTACTATTATTATTATTATTATTGTTTATTATTATTATTATTATTATTATTATTATTGTTTTATTATTATTATTATTATTATTATTGTTTTATTTTTATTATTATTATTATTATTATTATTATCATTATTATTAACTTGAAAGCCAAAAACATGTTTTCAAATTTTAAATTTACAAATCCCTCCAACCAAACACAAATTCCTGTAATACAGTATTTCCAGTTACACCTAACCAAACACTATATTTAACTGCATTGTATTTCGAAATACATGTATTTCAAGTTACAATGTAACTGTAAATCCACTGCATTTCCAATTACATCTAACCAAACGCCACCTAAATGAAAGTGATGTATTTAATTTTTCACTGTTTGGTTTAATGTAACTTTTTCTAGTAAAGTAAGTGGTGAGGTTACCCCTATTATCCAATTTTTATATATATTGGTAAATATAGGGGTTTTCTGCAAAAGACACTTGGATTTTGGAAATTTTTGGTAAAAAAAAACAAAAAGTTATGTAATTTTGCTTAAAGACCCTTGTAATAATTTTGATAAATTGAGGGGGTTTTCTGCAAAATGACATCAATTTTGGAAAGTTACATACACCCTTCAAAAAAATAAATAAAAATAAATATTATTTTTATTTTTTTGGGTTTTTCTGCAAAAATATTACAAAGTTCAGCAATTTTGCAAAAAAACCCCTATAATAAATTTGATAAATTGAGGGGTTATTTTAACCAAATGCTTTTACCGCATTTCAACTCACTGCCAATTTGGTCGTGAGCTGAAATACAGCAAAAGTGGCTTGAGATGTAAAACAAGTTACATGTAAGTGGGCCTTTTACAGCAAACCAAACACCCAAAAGTAAAATTTACATGTAAAATAAGTTACTTCACGGCTACTTACAGATAACCAAACAGCCCCTTATACTAAAATAAAAGTGTCAACAAGGAGTATTGATAAGCATGGGCCCATGTGAAGCGATAAGAAAATGGTAGAAGTGGCTTTAATTCCAACACTTCTTTTTTTATGTCCAAAACAATTTCAAACAAGTGGCAAAGATGAAAACCATATATGTCCAATGTATTATAGTTTTCAAAAAGAAATAAAAAAAAATTTAGAGATCACTATTAATTAAGCTTACTAATATTATTTTTTATATTTTATATATTAAATTAAATAGAATGGAAGCCTTATAGGGCAACAATAAAGTTGTTGTCATGTGACCTAAAGGTCATGGATTTAAGTCGTGGAAACAATCTCTTACAAAAAAAACCGAAGTGGTCCGACTCTTTTCCAAACCTCCCACATAACAGGGTAGGCTAGCTATTTCTAAACAATTTTTTCTTTTAATAATAACAATAGCAACCAAACATAAAAATTATCTTTTACTAAACTATCATTAAATACAAACTCTCTTCATATATTTAAACAAGGTTATATGTTCCTCTCTTCAACCCCTATACCTTATTACTAATAAAAACCTTATGCTTAAACATATAAAATTAAGATGGTTTGATTAACTTAGAGTTGAGAAAGTATGTGAAGCATATGAGTGCATGGGGTATGTTTTGCATGCAAAGGGTTGGCCATGGGCATGGTGAGGCCATGACCTTCATCTAAGTTCACCATTTCATCTTCATTAATCCTCTCCCACTCAAAACACTGAATCATTGATGCCAATGCCAGTGCCATCACCCTCATTCCCATCCCCTCCCCAGGACACCTCCTCCTCCCATACCCAAAAGGTATGTACTTCATGAACCCTCTTTCTCCTCCTTCTTCTTCTTCTTCTTTTTCAAATCTCTCTGGCTTGAAGTCCATGGGAGAACTCCACAGTTTGGGGTCTCTTTGAATGGCATAAACATTGACTAAAAGGATGGTGTTCTTAGGGACATGGATGCCAGAGATGGTGCAGTCCTCTGAGGCTTCATGGGGGATGAGGAGAGGTGCTGGAGGGTACATGCGCAGTGTCTCTTTGATCACACTGTTGAGGTACTTGAGTTTAGGGATGTCTGTATCTCTTACCAGACGTTCATGGCCAATGTGTTCATGAATCTCACACTTGACTTTTTTCATGGTTTCTGGATGGTTGAGCAGAAGTGCCATTGCCCATTCCATGCTTCCTGATGTTGAATCTGTTCCTGCTAGTATCAGTGCCTGTTTTTTCAACATAAATAATGGTTATTATATATATATTTATATAATAATAATAATAATAATAATAATAATAATAATAATAAATTTATTAATATTAATATTTTCAATTAGAGCTTTCAAATGATGAAACTATTTTGTGAGAAACTCGACCTCAGCTCAAAATTTTGAGTTCGAGGTTGGATTTTGACTAAAATTAGTACTCATGTAAAAATGATATTTGTTTACATACTCTTAAAATCGACTAAAATTACTATAACGTGTTTGCTAGTGTCAAGTGGAAAGTGAGAAAAGTGAGAAAAAAAAGAGAAGTGATACGAAAATGTTAAAGATAGTTTATATATAACTCAAAATTCTAATAGCTACCAAGTGAGACTGACGACGTGGGTGTTTATGTTTTGTATGATATACAAACAAATATCATTTTTACAAGGGGAGCATTTAAACAAAGATATACATTTGTAGGAATATGTAAGGAATTTTCCTATTATTAAACATAACAGCAGACGCATCCTTTTTTTAGTTTACAAATTCTTAGAAAAATTATTATTTCAAAACACACATTTAAAAACCATATGTTTTACCCTAATTATGTCTAACAAATTAATTTTTCCCTTTTAGTATATTTGATGTCTAAGTTATATTTATAAAAGATAGAGCTCGGTGCTACAAAGCTCTAGCTATGGCAGGGTTCGGAGAAGCTCTGATCACTTGCCCCGTAACCTCCCAGTCAATGTTGCACCAAGACTCCCCTCCTCTAAGTTATATTTATATGAGCTTGAAATTACACACATGAACTAAATCATGGACCAGCATTGATTTTTCCTAGAGATCACCAACCTCAATTGATAATTCACTATACCTATTCAGAAAAAGGTCCTTTAATTTCAAGGACAACATTGTGAGTTTTGTACCAATTGTGTTCACTCATGTCATAATCTTGAGGATAATGCTATGTACTACAAACAGAGACATGAGTGGTTGTCATATGAAACAAACCTCCAATGAAATCAAAACAAACCTCCAAAATAATAATAATAATAATAATTTCATCAAATTAGGGTTAGGGTTTAGGGTTAATATACGTACTATGATCATGCCCTTGATGAACGTATCAGTGTACTCCTCTGGATGCAACTCCTGCAACCCTAGCATGACATCAATGAGAATCCTCTTCTCCTTCTCCTTCTCTTTCTCTTTCTCTTGAGAGCTTTTCAAACTCCATGATCTTCTCCTCTCATCCACCAACTCTTGAAGAAGCTCATCCATCTCCTTCCCAAGCTTCTCCATCTTCTTCTCCATCCCACTAAACCACTTCATCGCCGGGATGAAGTCCTCCATGCATGCTGCCCCACTAAGCTCAAACACCTCCTCTACTATCCTCCTAAACCTCATCCCCTCATTAGGGTTAGGGTTAGGGTTTGTGGTTGTATCTGTTCCGTAGTACTTTTTGTCTGCAATCATCCCCATGATGATGTTCATGGTGAGATTCCAAAGATGTGATCTTAGATCGACTGTTGGGGAGGTGTCGGAGAAAAGGCGGCGGAGAAGGGAGTGGACCTCGCCGGAGAAGAAGGAGGAGAGGGTGGAGAGACGGGAGGAGGAGAGGGCGTGGAGAGTGGTGAACCGACGAAGATTACGCCAATGTTCGCCGTAGGGAGCCACGCCGATCATGGAGTGGTTGTAGCCGAAGTGTTTGCCGGCGAGCAACGCAGGCCGGTTGGCGAAGATGACATCGTTGATGGTAAAGCATTGTTGGGCGGCGGCGGCGGAGGAGACTAGGAGGATGGAGCGTGAGCCGAAGCGGAGGGAGATGACGGAGCCGTGGATGGCGGAGATGGCTGATAGGGATTGGTGTAGTGGTTGTTTGATGAGGTGGAGGTGGCCGATGATCGGAAGAGCTAGTGGGCCTCTTGGTGATCGACCTCGCCGGAGATGGAAATGGAGAAGAAGGATAAATGAAAAGAGTGCGACAATGGAGATTATGTAGTTTGAGACCATCTCTTCTTTAAAAAAAACAATAATAGATGCTTGTTGGCGTTTGGAAGGTGGGTATATATATTCCTTGGATGGGGATATTCATGTTTGAAAGTATAAGAGCATGTAAAGTTTAACGACAACCTCTTCCTTGTATAAAGCTTCGTTGGTTGGATAAACCAAAATTCAAACCCCCATGATGATAAGGCACGGGTGTCATGTTGTCCGCTCTTGACTTTTGAAAGGTGCTTGTTACTTTTGTTTTAAAAAAAAAAGAGAAAAAAATACGTAAAGTTTTGAATATATATTTTTAATAATTTGTTTGATGGAATAAAAATAGATTAAATAAATTTATATTATATATCACTAAATATTCTAATTTAAATTATAATATTAAAAAATAAATATAATATTAATTATTTATAATTAGATAATTAATGATATTTATATTAATAAATAAATAATAATAATAATTTTAACACTAAAACAATAACACCTTATATTCAACATTAATATAATTATTATATGTTAAAAATATTCTTTAAAATTACAAAATAATTATATATTTATTATTTCAAATTATAAAATTATAATAAATATTTAAATTTAATAAAATTAAATATTTATATTAATATAATAGCTAATATATACTAATCTTAATTTTAAAATAATTAATTATTATTTAATATAAAAAATAAAAAAAATATCAAGATCAGTGGCGGCTCCCTCTAATTTCAGAGGGACATCGCTCATCCCTTTGAGAGGGACGGAGAGCATCCCCATCCTGTTCCATCTGGGCAACCAATGTCTGGATAGAGCAGCATTCCGAGTGCCAAACAACCCCTTTAAGGATACGGGGATATGTTTTAGGTATGTGCGTGTAATCATTTCATCCTCTGATCATACCTCATAATTAAATTTATAAATATATATTATTAATTATTAAAAATAATTAAATAAATCTACTTAACTCATATTAAATATAGTAAGGTTTATGACTTATATTTGTAATTGTTTTGGAAAACAAAAAAACGCAATGCTCATAAAATATGAAAATATTTTTATTTTATAAAAGTTGTGTGACACATCTCATGCTGTGTCATTAAAAATCTACACTCATGTGTCATGTACGCGTTGGCATGTTTCATGTGCTATGGACATGTTTGGTGTGCAACACATTAGAATGTTGTCATTTTTCTACAGTATCATAGCTTTATTTGCTCCGATGATTATTCGACCAATAATTGATATGAGGGTATAAGAGTCATGTTTCATTGGCTTGGGATAACATATGGACTTTATATGTAAACAGGAGTCGATCATTCCCCATAGATCTTGTATCGATAGAGATAGGCCCATGATCTTGAAGGGGCGGTAGTAATATCACAAACTCTATTGAGTAAGGCCATTTGAGGAGTAAGTATGAGATCAACTCTTCCTTGACCTTGCAAAGCATGTCATTCACATTCCCCTCCAATTGAGCCTAGCGAAATTATCCAGAGTTATGATTTTTTTTTATCCTACGCAAGTCATGCGAAAAGCTTGACTTTTACAGGGTATGCATACTTCCAAAAGTATCTCGGGATGGAGCTCCTGATTAATTCCACCGTGGCTTAGGAACTGGTAAAGCGAGTTTACCATGAAGTGGTTACTGGGAAATAGTCTCCATCTCCTATTGTTTGGCCTGGATATACTAGCTCCCACACTTTCAAGCATAGTTGGGCAAAGTCTCGTGCTTTTTCCCTGTATAGAGGCTAAACACGCAGTAGGGGTATCCCCAATTGGAGATTGCATATGGTGGTTTCCATTGAGGTTGATTGCATCCAAACTAGCTCTTGAAGAGAGGGCTAACGGTTCCAAGGGGATTAACCATCTACCCAATTGTCAAACCAACAGTTGAGGTTGTTCCCCATTCCAGTTTAGGTGGTGATATTTGCCAAGACCGCTACTCAGTGGTGTCTTATCCCTCTCTAGAAAAAGGAGGCCCTTGCTAGGGTCCTAAGGAAGGAGTATATATAGGAGCTACAAAAATAAATACACTTGATGATTTTTAAGCAAATCTCGGCCTCGCCTTTTAATATTCTCAGCTCCACCATCATTTCCCTAGTATGGTTGTGGGATCGAAAATACCCGCCTGGCATCATGTTTGTGAAGAGACACCAGGCGATACATCGAATCACAAATGAGTTATTTTATTTATTTTATTTTAATATTACGGGTTCTTCCGTTCCTAATAGAGGCAAGCCTCTATTATTCATTACCCCAAACAGAGTCTTAGGAACCTCCGATTAAGGGCAAAAGTACAAGTAGAGAGGCAATGAATAAAAATAATTTCATTTATTTGCAGAATGTAATTTTCATTACATATGGATATATTATCATATGCATACATATCATTTATTTGTATATATATGGCGTTACCTTGTCTACTTCGCCGCTTTCGGATTTTAAGTTTCTTTGGTTGCTTCAAGATTTGTATTTCATCTAATGCTCTGAGCTGAATTGCCACCTCGAGATTCGCATCGGCTGCCTCAAGATAAGTGTTCTATCACCACCTCAAAACCCGTGTCGTTTTATACTTCATTGGCTGCATCGAGATGTGTATTCCATCATCGCATCAAGATGCGTGCCAATCTGAGATTTATATTTTATCACTCGCCTCAAGATGCACGTTATGGTTGCTAATGACCCACAAAAAGTCCACGACAATCTGCCATGCCTTGTAACCAGAATCTGTACCAACTGGGCTATCAAAATGAGCTGTACCATATATAGTTGGAAAGCCCTGGATGTCTAGTTTCCAATGCCGCAAATTTCATCTCGATCGGAGTTTTCTATCAAAAGTTATTGGCATTTTGATAGATGGTGGTCAGGCTGGCAGAATTGTAGGAATTGATCTCTCTTTCCATCAAAATCTGTACCAACTGGGCCACTGATAGGAACTATACCATACATGGTTGGAAAGATCTAGAAGTCTAGTTTCCAATGTCATGAATTTCACATCGATCGGAGCTTCCTATCAAAAGTTATTGACTTTTGAGTGAAGAATGGTCAAGCTAAGCGTAATCGCAGCAACAAACTTGACCTCTTCTTCCTTCCTTTGTTTCTCATTTCTGCAGCAAACGATCAGCCGCGACAGCACCTTGTGGTAGCGTGGAAGTACCAACACGACAAAGGGCAAAAGGCGGCCTCCATCGCTAAAGGATAACAAAGACAGATTGGCGGATAGTGACAAATTTT
Organism: Dioscorea zingiberensis; assembly: GCA_026586065.1. Classification (NCBI taxonomy): domain Eukaryota; kingdom Viridiplantae; phylum Streptophyta; class Magnoliopsida; order Dioscoreales; family Dioscoreaceae; genus Dioscorea; species Dioscorea zingiberensis. The sequence goes on along the minus strand of CM048824.1, from coordinate 47,978,373 downwards.
CAATTTGCAGCAACACACTAGCAACCTTTTTCTTTCTCTTTGATTTTGCAGTGGCATAGTGGTATCATCATAGAAACGACAACACACAGTGGCATCAACAAGTTCTTTTCTTTTCTTTTTATCATGGCAATTTTTTATTCCTGGAAAAATGTGTACATATACATAAGTGTTGCAGCATCATTGTTACTATAATCACAAAGAATGGTTTGCTTTTTGATTGCCAACATTGAAGGGCTGCTCACAACCTTCCGTGGAATTTTAGTTTTTGGATTCACCATAGCTTCATGATCACTAGGTTTGATAGGCTTGGACTCCTGACTTGCATATTAATTAATGAGCATAATCTGAATCTCCAAAGACATCAAGCAATGACCCAGATTATGATGTTTTTCTTTAACTCTAGTTGTAGCCTTTCTCCATGAAGCTTCCACTTTGAAATGTTCTCTGCTGCAATTTCTATCATCTTATCCATTTTGTTTGTTTTTTTTTATGATTTTTTTTTTTATGATATCTACACACACTTTCTATTAAAAAAAAAAAAATCATTACCCTGCTACATTAGCTAGTCAGGCATCCATCTACTTGAATGCTTTTGCCAAACTTTAAAAGTTCAGTTATTTCCATGGCAATGATAGTAAGAATCGCTACTTCAAAATTATTCAAAGAGAACATAAATTTCAAGCATTGAATGTCTTTCAAACATTTCATCAAGCATCGAAGAGGCATTTTATAAAACTAGACATGGCACAACTTTTGGAAGGCTTTCTTAACAAAATATACAATCATTCACATCAAAATGGATTACACATTCATATCATCATAAAATTGCAGCTTCCTCAAAATCATTCATAGTAATACTAAGCCTCTTCATTTCTTCAGGAGTCCATGGCTGCCTCCACCAATCTTCAATAATCTGCTCTTTTGCTCCACAAGAAAATTCAGATTTTCTTCTATCAATTATTCTCTCCATCGCCAAGTTCCCAGCCTTGTTTATTAATGCTGCCAAATCAGCTCCAACAAACCCTGGCGTTGCTCTGGCGATTTTACAGAGATTGAACTTCCCCTCAAGCTTAAGTTTGCGTGTGAGAACAGTCAAGATCTCCACCCGTGCATTTTCATCAGGGACTCCTAAAACTATCTCACGGTCAAACCTCCCAGGCCTCCTCAAAGCCCCGGTCTCTTTGCATCGTGTCTATTAGCGGCTCAATTACAAGAATGTAACCATGTTTCTTCCGAGATGTTTCGAAGTCCCAGACGCCTTCTCTTGACTCAAGAGACTGGTGTGACTCATCCATACAGGTCATTAGCTGTGTCACTATTCGACGTTCCATCTCCCTCTTTTTGTTATTTCTTTCTTTTTTTGACTTTTTTTTAATCAATTTTTTTATTTAAATTTTCTCTCTGCCCGTTTTTTTTTCACTTTTTTTTATTGATTTCATTTCATATCCTTTTTTTTATTCCATCTTTTATTTATTTATTTATTTTTTTGTCCTTTCTCATAAAAGAAGGCTTCATCTCCAGTGGGGGCAAGAACGGCGATCAGTGGCGGCAGTAGCCCCACAAGGGTGGCTCGACAGCGACGATAGCCCCACGAGGGTGGCTCGGCGGCAACAACATCCCCACAAGGGTGGCTCAACGATTTGGTGAAGACTGGCATCAAAGGCATCCGCAAGGGAGAGGCCGAGGACGACAGAGGCAGCAGCAACGGCGTCCACAAGGGAGCCCTGGCTATTTGGTGAAGATTGGCGTCAACGACGTCCACAAGGGAGGGGCCGAAGACGACAGGGCAGCAACAACATGATGAAAAATATGGGAGAGGAGGGGGTCTTGATCTTACGCTACCTTTTCCCCTCCCCTATTTTCATCTCAGTATTCCCTTTTTATAGACCAGGGATCCAACAAGATATTAGAATTTTTTTTTTTTTTTTTTAAATTATCGTCCCCGTTTTGATCTTATCCCCAATGCGACCAAAAAAATTTTATATTTTATTTTAAACATTACCAGATAAACCACCTGATAATTTCAAAATCCTTTATATTTTGTCTTAAATCACAGATGGAGATAAACCGGGTTGCCAAGGGATAATATCTATCCTTTTTTTTAAATATTAAATTAACGTGCGAAGGAGATAAACCACATTGTGAGGGATAATACCGATTTTTTTTTAACTAATATTGAGGGATAGAGACAACGAGAATTTTAAAATTTGAATTAACCTCTCCATTGGATGAGATCAAATCAAACTTTGAATATTTATTCTTTCTTTTTTTTATTATTTTATTTTAATGTCTGCCTCGGGATTGGTATTCTCATGATGCCTTGGGATTTGTATTTGGGCATCTTGGGATAAGTGTTATCTTATTGCCTCGAGATATGTTCTCGTGCTATTTAAGATTGCCTCGGGATATGTGTTCGGGCTATCCTGAGATTTGAGATTGCCTTGAGATATATGCTCTCAGGGACAATTCGAGATTTGAGGTTGACTCGAGATATGTGTTCTCAAGGGCGATTTTGAGATTTATGTCCTTGGCCCATCTCGGGATCATTAAATATCTTAATTTCAGGATATTTTCATTTAAAATATTTCATCGTAATTTATATGAAATATTTCATATTGACCCTTGAGATATTTCATATTTTCAAAGCTCATATATATATATATATATCAACAATGGTCTCATTGAAGTGTATGAGGTTTAAAATGCCCCATTCCCTTTGCATCTTCTGTTGGTATAAGTGATCCCAACTGACTAGTTTGTAGGTACGGGGCTTCATCCCTGATCCCCTCTAGAAGAAGTCACAAGGTAATTAAGAAGCCAATGCTCTAGATAACCCATTCTAGGAGGCGATATATAAACATCCAATAGATTGGAATAGCAGAGAAGAGCGACTTTAGTAGTAATTATCCCCCTTGGTAATAAGAGCTTGTCTTTCTAAGAGCTGATCTTTCCCTTTATTTTTTTCAATGAGTGTGACTCGGTCTTCCTTCCTTGGTCTACTTCTTGAGATGGGTACTCCTAGGTTGGAGATTGGTAGTCCTCCTAACATGCAGTTTAAAATTTGGGTGAACTACTTTGACGTGTGCCCATGTGCTCATATCGGGATGATGACGCTTTTGTTGAAATCAATACATAGATTTGAGAGGCCCTCAAAAAGAGAGATAATTAACTGGAGCAGTCGAAAATGTGATATGTCTCTTGTACATATTACCAAGAGATCATTTGTATATTGAAGGACCGTCATGTCCTCCTCTTCATTCTCGCTAAATTGGACCCCCCTTGAAAATGTTCGCTTTGTGCGAAAGCATTGTGTTGAGAGCATTGGTTGCTACTAAGTAGAGGAGTGGTAAGAGGGGGTCACCTAGTTTGAGACCTTATTGTTGTCGGATGTTCCCAGTGGGCGTGTTGTTAATTACAAATTTCGCCTTTAACTAGAATAAGATGTTTTTGATCTAGCAGACCAATCTAGGACAAAAGCAATTAGCATGTAGTACCTCAATGAGGAAGTCCCAATTTACCATGTCGAAGCCTTCTCTAAATCAATTTTCACCAATGCCATTTGATTGGGGTTACCTCGTTTTAAAGATTAACTTTTTTGCAGTGAAAATATTATCTTGTATGGAATGATTCTTGATGAAAGTAATTTGCAAGTCATCTACCAGGCTCCCAATTACCCCTTGAAGGTAGTTAGCTAGCACCTTTGTGATGATTTTCAATGAACAATTCATAAGGCTTATCAACCTATAATTCTTGATTATCGTGGGGGAGGCATTTTTGGGTATGCGAAGGTTGTGTGCCCAATTAATCCTTTGCATGTTAGCCTTGGTATGGAAGATGTTATAATTTTTTTTTAGAATATCCTCCTTGACGATCTCCCACCCTTATCAGTAGAAGGTAATTGAGAATCATCAGGCCCTGGGGCCTTGTCTAGCCCTAGTTCCCACATGGTTGTCGTGATCTCATTGGTGATGAAAAGGTCATTTAGATGGTCTTGATTGATTCTCTCCTTGTGAGCAAACAATCAAGGTATGTTCTAGTTTATGGTGTAGTGTATGTCCCACTTGCAACCAAACAATTAAGATCGGTACATGGTTTTGTGCTCCTCCATCGGCTAGGATAACATCAATTGTACTAATGCTTTTTGTCTTTTTTTTACAACCCATCCCTCCTCATCCTCTTTCATCTAGTTTGCCTAACAAGCCTATATATTCAAATTCCATGAATTTACAAGCCCATCTAACCAAATAAACTTTTTGTGCAACCTAATTCAAGATCCATGTTCTGGCACCAAGGAACCAAAGAGTAGGTAAATCAAGAGTCATATTGGTTAGGGATATGCACCCATATATATACTCCATTAATAATATGATGACATGAGAGACCCATTTGGACTTGATGCTTAAACAACCTTCACAATCCTAGAATTAATCCAATCCAATCCAAACAACACGAACATAAACATTACTATCCTCACATGGTCTCTTTACTCACTTGATTTGGGCTCAAACTATGTTTGGAATCTTCTCCATTAAGTCTAGCATAATGAAGATATATACAAGGGAGGGGAGGACATTTTTAATGCAAGTCAATCTTTATGTCCAATATCTCAAAAATAGATATATAGTACTATACTATTGAATATGTCCCGTACACCGTGTTTTCAAAAAATTAATCCAATAGACGGACTTCCTCTTCTTATCTTGGTTTGAAGCATTGCATGCCACCAAGCAACAGAGGCTTCTCGAGATGCACTCCGTCAAGTGAAGCCTCTCTCTCACCAAAGAGGAGCAGACGCCAAGAGTACTGGGAGCGGACTTTGATGAGGGGTAAATGGACGCGCTGCAGCCTCATTATGAATTCTAGTATGGGACTGTGTAATCGGGACCTAGTCCCAATTTTTTTGCATTAATTTAATGAATGTGGTTATCCACTTTATTAAAATAAAAAAATAAAAAAATAAAAAAATTAGTCCCGTCTTTTTGTTATAAATAATTTAGTTTGATCTGAAGTTTTTCAAAATAAAAATTGATGTAAAATAAACATATCAAATTATTCATGCTTTGTTTGGAAACTGCAATAAAACTATGAAAGGTGGTATTTTCTGTTCATCTGTGAATCACAGATTCAAAAATCACATTATAAATTCAAAGATTCAGAAACATAGTACTTATGTGAATTATTTGATAAGATATATAGAATTAATTCTTGATCTCATGTTTGTTTGACAATATATACAAGATCAAGCAAGTTTAATTTACATATATATATAATCAAAGTCAAGCACACAGCACTTTTAATTCCTGCAATATTCTTGGACTACTACTCCATGAACCTCCATGACTTCATTAAGATGCACAAAAGAGATTCTTTGCATTAAAAGGAAGCAAAAAAGCAAGAAGGATGAAACATCTGATCAAAAAACAAAGCTAATCAATTTAGTTATACATCACAACTGATCAGTAATACCAAAAAGAAGAAGAAGGCATTGATGTACTATTGTTGTTCATAGTCCTGGCTCTCTTATGTTTCTCGACATTCATGGCTGAAATCTGAGGCACTCTAAAGGCATGTTCATCACTCCATCTTTCCGGCAGACTGGCCATCTTGAATGCAAAATTGTGGACCAGGGCCGGCGGTGCTTGTGGTACTTGCGGCGCTGTCCATTTTGGTAGCTCTTCTTCTGCGATGCCTCGATCGATCTCGTTCGTCTAATCAACAGAAAAAAAAAGAATGAAAAAACATCAATTTCCCTTGTTCATACTATGATATACATGAGATATTGCCAAGAAGTTTGTTGTCTGACCCGGAAAAAGTCACAAGTATCATCCTCAAGCAAGTCTTCCACTTGCCAACCAGGAAGTGTCTTGATCAGATACTCAGAAATAGTGCTGCTGCTGCTGCTGCTGTTATTTTTATCGCTGCTAATGTTTGATTCATCGGTAGAGACTTGGCTGAGCTTCTCTTGCTCATCGATGAGCTCCGGCATGGAGGTTGAGGAAAGCCGAAGACCGGCGAGCAGAAACCGCTTGTGCTTCTTTGTTAGATCATTTCTGCTATGGATTGGCTCATCACAATCCTTACAAAGAACAGCTCTATCTTCTTGGCAGAAGATGAAACCTCTCTTCTCCTAAACATTTTCATTAATAGTTCATAATTAGAGATGAATATAGAATGGAACTAAGGATAGAAAAGAAAGTAAAAAACCTGGCAAATATCACAAAGAGGAGGAGAAGCATCAGAGGAGGAAAGAGAGATACGGCGATGTTTCCCGGCGAGCTTGTTTGCATTGTGAACACGGCGATCACAGCCTGCGCATAGCGCAGCCTCGTCTGCACAGCAGAAGACAGTGGCAGACTCTGCCGTGCAGACATCGCACTGTATTTTCATTTTGATCACCACCACCTTCTTCTTCTTCTTCTTCTCCTTCAATGGAGAATGAGATGTAGAGTAAAGGTTGATGGAGATGAGTTTTATATAATAGTGTATGTGTGTGTGTGTGTGCTTGTTTATAATTTAAGGTTGAGGGAATTTATGCTCTCGAGATTGGTGGAACTGTTTATTTTGATTGTTTTTTGTTTCATTTTTTTTCCTTTTTTTTTTGTTTTTATTTTGTTTGTTTGTAGTGCTGACAGATTGAAATTGTAGCTATTTAAGAGAGAGAGATATATAGTGCATTGCACTCTCATTCTCAGATAAATTAATGGAAATGGCAAGTAATTAACATTAATGGCTTTCTGGTTTCTCTTCTTCTGAGCAAACATGATTGATTTTTGACTCTTGATTCTGATTTTTAAGAGTATTTGAATTGAAGTTGTTTTTATAGTACAGAATCACATGAACTATAATACATAACTTTGTAAATATTATATTATTTTTAGTACTGAATTTTGATGCTTGCCACTGTTAGGGTGGCCTTCTTTGACATGTGATCAACACCATGCACAATGAAATCAATAATACACCAATTCAACCAACGATGACAAGGATCTATCGGTACCGGATTCTTATTAAGAGATAGGATTTTCTTATGAATTATTTGGGATCAAATCTTACCTCTTATAAGGTGAGAGTCCATGTATCTAAATCTATTCATGTGTGAGCTACCGAACCCGAAAATTTAGATACACGGATCTACCCTCGTATTGAGCTATCAAATTTGTACACATCTTTGACGTCATTTAAAGGGCACTTGTTGCCTTGGTCAAAAAAAAAAAAAATAATACACCAATTCAATGAGTTGGTATGTGTAATATTCTCAAATAGAAAACAAAAAATGAAAAAAAATAAATCTTTTCAATTTTGAATATTACTCCAAAGATTAAACTTAATTATTGTTGTTCCAAAAGATCAGAAGTCTTAGTTTCATAACAAAAGTGAGATCAACCAATCAAACAAGGCAAGTATGTACTATAAGCACATGTATACACCTCCCACAATTGGCATTACATGAGGGGTCATTTCAAAGAGGGGGTCTAAACTCTAAAGTTGACAAGAATATGCAATTAATGTTTTCTAGGAAGTTCCTTCTTATCATCTTCTGTTTTTGGTTATATATATATATATATGCTAATAATTTCTCACATTTAATTTCATTCAACAAATTTTGAAGAATGATGTTAATTATTTGAAGACTATTTTTTTTTTTCAACTTCTATGTTTTTCGATAATATCGTGAAAGGTGCGGTGTCAACGTCGTGTTTGGTCCTTCCATCCCTTTGATTTTACTACTCGTATTGTGATTTGTTGGCCATTTCTTGATTACTTCTTCTTTAATATTCCATATCAATTCATTAGATCATGTGGTTTGTCATTTATCTCATCAAATATCACCCATAAATTATTTTTAATTTATTTAAAAAAAACTCATTATCCAAGTTAAGAGAAACCTAGCCTTCATAAGAGAAAGAGAGAGATCTACTAACTAGAGGAATGATGAACCATTATTAACTGATGTGGGATAACGATTAATCTACGGGCATGCAACAACCTTGGGAATGTCAAAGGAAGACAGCAAAAGAGACAAAAACAGAGAAGAAAATCTCTAAAAAGTCAAAAGAAATATTATTAACTCAAGATTGAATGACAAAAAGCAAGCTTTCCGAATTATGGTTAAATGCGCGATTCTGACACATGTAATCAAAATTATGGCAAAATAACTGTACTACACACAAAGTCACCCCTAATCACGATTAGGCTTGATCACTTCCCACTTTTATGCAAGCTCAGTATTGTTTGACTCGAGCCCTCCTGCCTCATTAATGTAATATACTATGTGTCACATAACATATATGCTCATGTACGTATTTGGTCATTATGTAACACCGCACCACTTTTATTTATAATAAAATAATGGTTTATCCACTTTTATATATATATATATATATATATATATATATATATAACTCCAGCTTGTGAAAGTTATGTTAAGATAATAGGTGGCAATTAATGGTTGTTATAGTTGTAATGTAATCAAAACAAAGTAGTGTTCAATAGATCAATGCAACATATTTTAATGAGCATGCCATGAATTTTTAATTCAAGCTAAGATGCCCTGCCAGTGATTTATTGTATTTTATAAATCAAATTAATGAAGTATAACAATTGAAGCACCATCATTAAGAACAAATTCATGGATCTCTCATGTCAATACATAGTGCTGATTCTTTTCCCCAACTAACGAAGGTACATGCTTTCCAATTTTAAATTATCAAGTTGGTCCTTAAAATAATATTTTAAGAACAAAATCATGCCAACACATGAAAATGAGACTTGGGTTAAATTTATCAGTTGTAAAATATGAAGCCAAAAAATTTTATCAATGTGACATTTTCAATGTTTTAAGTGGATATTCTATAAAAATATCTATATAATCATAATTTATAAAGATATATATATATGGAGAAAAAAAGATTAATATTTAGTAATCATGGTACAGTGTGTGTGGATGGGGAAGGTATGGGCATACATAATATAGAAATGAGACATGGAAGCATGTGCGTGGGGGAATGGGGAGGGACAATATAGAAATGATACATTGGAAATGTATACATATGTAATGTCGGTGGGAGGGAACATAATATAGAAATGAGACATCGGAAGTGTATATATATATATGTATTATAGGGTAAAATATATATGGACAAATGTCATAATCCGGACCGCTAAGATAGGGTTTATATACCTAGTCATTTTTAAGGGCGCCAAGATCCGATGAATCAGATTAGTAAGCTATAAAAGGAGCTTACCAACCTATTGAAAAAAAGATGGAAAACTCTTCTCTAAAATCTCTCTTTAGGAAATCCCTTTCTCTATTTCTCTCTCTGAATTCTGACTTGATTGTCGGAGGCTTCTTCGAGCATGAGCGCTTGAATCCCTTCTCTCCTTTGGTTCTCTCGTCTTTCAAAATAGGGTTGGATTTGTGATGGCTGATTATGGAAGGAGTCCTTGACCTAGCAAAGTGAAGAGAAGCAGAAGAAGGATCGTCGATTGTAACTGGCCTTCCATCAAATCCCTAGAAGAATTCCCACCATTTCCAATTCATATTTCTCGTTGATCCTTCCAATCCCAAGGGAGAACGGATTATTGCATCAACAATTTGGCACTGTTTGTGCGGAAGATCATCTTTTCCATTAAGAAGCCGTAAAGCACAACCATGGCAAGAGGCAAGTGGAATCAGATCCCTAATCCAGTTAAAGACAATACCATAGGACGCAATGGTGTCCAGGAAGTCAAAGAAACTCACCAAGATTAGAGAAAATTGAATGGCTCACCAAAGCACTTCAGAACATGGAGCAACATGCATCTCAGCTTCTACCACCGCTAAGCAATATTGTGGCCGACTCGTTGGAGATGGGACGATATTCAGCTACACGAGCCAAGGAACCCAAAGACAGGATCTATGCAAAAAAGAAGGCAGAGATCACCCGTCATCTGGCAGTACCAGGTCACCTTAGCCATGATCCTAGAATTCTTCAATAGTTTAATTCAAGGTCGTCTCCCAACAATCCAGATAACGACTTAGGTACGTCGCTTGCACGATCTCCCGCTTTAATTTAATCTTAGAAATTCTTGATGCCCCACTCCTAGCTGGATTCAGGAGGCCATTGATCAAGATGTATAATGGCACCACAGATCCTGTTGAACATCTGGAGTCCTTCAAATTCATGATGTTGCTCTATGGAGCCCCAGAAGACATTATGTGCAGGGCGTTCCCAACCACCTTGTAGAGCACAACCAAGATGTGGTTTTGTAGCATCCCACTGGAGTTTATCTCTTCTTTCAAAGAGTTGAGCGATAACAAGAAATAAAGGAAGACACAAGCCATGCTAATGAGAGTGAAGCAGTATAAAGGAGAAAGCCTTAGAAGTTACATTTGTCATTTCAATATGGAAACGCTTGAGGTTCATGTCCTCGATTAGACCTTTGGCATAGCCACACTAATAGAAAGGTTATGCCAATCTCCTTTCCAATTCTCCCTCTTCAAGTAACAACCTAAAGACTTGGTTGAGCACCTGACTAGAGCCGAGAAGTACATCAACGCCGATGAGATTCAGGCGACAAGGCGAGAAGAAGTCAAACAAGAAAAACCTAAGAGGGAATGAAACCTGAGCCAAGAACATCAAAAAGCGTTCCAAGAAACCGAGGTTCCAGCATAAGAAAGTAACTAGAAGAGGGTAGTTGCTTGTTTCCTCAATTACGCCAGATTAAATGCTACCTGAGGAGAGATCCTTCTGCAAATTCAAAATGAGATGATCGTCAAGTGGCCTAACAAGATGAAATTCAATGGCAACCGAAAAGATGTGAAAATACTGCAGGTTCGATCAAGATTAGGGTTATAACATAGAGGAGTGTATACAACCGAAATATAAGATCTAAGGCCTGATCCGATGAGGATTCCACTCTCAAAATCTCCAGAGAGACCTGTATAAGGCGGTCCACTTCTCCTAAAAGAGGATGGTGATGAGTTGTTATCTCTCCCGCAAGTGCACGAGGTCGATTAACTAGTATAGTACCCCTAAGGGTAGGCTAGTCGAATCCAAAGGGATCGGCGCTTCTAGTACTAATTCGCATTCAATTATCTAGCCTAAGAAAATGGGTGATAGTCTAATCCTAACTAAGAAATCTTAAGAACTAAGGTGAGCAATTGGCAATTCTAGGGTAAATCAATCAAGAGAGCATGGCACCCCGGATCTTTGTCCCCCTTGGATTTCCTTGCTCGACTAATTTCCCAATATTGGTTATCTAACCGATACGTTCTTGGACAGTGGGAAACCCTAATTTAGTTTAATCCCAATCTCTGGGTGGCCAAACACTAATTCTATACGACAACACCAATCGCCCAACGACTGCATTAGATTATGTAATTCTCACTATTAGGTTTTACCCTGACCCAGAGAGTATGACACCATGCACCCGATCTCTCGGCATACACTCACCCCCTACCATCTATGCCCATATCTAGCATGATATAGATCTCTCTACAAATCAAGCAATTCAGATATAAAAATTGAGGCTCTCACACTAGCAATTTGCAAGCATTAAGCACACATAGATGGTTCACAAAAAAATAAAAATATCAAAAACCAATATAATAAAAAGAAAAATAGTCACAAGTTCATCCTAAGGTTCTAGAGTCTGAGGCACCACTAAAGGTTTAGCCTCTCATACTACAGAGTTCCATCATAAAATACGAAGAGACAGACATGAATAATAATACTAATGAAACCAAAGAATTCTCCCAGGATGATGGACTCCTCGTCTCGGGCCGGCCTTCGATCTTCCCTTGAAACCCTAGCCGTCAGCAGAAAAATCGCCAAAAGTTTCTTCATAAGTTGCATATGACGAACTTTTATAGACTTCAAAATTACAAAGCACGAGCGTTTTTAGGATATGTTTAGCCCGTGCTTATCTTTGGAATCTTCGGGAATATCATTTTAGAGTGTTTTACAGAAATCCCGAGATCAACACGAATTGATCACGGGCAGAACACATCCGTGCTCTTCGAAACAAGGCCTTGCTAGGGGCAACTGGGGTGTGCTCTCTTTTGGAAGATGCCTTTTAAGTCTTTTTGCTCCGAATTGCTTCGATTTTTTTCTTCTTTTATCCCGGGGTCCTATTTACCTGTTTAACAATGACAAAATACCCAACAGAGTACAAAAATAGAGAAATTTATGCAAAAAGACAAGCAAATTGCATGTAAATATAGTGTGAAAATTTGTATGATTATGCACTCATCAGCTGGCCTCCTATTGGGGTCATCTATTACAACGTTGGAGGCTTGGCGAGCCGAGGCAAAAGTAGCTCGGCACAGAAGAGTTATACTCAGATTTCTACCAGGGCTGACCAACTGAGAAAGAAACTATAAGCCACACAACCAATCCCTTTTTCCTGACGACGACCTCGAGGGGATCCATCACCCCTACGAAGATGCTCTGGGTGTCACTGTTATGATCGCCAACTTTGAGATAAGGCGGGTCCTCATTGATAGCAAAAGCTCAGCTGATGTCATATTCTAGGAGGCATACAAAATATTCTAGGGTGGTCCTCATTTTTAAAATATTATTTTAATAATAAAATAATAATTAAACCTTATAAACACAGAACCGGAGTAGTTCCACCTCAGGTTCACTGATTCAGTCGGTCGGACTGGCGGTCCGGTCCAGTTTTAATAACTATGCTTGAAGGACTTGATCTTCCCTATCCTCACAAGATGTAGTTCATCTTGTCCAAGCTTTGGGAAATAAACTCCCCATTCATATCCATCGTAATTGGGTTCGGAGATATAAATTATGAACTAGCAAGAGTTAAGTCCAAATACGGAGAAATGGCAACACTACTCCAAATCCGATCGGACTAGCAGGAGATTTTGAAAGGCAAGCTGGATTAGCTCACAAAAATGATAGACAAAACATTCATTCAAACAAGAAAGAACAGGGGAAGTAAGTCAAATAGTCTTCATTTATTAATAGAATGAAATTTTTGTACGTTACAGGTACAAAGAAGAAAAAATGTACAAGATATAAAGATTATTCCTAAGGAACAGCTAGAGGCACCTTGACCTCAGTTGGAGTGGGAATCTCGAGCTCTGCTTTGACCTTGGCTTTGGCCTCACAAGGTCGTCGTCAGGAGTTAGAGGAAGGTATTGAAATGCACCCTCGAAATCCATAGAGGTGATGTCCAACTTTGGATGTTTGAGGATAATTTCTTTGAAGATCTTGAAACCTTCCTTGGCTCCCCCGGCGGTGTGGTCAACGACTTCGTTCTTGAACTCCTTTGAGTTCTTAAACTTTGTCACCCTCTACTCGGTGAAGGCATTGAGTTCTTGCGAGAACTCCTGAGAGTCCCTGAATTTCTCCACCGCTTCCTCGCCGAGAGAGAGAGAGAAGCTCTTCATGGTACTCCTTAGTGTCCTTGAAGTCAAGCACGGCCTTCTCTGCAGCTTCCTTTGCAACTTGATGTTTTGCGGTCTCAAGTTCCTCCTTCAAGTGGGGAAGTACACTTCTGAAACTTGTATGAGGTCACGAGCGCTTCTTATTTTGTCGAGAGCTCAAAGTCTCATATTCTTCTCAGTCTTGACCTCCTTCTCTAGAGCTTTTGCTCTAGTTTGGAAGTCAGATATTTGGAGCCTAAGTTCCAAGGTCTTCGCCTTGGCCTGCGTTAGCTTAACCTCAGCTTTCTTCAATAGCTCCTAGGAGGGGCCTCCAAGCATGGCCTTCTTCCTCAGCCACATGGTCATATGGGCCATATGAAAGCTAGACTGTATCATAGAAGGATATCACATCAGTATCCGAGCAAAAGAAGACAAAAGATCCTATATATGTACCTTCATCCCCGACAAAGTTAGCTACGGGGCCATCTCTTTGTTGCCAAGACCTTCCAAAGTCGCAAGGTTGGACTCTAAAGAGATGACCTCGAAGGCCTTAATAGCAACTATGTCATTGGTGAAGATAGACTTCACCTTGGCAACGCTGGAGATCGGGAGGTTGTCCTTAGACAAGGAAGGGTCTCTCGACCCCAAAGTTGTGGGGACATAATCGTAGCGAGATGAGTGTTCAGCTTTGCGTCAGAGTCTACTAGTAGAATCACCCAGTAACGACAACTCTTGAGGACCAAATCCCAGGAGTATCTAGCTCCTCGACCACCAGAACGATTGACGTTGTCGGAACCTTCAATGATCCAAAAGCTTCTTCGTTGGGCTAGGAAGTTCCTCGGATGAACGCTTGGTCCAATGAGGAGAAGGTGAACTGGACGAACTCCCTGACTTCCTCTTTGAGAGTCCTTGCAAAAGAAACCATATGTCCCTCATTTTCTACAAAAATAAGATCAATTTGATTAGTTGTGCTTATATTAAAGAAGTTCTTAAATAAAAGACGTCCTACCTGCCGGAGAGAAAGCTCAATCATGCGTAGGTTTTCTATTGTCTCTAACGTAATAAGAGTAGGAGACTTCTAACTTTGGAGGAAGATCAGTTGATCCTCCACCGTAAAGGACATCTTTGCCTTAAAGGAAGAATGAGTATTTGGGGGACCTAAGAGGTCAAGACTGCTAACCCAGACTCAAAAGAGACAAAGAAGAACCCTAACTTCTAATAATGGATGGAAGAAGGGCTTTTCCTATGAAAGACCTATGGGGCCTAGCAGTGAAATAGTATCAGTCCCCTAAACAAGGATGTTTTTTTATTGAGAAAAAAATATGAAACTAATAGAAAGGAGGTTCACAGCTGGACAGAAGGAACTGGATGACGAAACCACAGAGAATCCTCCATGAGTTTGGGATAAATTGGGCAGGAGTTAAGTTGTGAAAGGACAAGATCACACAGACAAAGGGTTGAAAGGGAAGACTCTACATATAAGGCGAGCTCCCCAGGACAAAGAGAACTGCTCATTCCCTGGGGTTTGGAGCCTAACTCTAAAGGAAGATTGGATATCGAAACTGTCGCTTATCTAGACTAGCATAAGGAAACTAAGGGTGCAGGCTATTAAGTCAATGCATACAGGTGCTCCTACCATCTCCTAAGATTGGTCCCTAATCGCTAAAGGAGGAACTTCCATTACCTTGTGTTTGGAAGACGAAGACAAGTCACTTGACGAGGAGTTAAAGGGAATTTTCAAGCGGCGGCAAGGGTTCTCAAAAGTAAAAGCGAGGAAGACGAAGGTGAAACCCTAACCCTTTGTGGGCCTATTTATAAACAGTATCCACAGACATTGTTTCCCAGGGGTAATTAATTGAAGCCCAATGACTCAAGCGACTTGCCAGGTGAATGCCCCGATGGATGAACGACATGTAAGCCAACGTATATGGCACGTCTCAAGACGATCCTTTGGGAAGTCGTGCCCATCATCTCCTAGCCAACTTCTATCATTACTTTTCAGCCGAAGACACTTTGAAAGTTGAAGTGCTTGATCCATCGGGAGTCACGATTTGTTGGTCGAGGTTACTACTAAGTAGAGACCCTATCAACTCGATTTCATCTGAAAAAGATAGTTTATGATCAGGCAAACAAAAAGGCTTTTCTAATTTGATCATGCCCCAACAAGAGACCGAACTTCCCGAGACGTATTGAGTTGAAAACAGGTCTACCTGGAGAGTTGGGGGACAAATGTTATGGGGTAAAATATCCATGGACATATGACATGATCTAGACCTTTAATATAGGAGCTTAAATACCCAGTCATCAAATGGCAAAGGATAAATCTCCAAGGGCGCCAAGATTTGGCGAATCAAATTAGCTATCTATAAAAGGAGCTCGCTAGCCTACTGGTAAAAGGACAAAACTCTTCTCTGAAATCTCTCTTTTAGAAATCTCTCTCTCTAGTTCTTTCTCCGAGTTCTAACTTGACTGTCGGAGGCTCCCCCAAGCATGAGCACTCTGATTTTTTCTCTCCCTTGGTTCTCTCCTTTTTCAAAGCAAGGTTGAATTTGTGAAAACCGATCTTGGAAGAAGTTCTTAACCCAGTGGAGCAAAGAGAAAAAGAATAAGGATGATTATCGATCGTGACAGACCTCTTCATCAAATCCCCAAAATAATTCTCATCATTTTTAATTCATCTTTCTTGTTGATCAAAATCTGCTCCGATTCCATGAGAGATTAACGGATTATTGTATTCGTATATTATGTGTATTGTGTTGTGTGTGTGGGGATGGGGGAGGCATGTGTGTACATAATATAGAAATGAAACATGGAAGTATTGGTTGCCTCTCTGACAAGGACTCTGAACAAAGAGTATAAAGACATAACCCACTTGATGCATGGATGGCCTCTCCTTATCTCTTATCACATTCATACCTTTTCTTCTCCATTCTTTCTTTAAATTAACATATAAAAGAGAATATCTATCTATCTAAATGTGGATATATACATAGATAAATTAATGAGAAAAGTACTAGTTAACTAGGTATTAGGGGTTTGAGTAGTACCAAGTTAAGATTTAACCATAACTTTGGTGGTCAAAGACAGAAGGAAATTATTTATGAAACCCCAAATCCAAATGGTTCCCTTCCTTGAAAGGCACTCATCTCTTTCCATTAGTCTAATTAATCTTTTATCAATGACACAGGAGTCAATAATGGAGCATTTGTTGATCTTTTATCAAGCCAATAAATTCACATAACAGGTGAGCTTGTCTCCCATTATAAGAGACACTTTGAATATTAGAATATCAGAATCTCTTCTTTTGAGTTTTTTTATTAAATTAATATCAAATAGAAACCATGATAGGACATCAATGAAGGATAAAAATAATATCAATGTAATAAGAAAAAGGTGGGACTTGGCTTGTTGTGTTCTTTTGATTGGTTTCTCAAAAAGCAGAGGAAGTGGCAACCAATCCTCACATGACAACCATATTGGAAGGCATGTCAACTTGTTTGCTTTGATCACCCAAATCCTTGATATTAATACTAAAGCTTTAATCTTATCCTCAAATGGCAACATTACCATTTTTTTTAATAGTTTAGTTTTCTTAATTAATTCCTTGATTTGATTTGATCCAAACTATCCATTACTTTTTTACTCTGGTCTTTAATATTAATGCTAAAAGTTGTATATTTCTACAAAGTTGTGCCCATCTATAACTTTATTTTTTATAATTATGAAACACTAAAATAATAGTGAGAATAAAAAATAATTAAAATATAATAGTCTGTTTATGATAGAAATTATAACTAATATAGGAAGAAAAAGAGTATGAGAAATTAAACACACACATATATATATATATATATAATAGCACTATGATGGCCAAAGACCTCGCCGAACGGCAAAGGTCCCTTGCACCACTCAGGGTCGAATCCCCGCTTCACATGATGAGGGCACAGGATATGAGTTACCCGGTGGGGTTCGCACTTATACACGTGAGTCTTCTGAGCTATCCTTGAGAGGGTGCTTGTCGCCTTGGTTAAAGGAAAAAAAAAAACAAAAACAACAGCACTATGATGATAGAAGTTCATGTGAATAATTTGATCAAATCCAAAATAGTGAACAAGAGATCAAAGTCATTGAACAATAAAAGAGATCAAAGATCAAAGATTATATCCAAAATTATTAAATAAGTAATGGGAAGCATTGTGAAGATGATGTATCTTTTGAACTACCACTCTTGTTTCTCAACCTTCTAAATTGAAAAAGGAAGGAAAAAAAAAGATAAATTAATTAAAGAGTGCTGACATGGCATGTTGATTTTCTCTTGCCTGTTGATATTGCGGCTGTGATATCAACATGTTTAAAATCTTGAACATTATATGGATTGAATTCAAATATGAACTAATAAAGTCAAAGTGAATGGAGGAGAAAAAAGGTGAGCCTTGTCTTACTGTGTTCCATGCCTTCAAAAGATAAGGTTATGAATCTGCTTGGGGTTTTGAATGTTATGTTCATCGATTGCATGTTCTTTTTTATTTGTCAATAAATTATTAATTGTGGATGATTCCAAACTTTTCAAGTTCAAATTTGTGTGTCCTCAAGGACAAGCATCAGGAGGATTCATTCTAACTTCAATATGAATTCTATAATCTTCAAAGATAATATTTGAATAGATTTTAACAAGACGAAGATTATTATATTTTTTTTATTCAACTTTGAGTACAAGATTAAGTTGAATGAAGATTAACTTAATCTAGAATAATCCTCTTATTCAAGAATCACTAGATTAGTTCAAGTTAATGATGATAATTATGATGGAAATTTTTGTTATTAGCTTAATTAAAAAGAAGTTGATTTAATTACATACATCTAGCATGAAAAGGTCAACAATGAAATAAGTATTTCCAATATGAGGTAAATAGGAAAAATAAAAATAAAACAAAAATAAAATACAAGAAAAAAGGCAAACCATCCATTGAATTTTTGAAAGAGTTTGTTGCAAGACTTTGAACAATAGGTCTCTGTTTTGACATGATATCTTGCCATATTTCAGACACTCTTAAGATAATATATATAAATGTTACAATTAATATATCATTTGGTTAGGCAAAAGTCAATGCCCCTAACTAGCTTTTTCTTTTCAAGCATGTAACATAAGCAAGCAAACAAAAAACTGAAAAAGGCTTCTTTGCTGCTTATATGTCATCAATGAAACAAAAATGTTTCATTGCTTCTTTTTCTGCCATTCCAACCAACCACACCACAAAAAATAAGAGCAGAAATGGATGACCTCTTGATCAATATGACCGACGAAATTGACAGCCAAAAAAGCCGGCGCTATGTGGCCTTCAACCTCGCAAAATCAGCTTGGTGGAAGTCCTCATTGTATAACATGCCGCGCGGTGAGATGAGTCGCTGCAAGGCGAGTGAGAATCGTGCCTGCAACAATGCACCTTCAACTCCTTAGCACTCTACAAATAATTTACATTGCATTTTGGAGCTCTATAAGGACATAAATTTATAACAATATGAGATAACGATACCCATTGAAATCCTGCGAGGGCCCACCAGCATGACGGCAAGCCACAACCTCTAGTGGATGCGAGCTGACAAGGAAAAAACAATGATGGTTCAAATATGCAAATGAAATAATAAGTGCCAATTCAAAAAAATTAAACCAGGGAGAGATCAATTATCTCTTAGATCTCTCCTCTTCAAATAAGGATGGAGTTTCATCAGAGGTGACTATTTCCAGTACGATCAACTCTTTCATTCAAGTCTCAATTCTTTCAAGGACTTGACACTTTCTTCTAAGTTCTAAAGTTTGCAAGGAAATAAGGAAGATATAATGCTGCCTTTTGAGTATTAACCACAATAAATATGGCTAGAATATTAATTTTGACTCGAGCAATTCCACACCATCATTTCAGTAAAAGGTTTAAGCATACCTACATTTGCTTCATGGTTTATATAACTATGCATATTTAAGTTCAACAAAGTGCAAAACTGACAAATGGCAACTCATACAAAATATGTTGAAACTTTAAACCATATGATAGATTCAACAATAGCTAAGGTTAAACTAAAAGTTTATCTAATCAATAGTATACTCAGGCTGCTAAGGACAAGAAATTATTATTATTACTAAAAGTTTATCTAATCAATAGTATCCTTAGGTTGCTAAGGAACAAAGGGGAGCCTTGGTGCAACAGTGAAGTTGTCGCCATGTGACCTGGAGGTCACGGGTTCGAGTCGTGGAAACAGCCTCTTGCAAAAAAAAAAGCAGGATAAGGCTGTGTACAATAGACCCAAGTGGTCCGACCCTTTCCCGGACCCCGCGCATGCAGGAGCTTTGTAGCACCGGGTTGCCCATTTTTTTTTACCATACAAGGAACCCTATTCTATCATCTAAATCTCCATATCATAGTCATGACCAACAATCATCAATCTAGCAAACAAAAAAGAAATAGATGAAATTGTGATGAACACACAAAACAGCCAAACAAAGGATAGATTGCTTTGTTCAGTTTCATCAATAATTAATAGATGCAAACTGATGATTGCTTTAAGGAAAATAAAAATAAGAGTACTTCATATGCACTAATAAAATCTGTATGCTTGAGGAAAGCTATAGATATCATACCAATACTAGCAAGCCACCAAAGCAAAAGCATCCAGTCATTGACAAACTTAGGAACTTAAGTTCCCTTCCTGCCTGTAGACAAGAATGTTTTGTATGAGCAAATGAAATAAGGATCTGACAGGAAGTAAAGGTTCTTACAAGCTATCTACAGATGCTACTTTCCAAATGAAGGTATATTTGAAGAATACATGCATATATAAGCAAGTGAGATTTTCATGGATTAAGATACCTTTTCAAGCATGCCAACTTTCAAAGCAAAGAAGATGGACATAAAAATGGAGGAAAATTAAATACATGCATATGCATCACAGCAAACTCACATTGACCAGTAATTATTGTCAAGGATTACGTGTTTACCCAAAACTTTAAAGCCTTTCTCATACCCATCTCTTAAATTTCTTGTCATTCTGTTTACTAACTTCTCCAAAAAGAAAAAAAATAAAAACAAAAATAAAAGAAATGTTTCCCTAATTGCTATTGCAAATGATGCATGTCCAAGGCATTTGACAGTACATCTTTCCTAAATAAAATTGAATTTCAGTGGTAGCTTTGCAATCTTTTATATGACAGAGAGTGACAAAAGAAAGCAACAAAGAAATCTTAATTAACATACCAGTAAGGTTC
Source organism: Dioscorea zingiberensis (assembly GCA_026586065.1). Taxonomy (NCBI): domain Eukaryota; kingdom Viridiplantae; phylum Streptophyta; class Magnoliopsida; order Dioscoreales; family Dioscoreaceae; genus Dioscorea; species Dioscorea zingiberensis. Next base: position 47,957,746 of record CM048824.1, on the reverse strand, counting down.
CTTCAAGGCTATGTGTTGAAGGCGTCACCATTAATGCAATGAAATATGGTAGTAGCACTTTATGCATCTGCATGTAGAACACTGAGAAAAATGTACCCACACTTAAGAGCAAAAGGTACTCATACACAATTAAAAGCAGTTCATAAAGTAAGAAAAGATGAATCTAGAATGTCTTGATTTATGTGCTTCACAATAGTGTTTGAAATGACACAAAGATTGATGTCTTCTTCAGTAATGGAGAATAGAAGAGAGGATTTAAGTACAGTTAAGACATGTACCAAGACTGAAAAAATCCATGTCACACACTATAAAGAGTAAGACACAGAACAACAAATGTGATTTGATTCATGTCTACAATTGTTATGCTAAACTTCATTTTCCAGAAAAGACCACGGGTACTGTGTGACAATCGCAATTAAACACAAGTACTCCTAAAATGACAGAATGATAGATCTTGTTGGAATAAACTTGATTAGGTTTATTTGGAGGTTATGGGGCATAAAGTTCCTAGTTATTTTTGGAGTTATAGAAATTAGATTATGAGTTATATTAGGAGTTATGTCGGGGTTATATGCATTTTATTGTGGGGTTTAGAACATGAAGAGATGGACATTAATGCTTGCACGCGGTGTTGATATTTTACATGGCAAAGAGAGTTTATGGTGATCAAGACAAGGTGAATATATGGCGATCGGCAAAGACAAGTTCATGATTTTCTAAGCGGAGATTATTAGGATTATGATATAAAATCACTCTTTTGCACTAAATTACAAATTTGGTATACATTTGTTTACTGTGATACTTATGAGAATCATGAGATTGGTATTCAAATATTTTTTCTTAGAATGTATTGATTTGATCCCATAAGTGGGACCAACCCAACAGCATGTTGCCACTAGAAGCAAAACCCTGTATTTCTTTTAGAGAATCTCCTAATTGGTCCAGAACAACTAGAAAGAGGTTCTTTAGCCATAAAGAATTCAATTCAAATGTAGAACACCTATATCAAAGTTATCACAACTCGAGGCATTTTAGGAATGTGGTATATTTAGTGTAAGGGGTATTTTGAATGAGAGAGAGGCTTGTGTTTTATTATGGTAGTTGTATTAAAGACTATTTAGGGTTTTCTTTTCTCCATTGTTCTTCAAGATTAGATCCTAAGGTGTTAGGGTTCCACCAAGATGTTAAAAAAAGGTTGTCTTGTTGAGGTAAGTATGAAAGGTTTATGGTCTAAGCACACCATTGTTTGCAGAAAAAATATTGCCCTACTCTCATTATAATATTCTTATCTTGACAGTGGATTATAGCTTACTAACCTTGGATATTAAATGAAGGGAATTGGGATATAGATGGAATATAATGAAATAGAGCCACTTTGAGGTTCCCTGTGAAATGAGGCATGGAACGAAGCCACTACGAAGAAGTTCCGGGGAATTTATCACACAAGTATTCAATTAGTTCGTACTTGCTTCGTATTGAATTGGGACTAAGAACAAAATGATTCTATACCTATGGATGTGACCCTATTGTGAGTGAACCACATAAATCTTAATATCCCTATAGCTTGGTGGTTTGTTTGAATTTTTCTTGAGCATTATCAACATTGTGTTAGCTATTGTTGGTGTTGGTTTAGTTTGTGTGTATTTGCATTTACAACTATGTGGCGATCCGAATATTATCACAAAAGAAAAGTTGAAGAAGAAATTTTGTTTTCATCCTCACCTTAAAGAAGACATGCACATAAAAAGATCTCTAAGAAAAGGAGGATCTAATAACGATATGACGTTACCCGGTAACAAGATCTTCATGCGAACAATTTCATTCTTTGTTGTCTTTTTTCAAGTGTTACCCAAATTCTTTTAAAATAGCACATCAAGTGACAAATGGAGAAACACCACGAATGAAAATTTTCAAGCCATTACACAAAATAATATATAGGAGCTCACAACTTCCAAGCAGACAAAACACAATCAACATTAAGGTGTGTTTGATTGGGCTTATTTTCCATGGAAAATTTTTCCACCACCCATTTTCCAACATTTAGGCTATTTGATTGACATAATTTTCCGTGAAAGTTTTTTTCACAAAGATAGTTACGTGACCTCTTGTCCCTCAAATTAGTGGAAATATTGTCCTCTCCCAACCCAAAGAAAAGTTTTCCATGAAAAATGGGAGGGGTTATATGAAAAAAAACAAAATAAGGATTGGTCTTAGTTGTTTGAATTTCAAAGAGCTATCAGATATACACAAACATTTTATATCATCATTTTGAATTTTTTTATCCTTTAAAATTGCTTATGTTTTTTATTGTTTGAATTTAAAATAGGAGTTATCTTTTATGTAGAAACTTTTATCTTATCATTTTGAATTTTTTATCCTTTAAAATTGTTTATATTGTGATTAATTGGTTCATTGCTTGGAAAAAAAGTTAATTTTCCACGGAAAATATTAATTTTCCATAGAAAATTGATGCAATCAAACAACAAATATGTTTTTTCCATGGAAAATGTTAGATTTTTCATGGAAAATAAGGGGAATCAAACAACAAAACAAGATTTTTTCATGGAAATGTAAGATTTTTTAATAAGAAAATAATGACAATCAAACGGCCACTTTCTCGTTTTCCACAGAAAATTTTGCCATGGAAAAATTTTCTTTTCCACTCATTTTCCATCTTGCAATCAAACACTGCCTAAATGAATCGAGAAAACAAAGAAGAATGCACAATGGAAAATAGAGAAACACAAGGCAAGACCTATCGTGAAAGGTTACACTCAACTATGAACAAGTGTCTCATCTAGGAATAATATGATTCTTTATTTATCATGTTACCCCCTCTTGGCTACATTTAAAAGGACTAGAAAAAGAATGTTTACAATCTAAAGAAAACCACTTTATGGATTGAAGCAAGCACAAAGACCATGGAAGGGAAAGATTGATCACTACGTCACTCAAAATGAGTTCTCTAGATGCTCATACGATTATGCTTTATATTCCAAGGTTAACAAACAAGATAATGTTTTATTTGTTTGCCTTTATGTCAATGACTTGTTCTTTGCAATAAATAATCTCTCCATAATTGAACACTTCAATAAGACGATGCTTCAAGAATTTGAGATGACGAACATTGGTCTCATGGTTTATTTCTTAGGCATTGAAGTTAAACAACAAGAAGATGGCATTTTAATTTCTCAAACTAATTATGTCACAAAGATGTTAAAGAAATTCACAATGGAAGATTGTCATACAGTAAATAGTCCTATTCTTTGTTGTACAAAGTTGACCAAAGAAGGGGAAAAGAAAGTGCAAATTCAGTGTATTACAAGAGCCTCGCTAGAAGTTTGAAGTACTTAACATGAACCTAACCTAATATTCTCTATGGGTTGGTTAGCCAATATATAAAAACCCTAAAGACGTAACATTTGAAAACCATTAAATGTCCTTCGTTAGATTCAATGTGCATAGTCATCTTTTAGAGACATGGAGGTTAAAGGTTTTTGTGATAATGATTATGCTGGAGATTTCGATAATTACTAGTTAGCGTTTAGTTTTTTCATTGGAGATGCGACATTCACCTGTTTCTCACGTATTATGCCACTCTTTGTATGTGAAGCAAAGTATAGGATGGTTACTGATTGTATTTGTCATGCTATATGGCTTAGGAATCTTTCCAAAGAATTCAAGGTACATTAACTTGAAGCTACAAAAATTTACATAGACAACAAAATGGTGATAGAACTTGCAAAAAAAATCCATCTATCATGATTGAAGCAAGCACATAAACACAAGTTTCTATTCATTCGAGATTGAAAGGAAGATGGTAGAACTTATGCATAGAAGAAACAAAGAACTAGTTGTGGATATTCTCACAAAGCCATTGAAAATGACACACTTTAAGGAATAATCTTGGTGTTCTAAATCAAGTTTAAGGGGCATGAGATGGAATAAACTTGATTAGGCTTCCTTGGAGGTTATGGGGCATAAAGACCCTACATTAATTTTGGAGTTATAGAAATTAAAATATGAGTTATATTAGGAGTTACATAGGAGTTGTATGCATTTTATAGAGGACGTTTAGAATATGAAGAATTGGAGTTACATGGTGTACGACCTATATAAAGGCATGTGATGTCCACCAAGTCCATATAGCATTTTATATTAGCATTGTCAGACATCTAAACGGGTTCCATTTTCATTAGACAATGTGAAAAACTTGTTTATCTGGTCGAATCTAGAGGATCAATCCAAACCAAGAGCTTTGTTTGGGGAACCTAAATGGTAGGTCCCTAACCAACTATGTCTATTTCTAAACTTCTATGAGACACGACTCTCTCCACTAAAGCTACTTTAGATTATAGTTCATTGAGAATGAATAACAAACAGATAGCAAGTTGTGCTATACTTTTACTAAGTTTACCACTTCACAGCCAAACAACTAAGTCTAGCAATTATGGATGTACAGTATTAAGAGGAAATAATTTAACAACACTTGAGATTATTTCTGGAGTGCTTAACCAAGTAAGATAAATAAAAAATATGAAGATAAGTACAGTAAAAACATGTCAAATATTTGTACTCCAAGCAAGTTTATGCACATCAGGGGGTTGAATTTTATTAGGCATATATATTTGCATTCTATTAGGAAATCCAAACACTAATAATGCTGTCAACATCAAAGGGAAAAATTGAATCCCATGATACCACTAACCTCTCCAATAACTGTCTGATCACTTGTGAAGAGTCTGGGGAAAAGCCGTGGAACAGCTGTTCCAATAGCTCCTAATGTCACTCCAGTTATAGCTCCAATTATTACTAGTGACTTCAATAGCATCCGTGCCTAACAGACACAACTGTTAGTAAATATTAGAAAAGGGAAGCACATTCGCTTAAACAGCAGACTTGCACATTTTTCAAGTCATAAAAGTATACATGCAAATATCCTATCATAAAATGTTTAGAATATAAATACTAGCACCCTAAAACCAAGTTGAAAAAATATCTTTGATATCTTTCAAACTTATTTAATATGTGGCAAGAGTTTCCAAAATCAGACCAAAAAAGGAGAAAATGCAGCAAGGAAGCTCAAAAGCTTTAATAATAAACATCCAGAACATAACAAAGATTTCAGTGAAGAAACAGGATTTAACATGGTTAACAACAATCTATGATAAGGTAAAATCATGTCTTTAGAAAATGCCTTCCTATTATGTCAAAACATGATCATTGTTTAGGATTTCCATGGTACTTCATGTGCACACAACAGGTATAAGTTGATGAAATAAAGTCACAAACAGTTAAGGAATAAGAATAGATGATTTAAAACTTGACAAACATCATTATAGACACACCAACTTTAATATACATCAGATATTACTGTTTTAGGCAATTCTTTTTTGCTTCAAGAATTTTCACATCTAAAACTTGATTACATTTCCATTGCAACAACAAGATAGAGCATATATGGCTCCTGATGTCATGAAAAAGCTACATAGGTTCTGATTCAAACATCTCCTGTTCCTAGTTTGAGCAACTAAATGTCATTCATCCAAACCACAGAAGTCCTGATAATAACTAATAACAAAGAGGTTGTAGAAGCTCAAGATCTACTATGACAGTTAACCAGGAATGTTCAGAGGTGAGAATCCAGTGACAATGAATTTACTGATTTTGGGAGAGAAAGATATAATAGAGAAGTGAGATAGGGAAGAGTGGATGCAATATTGAATACAAATAGAATGATTTGTGCCTTACAAGATGGTAAAGATTCACATTCTCATTTTGCCATATGCATGAGCCATGCTTCTTCTATATGGTTGTTTTTGGGTAGTGCATTGGTTACTTTACTTCAGTTCTAACAAAGAAATGATTCTATATATGTTCTACCAAATCATGGCAAAATTATTTTAGCCACAGTAAAACATATACATATCAAGGGGAAAACAATTTGAGTAGAAGACATCTAAGCTACAGTAAAACATATTTTGCCATATGCATGAGCCATGCTTCTTCTATATGCTTGTTTTTGAGACAGTGCATTGGATTTCACACTTCAGTTCTAACAAAGGAAAGATTCCTTATAGGTTCTACCAAATCATGGCAAAATTATTTTAGCCACAATAAAACATATTCATATCAAGGGCAAAACGATTTAAGTAGAAGACATCTCAGACCTTGGTCAAACTCCGATTAACTCCATGAATGAGCTCTGGCATAAAAGACTGTGCTGTTTGTGAGAGTGGTTCACCCCATACAGTACACATGCAGAAGACATTAATCAAAACCTACAGTTATGTAAGAATTATTAGAAGAACCTTCCAAAGCATAACAAGCACGGCACATCAAAGAAAAACAGTTATATTTGTATTACTGAAAAGGAAACAACCTGATGAGCTGCAAGGGTCATAGTTCCCATTGACGTTGCAGCATATGTGAGAAGTGAATAGAAGGCTACCTATGGGCATAAAGTCTCAGCTATGATAGAAAAAGATAAGGGAATAATACAGTCAAAAATTATGAAAACAGCATGAAACCTTTGATGTCATTGTTATAAAAACAGGGGCAGCAATCTCAAAAATCAGAAGAAGTTCTCTTGGTGATGGAATGGACACTGAAAAAGCCTTAACACCTGTCTTGTGTAGAGTTCTGATCATCACAAAAGCAGCAACAACCTGGTAAGAATAGTGGCAAGGTAGTCTATTGAATGAAATAACTATATTGGACAAGAAGGCTGAAAACAATAATAGCATATCCAAAAGACAAGTCTTGGTCGAAGTATAAAAACATAAAGTTTCATAGCTCAGGAAAAAACTTCTACAATAAAAGGGCCAATAAAGGGGTCAAACACAAATAATTTCAAGTGAATTTCACCACTGTTATATCATCCCTTTTTAGCGAAAAATTACGATGAAAAACCCACTTGCATAATATATAAAAGGGAAATGATTCAAAAACTAAGAAGTTATTCAATATGCAGTTAGGATAAGAAGACTTGAGATTGAAAATATTTATCTTGAAACATATTTGAAATGAGATCTCGTTGTCTAGATGGAGAAAGCCTTGCATCAACGAAACAACTATATCAATGCAGGATTAAAGCAAGAAGAATATTCCTTCATATGAAGACCATAATAGCAGCAAATTAAACAACAACAACAACTAAGCCTTAATCCCATACTGGACGGGGTTGGCTATATGGATTCTCTATCTCCATGTTGCTCTCAAAAGAAGTAAATAAATAATAATAATAATAATAATAATAATAATAATAAATGAATAAATACATAAAAAATAAACATAAAAATAATAGATAAATAACAAAGAATAAAAATAAATAATAGCAGCAAAGTACTTCCAAAAAAAAAATATATAGCATTGTACCTGCGAGAGCATCGTTGCCCATGCTGCACCTGCAATGCCATAGTTGCATATACAGCAAAGAAATATATCACCAAAACCATTTATGGCACTAGCAATCAACAAGGCCTTTAAAGGTCCCCATGAGTCTTTCATCCCTAAACTGTGAGAACATAGAACATGAAATGCAAAGTTTTAGCAAAGGAATGACTATCTGAATGACCAAGAGTCAAACTGAATTGTTTCATTCAATTTCAATCAGCACTTCAGTTTCAATTGTAATTTTCATGTGCAATATTTAGCATATAATAGACGCGGGTGGTCCGACCTTTCCCCAGACCCCGCACAATGTGGGAGCTTTGTAGCACCGGGCTGCCCTTTTTAATATTTAGCATATAATTCAAAACTCAATAACAAGGAACATTTTGTGAGTACAATGGATATCTGCGAGGTGTAGGGATAAATACGTTAGTAACCTTTCATTACACATCAAGATGATCACATCCAATTCATAAAAATCCCCAACTTATTTGCATGAATTAGTAGCTTTTCACCCTATCAAATTCTAATTTCACAGATTATATTGATCATCTATCCTTAAAGACACAACTAGACCATCAATTAGGTCAATCAAATTTTAAAGCTAGCAAAACCGCACCAAAAATCATCGTTATAGTTTTGTATTACTTCTAAACTAATTTTTTTCTCCTTCAATATAAAGAAATATAAAAAATGAAGTGTATATTTATCACAGGCTTAAAATGTAACATGACTAATGGATACCATGGCATGAAAAAATTATAGAACATAAGAATGCTTTTACATTGATACCTAGCACTTTGGGCAACCAAGCCAACAAGAACAGCAGGCCATGCAAAAGCTCGAATCTACAAAAGAAGACACTATAAAAACTAAAGCATTAACTATATTTAACAAAAAATCGAATAATTTCACAAAGATGCTTCAATAGAAGAAAGGCACCAAACAATGAACACCCAAGATTGAACTGCTATATCCACCACAACCAACAATCACATGGAAGAAAATATTGCTCCAAAAATTCAGCCCTATGTGTAAGATAATTTCTTGCAAAGTCATAAACAGGAAAAGAGGAAAAGATATCATGGTCTAAATGGAATTCATGGTATGATTGCAACCAACAATAGGAAGGCAGCCAGTCAAACATACCAAATGAATAAGATAACCTCAGATATAAATAAAAAAGCAAAGAAAATTCTTGTTTATAGATAAAGCATACATTTTTGAAGAATCAAATCGCAGAACTATAATTAATTGACATCATTATGTTCTATAATATCATCAAACAAGTTCAATTATCAGTTTATATATGTACCTGAACATACGTGTCTGCAGCAGGAAGAATATGCAAATTCTCCAACCCCGTAAAAGCTGAAAATTGACAAGAAGAATAGATTATACATATAAATTCTTAGCTGATTATTTGAATCACATGATTTTAAACCAGATGCAATGTCAATAGTAAAACAGAAACTAGAATTCAGACTAAGACAAATGTTGAGTGCATACATGAGCATTGTGCAAATCAAAACAAATGCCAAGAGTCCCATGCATGGTTTGTAAAACAACCTTTACGAACCAGAAGTTATCACACATTCTGCAATATTACGAAATTCAGTAAAGGCTTTAACTCACCAGCTAATACTTGGGTGCCGAGAATTTTTGTGAACAAGAACATCCCAAGTCCACAAGCAAAAGCTATAAACAACAACATGGATATCTGATGTTGTGCCAAACTTTCATCCTGCAATTATATCATCAATTTGCTTTCATATGACAGATAAAAGTTAGTAGGATAACCTATACCATTATCATGAGATAGGTTTAGTTGATATAGATATTGTAACAAAAAAATATTGAAAAAACCAAATCTTAGAAAAGAGTGATTTCAGAAAAAAAGGAAGCATCTTTTACATGAAAATACAGAAAATCCTAATTGTTGTCCCTTTTTGACATTTTTCACAAAACAAAAGGCAAACTATAATATCCACAATGACATCAAAACCCTATGAAGATAAAACACAAAAGAAGAAGAAGAAGAACTGACCTTTTTGGCGAGTGAAGTGGCAACCATGTTGGATGTGGCAATGGACAAGAACATAAAGATGTAACACAGATTATCACAAAACACCGTCCCGGGCCCTAATGCATTTAAGAAGAAAAAAAAAACCAATCAAAAGAACAGAGTCTAAGAAACAAAAAAGAACAGATACAGAAAAGTCAATACCCAATGCGGCGAGCTCCAGAGAGCTGGCCTGTCCGACGACCATGGTATCGATGAGGCTCATGAGTGGCCCGCAGACCCACAAGGCAGTAGCAGGCCCAGCGAACAGCGCAATCTCCTTCATCTGCTTCAAAATACTCGAATAGCTCGAATCCAAATCCTGTCCCGAGATAGCCGAGGGCACCTGAGAGATCCCCTCACCATCATCAGCCCGGCTCAAGCAAGAAGAAGGCGTGAGCCGGAGCAGAGGGGAGCCATGAGAAACATGGATTCGAGAGGGAACGATCGGGAATGAGGTGGAGAGAGGGCGAGGAAGGGAGAAGCGAGGAGAGAGGAGGGGTTTCTTGGGAGGAGAGAGGAGGAGAGGGCGAGGAGAGAGGAGGCGGAGGTCCATGCGGGAAGGGAATGGCTTCTTGATCTTGAGAGAAGCGTGGGGGGAGGGAGACTGGGTTTTTTCTTATTAGTTTTGTAAGAGAAGCGTGGGCTTTTTTGGACCGTTGGATCATCAACCGTAGATGGGGATATCTATCGTTCGCCGTCGATGGGGGATTTTGGAGGTTTCATAAAAGAAGGGTTTTGAAGGGTTGACATGAACCCTTGTTTGGATCTATAGGGGGTTTTGGAGGGCAAGGTATTTGGAGGTAAAATGGAGGGTTAAAACCCCCCATTTTATTTTACTTTTCAACCCTCCAAATCGGAGGGTTTGGAAGGGTTAGTCATACAAGATTACCAAAATGCCCTTAGTTGAGAAAAAAAACCTATCTTATCTTCTCAAATCTCATGAGCTGGTCGACACCCTCTCCTCTTCCAACCCTAGTTTCAGCGGTCGGTACCCTTTTACAAGATTACCAAAATGCCCTTAGTATTTTATATTAGTATTTTATAATTAAAAAAAAAGAATTATTAAAATTATAAATCAAATTACAAGGTGCGTAAATAAAATTTTAAAATTAATGAATCTATTAGCATATAATATTAAATATTAATTGAATATTAGTATAACATTCTATCAATTTTGTATTATTTCTTCAAATGGTATTTTGGTAATATTGGTGTATAACCTTATCTTCCATTACCTTCAAACCAAACATAATAAGGTTTAAAAACCTCCTGTTACTTTACCTTGGCCCCAAACAAGGTTTAGTTAAAAACTTTACTTTCCTTTCCCTTACTTTCTCTTACATTCCCTTACCTTCTTTTATTAAACCTCAAAAACCTCCCAACCAAGCAAGGTGCAACATAGGGTGGGGTGTAGGTGCAGGGTAGTATAAAATTAGGTGCAGGGTTGGGTGCTGTAGGTTCCAAGGCACCCAAGGTGCAAGGTATCTTAACCGGCACCTTTTCCCACGTGTTCGAAATCTGGGATTTTTTTTGCATTTAAACCCCTGCGAATCCTTAAAATTACATGTCACGCCCCGACCCTGATCAAGGGACCTCGAGCACGTGAACAGACCTGCCGTATCCGAATGGAGACGAGCCCCACTCAAATACAAGGCCTAAATGAGTAACAGATAACACATAAAATCAGAATATATTTCAAAATGTCACATTTAAACATTTGCAGAGTTTCTACAACGGAGTTAAGACCGAAAAGGGTTTACATGCCCTACACACGGTCAAGGCCCTATAAGGGTCCTACAAGAATAACTTCTCACACAATAAGTTCGAGGTCCTCGAACCTCAACAAAGTCAACCCGCTCCCTCGCAGTTCCCGAGTCCAAGTCACCTACTCCTCGGAACCTGAAAAGAATAAGGGAAGCAAGTGCATGAGCTTTCGAAAGGAAAGCCCAGTAAGTACCCCGCTGGAATCTCAATGAAAATCCAAAGCAACACAGATGATACAAGAAAAGTCAAAATGAACAAATCGAATATCATCAATCCACACAAACTGGGCCAAAACCCATACAAGTCAAACCCCGGGAGTCTACCATAACAACGATAGGGCTCCTAACAACAGAATTTCAACAAAGAACTCCTAAGAGTTCACAAGTCATCTCCCTAGTCTACCGACCTCACCAATATCGACCACGGGTCCATGGTCTAGTAGTGCTACTAAACATAGGCGAATTTTGTCGGCCAGATCATCCCAATCGACGGAAAACAAAGATTACCGGTTATTACCACCATGGGCGGAAACAAAGATTTTCCAGCTTATTACCCCATCGGGAAAACAAAGACTTACCAGCGTTTTACCCCACTGGCGGGAAACAAAGAGTACGAGGATGGGAGAATCCTTGAAACAACATAGTTGGTGTATACCTTCCTGGCCAGCGCACAAGCTCACGTGATTCCACGGCCACGTGCCGGTCAACAGGTAGGCACACTCAACACTAACAAGCATACCCTACAGGTTGCTATCATCTCAACATGCACAGATGTCCAAGAGAACAAAATACGAGTGTGTGCAACCATATCAAACTATGATATCGATGGAACATTACCCCCAAAGGGGCATACAAGCATGCATGTGCAGGGAAACAAACTTCCAAGGCACGAACATAACGTGCACAAGTATGAGATCAATGAAATAAATATCCAGGGAATCCAATAAGCATGCATACGAATGTTCAACAAGGAAACAATCTTTCAAGGAAAGAGGCAAAAGTACTTACCTCTTTCTCGAGCCAGAAGCCTCTCCTAGACTCCTCCTGGAATGCCTCTAAGTATCTTCGAGAAAATCTGATAATAGAGTTTCTATTAGAGTTAAAGTTCTAATAAAAACCCTATGACTCTAATTACACATGCATGACTTTCGTTCTCGTTGGGCTTAGGCCCACTAACGGGTCCTAAAGACCACCTCTCGGGTTTCTGGTCCTTATCCTCTGTTTCCATGTCCTTTAGTTGACTTTAGACCCAACTGGGTCAAACCTAGTCAACTCCATCTTCATTTGTCGAGTTTAAACCTTATTTGGTCATCTTCAAGCATTCTAGTTGAATTGGGCCCATTTTGAGCCCATTACACACTCTAGCTTAGCCTTGGCCCTTTAAACTAAGAAAGGGCATTTTTGGTCATTTGGTATTTTATGACCTTAGGGTTCAGGGTCCTATCTTGTTTAGGGCTTAGTTAATCTCCTTGAATTTATTTAGCAACCTTACTAATAATTTCTGTAATTAACCCAACCTTGTCACAACCAAATAACCAAGTTCAAGCAATTAATTAATTAACTTTAGTTAAACTCTTTAACCAAACAAGTTAATTTAATTAATTTTGTCACACTAGTAAAGTAGCCACATAGTCCTATTGGTTAAACAACCATTAACCAAATAAACTTGTCACTTATTCATAGTTCTACAAAGTTACCGAACTACACAAGATATTAAATTAATAGTCACACATTTATAGTTGTAAACTATTAATTGATTTCTACTTGTCACATTACCTATGTTTCAAATAAAAATCATTGCCTTGACCAACCTATTAGTCATCCAAACTTTACTTTAATTAATCAATTATTTCTTTAATAAATTGTCACTATTCCAAAGCAACAACTATTTTAATTGATTAATTATCTTTAAACTTTGTTATAATAACAATGCTTCAAAAATTCTTTCAACTATAGTAAATAATTAAACACTTCAATTGTCACACTATAGTTTTTCAAATTATTAATCTCACTAATAATTTGTCACACAAACCATAGTTACCATTGCAATTAAAGACATCACTTTGTTTAATTAAACAATACTATAGTCTCTATTAGATGTCACACAACTTATTTTTGAAACAAATTAATCAAATGATTACTATTAACCATTTATTTGTCACAACCACTAAGTTAATATTTTAATCAAAACATTAACCCCCTATTAATCAACTAACATATCAAACTTACTCTTTAGTTTCCTTTAAATAAATGTCACACTAACTAAGTTATGACTTTTTAAATAAATACCATTTCCAATTAATCATTCCCAACTTTATTTAACTGTCACACAGTACCTAAGTTTGGAATTAATTAAAGAAATGATTAATGTTTAATATTTTTTTTTTTCTAAGTTAAAACCATACTCAATTAAATAACTAAGTGTCACAACTCTAAAGTTATTATTTTAATTAATCAGTTACTAAAATAATAACCTTAATTATTATTTTTTTTTTTACCATGTCGTCTCCTACCTCTCTCTCGACGCGGCCGTGACAGGCCGGAGCTCCGTTGGCATCGCCGGAGGGACGCCGTAGCTGTGCCTCCACTGCTTCGAGCTCCCCCATACCTCGAGATCCCTTTACAGGCCTTCAATCGCTCCGTCAGCGGCCTGTTTCCCTCCATGCAAGCTTCACCGGAGGAGATCGCCAGAAATGGCGTCTCCTCGGCCGAGAGCTCCCACAGCCTGTTAAAGCTGCCCGGAGCTTCGTCCCGGCCCTGCCGTCTGTTCACGAACACCCACAGCTCCTAATTGCCCCACTGCGTCGCGCACCACTCACATCTATATTCACCTTCTCCGGCGAGCTCTAAACCCAAGCTAAGATGCCTAAAACTCGAAATTGAAACCGGAATTAAACTCCTACCTTAGCTCCGGTCCTTCCGGTGGTGAAATTGGCGACAGAGGCTCCCCGTGGCCGTCGCTCCTTTCTCCGGCCAACTCTCGCCGGCGACCACCTCGATGCTTCGCTTTACAATGCCATGGAAGGGGCCAAGGGGTGGGTTTTATAGAGCGAGGGATGCCGAAGGTGATGGAGGCGTTTGCGAGCCGAACCGTCGTCTAACGGCCGAGTTCTTCGCGAGTAACGCTCGCGGCGGCCGGCGGCGCGTGCGGCGGAGGTTTCCGTTTCCCACACGGCTGAGAGAGAAGCTGGCGCCTCGAGATCTCGCTACTCCTGAGATCGACGATGGAGCGTGCGCCTGCCATCCACGCTCCATCATGCCTCGAACTCAACTATTGATGAGATGGACGATCAAGATTTATTAGGGGTGACGGCTGGGATTGCATCCCATGCTCCGAATTTGAGCGAGAAATCTAGATAGACGATCGAGATTGTCTCTCCGAACGAGCGGCCCAGATCAACAGTTCAATCCTCGAATTTAAACCATCAAAGTTGATGATTGACTATAAGCATGACACGTGGCTTAATCCTCTCCCTTGTAATGCTCCGCGATTAACCACGGTCTGAGATCTTTTAATCTCAGCCGCTCATCCATTGTATTAAGATTTTTCTCTGGCAAATTAACCAAAGGTCCTCGTTTCGTTTTAGGTTACACTTGAGTCCAACCTGTGAGAGGAAACAATTATGGTCCAGTCCTTAGAACTTTCAATAATTACTAAAAGGTCCCTCTGATCCCCCAACAACCCCAATTAGGATTTTTTTCTCTGGAAAAATTATTCATGGGTCCCTGGAATGTTTTTAGGTCACATTCTAGTCCATTCTCTGAGAGAGGGGACTATTTCCTTTTAGTCCTTAATACTTTACAAAATTATCTAGAGGTCCTTGAACTTCCAATTATTACTAATTGGTCTCAAAATTTAATTTAATTCCCTTTTTAAAGCTTTTAAATTCTCCATCCTTCAAGCTTAAGGAATTAAATAATTTATGAATCTTATTTTACGGAATATAAGAAAAGTTTTATTCCTAAAAATTCGTGGGTTTTACATTACACATGAACTTCACTGAAACCGAGAATTTTGTATTAGACTCATTAGGGTGAATTCTAAGAGACTGTGGGTACTGTTCTCACGATATTTATACTATGTAGATCCTAAGATAGTGTTTTTGGGTTCTAATGTATGTATTTTGGGTTCCGTATGGACCTAACAGTCGTCATTTTGCTACAATATTATTACAATATTATTTGAACCCAAAAAATAGAAGCTTGGACCTAAAGTTTTTAAATTATGGGTACAAAACCCACTGTACTGTAGAACGCACCACTCATTAAAGGTGTATAATTCAGAGTTTTTTTGGGCTAAATAATATCAAAGTTTTATATTTATTCCTAAATAAAATATAATTGTCTACATACCCAAATAACATGCATAATTATATACTAGTGTCATGTACGTGCTATGCACGTAAATATTAGTTAAATAATAGATAAATAAAATTAAAATAATAAATATTAGTTACATAAATATTTTAATATTAATTAAAATAAAATTATTACATGATGTTGTACCAAATCTATTTTGTTAAAAGTCCAATTAATGAAATATAATATCATTAAAATACATAATTAATTTGTTTCTATAATTTTATGTTTAATTAAATCTGAATTTTATTGTTAGTCTAATATGTTTTTTCAAATATATTAAATAAAAATTTAAATTGGAAAAGTAGAAAACTCTATAATTCAAAAAGGACTATTATTAATAGATAAAATAAAGGTTTTTTTTCTTATATGAAAAATAATGAATTGTTTCATACATGCTTTATTTGAAATAAAATAATAACAGATGTTGTGCATAATGACTACAAGAACACAAAATGATAAGAGCATAGTTAGAAGTTAAGTCTCAAGCAAATATAAACAATTTAAGGATAACTTCTATAAAAAATTATGCATATTGAGAAAAAAAAACACTATAAGCTAGTAATTCATTTAATGATCTATAATAGATAAAATATTTAAGATAACATTCAATTCTTGCCTTCTAGGCAATATAAAAATAATAAGTTCAACAAACAAGTATCAAAATTCAATATTTTTGTAAACCAAAAGATAAACCAACTTTTTATGAATTAGGATCGACGCCACAAAACATTCGGTTCACCATCACTTTCCGCAGAATCAAAAAGCAATATAATTCTTCCTATCACATTCGCTATAACAAGTGATCACTTGAATATCAATTTTCTTACAAAAGAAATACAAAAATGATATTCCAATACAAAGATTAGTAGCTACATATATAAGTTATACATATTTTAAATAAATAATATGTAAATTAAAATACAAGTTGAACAATGAACGATCTAGCAAATAAATTCCTATGCAGTACCTGTTATCCATATATGACACATTGTTGAAAGATTTATAAAAGCAAAACAAAGAAAAAAATGAGATCTAATTGCAAAGTTTAAGATTTATTAGTTTTGAATAAAAATTAAAAATAAATTAAGGTATAGGGGTATGTTAGTATAAATTCACACAAATAAATATTGTTGTTTTTAGAGATATGCATACATGATTCCAAGATTTAGGGCATCATCTCTTCTAGTCATAGTAGTTTGAAAACCATCTTCATAAATTTGCACAACCTTGTAATGCTTGAATCCCATCTTCATATATTAAATAACAAATCCAAGCATTAAAATTCAAAAGATATGCAAAGATAAAACAATTAATTAAAATATCCCTATGGAGTATGAAAACCATCCATTATCATCCAGAAAGTTACCTCTTCATAGGTGTCAACGGTGATCTAATAAAGGTCAAGTTAAGAGACTCTCTAACAGGCCTATGCAGCATGGCTTGCATAGTTGAAGCAGAGGAGGAAAGTTGAAAATGGCTAGAGTTGTCATCTTATAACAGATGTGAGGGTTTCATCATTGAAAGGGAGGAGAAGTGGCCTCAAAGAGGTTGATTACCATAGGTTGGAAGTCTAATCATGTTGCTTAACATGCTTTAAATTTGGGGGCTTAATTAAGATCACATGGGTTATGGAACTCTTCACCTCCATCTTTTATGAATCAATTTATGTTTTAAATGAATAAAAGTATAATGAATTTCTCATTCAACCCACTAATAAAATAAACAATAAATTAATATAGATTTAAATATAATGAAACTATTAATATAAGTCAATCATTCATATTCTATTAATAAATTCATTTTAGTAATAATCAATATTTTTTTAATTTAATATCTATTCTCATGAAAAATTAATAATTAATAAAAAAATATTTAAAAATCAAATAAATAAAATATGTTAAAGAGGATATCTCTTATATAGGCCAAAAAATCAATTTAATATAAATCTAATATAATGCAACATACATTCAAAGACTTGCAACAGTAGTAACTAAAAATATATAATTATTATAAATTGAATTGATAAAGGGTATTTTGGCATGTACATAAAAATTTTTATAAAATAGCCAACCCAAAAATACTTTTACATTTCCAAAATATGAACAATATGTTAAATTTGGGGGCTTAATACTATATGCATTGTGGAACTCTTCACCTCCCTTTTTTTTTTGAAGAGAAATGGATTATTTTCTAATTTAAATGAGTAAAAGTCTAATAAATTTCTCATTCAACCCACTAATAAAATAAACAATAAATTAATATAAATTTAAATCTAATGAAACTATCAATTTAAGTCCAACCATTCATATTTCATTAATAAAATATTCCATTAATAAACTCATTTCATTTTAGTAGTAATCAACATTTTCTTAATTTAATATCTATTCTCATGAAAAATTAATAATTAATAAAAAAATAATTTAAATAAAATATGTTAAAGAGGATATCGCTTATACATGCAAAAAAAAAATCAATTTAATGTAAATCTAATATAATAATGCAACTTACATCAAAAATATAAATTATTATAAATTGAATTGATAGATGGTATTTTGGCATGTACATCAAAAATTTTATAAAATAGTCTACCTAAAAAAAATTTACATTTTCAAAATATGAACAATATGTAAAATTTAAATAATAGAATAAAATACAAAAATATTTTATAATAAATTAAATTTAAAATACATTTAATAGGACATTTAAGATACATTTAATAGATTTGGGATATTATTAGAATTATGATAATTTATCGAGGGTATTTTGGTCCACACACATTGAAATGTTGGACCAACAATCCACTTACAGGAGTATATAATAATAATAATAATAATAATAATAATAATATAATATATAATAATAATAATATATAATATAATAGATAATAGATTCTCATGAAAAATTAATAATCGATAAAAAATAATAATTTAAATAAAATATGTTAAAGAGGATACCTCTTAAACATGCAAAAAAAATCAATTTAATATAAATCTAATATAATAATGCAACTTACATCAAAAATATAAATTATTATAAATTGAATTGATAGAGGGTATTTTGGCATGTACATCAAAAAATTTATAAAATAGTCTACCTAAAGTAAATTTACATTTTCAAAATATGAACAATATGTAAAATTTAAATAATAGAATAAAATACAAAAATATTTTATAATAAATTAAATTTAAAATACATTTAATAGGACATTTAAGATACATTTAATAGACTTGGGATATTATTAGAATTATGATAATTTATCGAGGATATTTTGGTCCACAAACATTGAAATGTTAGACAAACAATCTGCTTATAGGAGTATAATAGATAATAGATATACCATTGGGTTAAAATCATATTGTAAACAGTAGGCATATGAAATGACTGTTATACCCTTTGCATATATACCCCGAAAAGTTTATTTAATTAAAAATTTATAAATACCCTCTTTAAAAATCTAAAATTTAAAATAATTAAAATATATATTTTATTTACAATTATGTTACAAGAGTAATTATTATTTGTGCTATACTCCAAAATTTTAATTTTTATGGAAGTTATTTATAAAAAAATAAAACCAATTAAATAACCAACACAAATTTTAATTTTCACAAAAACTTAAATGATAAATACACCCTTGAATGTATTGAATCAACATGTATACATTTACAATTATAAATTATTTTACATAACACATAAAACATATCGCCATTAACCATCCAACTGAAACAAAAAATCACATTACAATTGTAACATATCTTATATGAAACATTCAATAACATCAACATGTTCACAAAATGAACTTGTCGGGCATGAACAAAGATGGAAAGTTGTGCTCTGATACCAATCAGAAAATAAACTTGTCGGGAATGAACAAGAGTACAAAAATAAAACTATGGATCTTACAGGAAAAAAAAGTAGCTAAATGATATTTACCTAACTCCACAGATTTTCTTCTAAAAAAAGAAAAATTTTATTTTATCATAATAGAAAGTATGATACCAGATATTCAATATTTAACTCTGTGACACTCTCATCCTTTCATTTTATCATTGAGTACTTTCAAGTTATAATAGTGTCATCATAGAGCATTGACATCTTCACTTTTATGTCTAATTCCATCAATCATTTTTTGACAAAGATGTAAAGTTGTGCTCTGATACCAATCAGTAAATGACATGTATGACATGAACAAAAGGACGAAAATAAAACTATGGATCTTACAAAAAAAAACTAATTATTCCATATCTTATCCTTTAATCTTGCAGATCCTATAAACTTTGTTCTTAGATTTGGCATTTTCACATTTTTTTTATCACTTTATCAATTGTGACCTGACAAAGATAAAAGGTTATATTCTTATGCCAACCATAAAATGACCTTGCTTGGCATCAAAGAGAGGAGAAAATTGCATAATCACAAACCTTACAAAAAAATAAGTATAACATTATTATTGGTTCTACAAGAACCTGCGCTTCTCTTGAACAAACACATCTATTAAGTTGTCTTTCAGAGTTACATGTAACATAAACTCTATGAACTTGTGGTGTGTTTAAGCATACTATCCAAAAACATTATCAAACATAAATTTCTAACAATGTCTAATTTAGGTGTCATGTTTCATCATGCTTCACTAAAATACGATACCAAGTGGAAAGAGTATATATACAAGGGGAAATAAAATCATACTTGTGAACTTTGAACTTCATGCTTAAACTTAAAAATATTGGCTTCCTGAATCATCTCATTTTAGAAAACAAAATCACCCAAGAAAACAATAAATACATCAAAACCCATTCAACCAAAGAAAAAAAAACACAACCCTAACTAAATAGAAGATGGATAACTATAATGCCAACAGCTGAGATTGATAACGGTATCAATGTAGTATTTAATGACTTCATATTTTGCAGCTTTTAGTTGAGTCTTTAGCCCAGCAACGGCCTTATCAATATCATACCTATAATAGATACATGTTCAAGAAGCATAGGGAAAAAAATCCACATTATACAACAGTCTAAGGAATTTTTTAAAAAAAAATTACATAACAACCTTGAGTTTGTTACGCATTTTATCAATATCACCACATACTTTTAAATGACACGCAGAACTAACATCATCAGCGACGGAACCAGGGGCTAGCGGGGCTTCAACCCCCCACGGCACCGGCGAGTTCCCGGAGTATCCCGCGAACTTTAGAGGGAAACCTCCCTTTCCCAGCCCCCCTCAAACCACAGCTGATTCAATGAAGAAGGGAGGGGCAAATGGACCTGAGAAAACTTGAGATTGTGCGCTTGCCAGCTCGTTGGAGGTGACCAGAAGGCGGAGACTCCGACGAATCTCCATTGGGTTTTAGTAAAATGGGATGGTGTTGGTATGTTGCCTTGGGATTTGTTTCGATGGAGATGCAGTTATGTAGGGATGGATCATGACAACCATTAAATTGCTATGTATATTTGCTAATTCTCAAATCAAGTCAAAACTCTCTTTTATGGTCTCTATACAATGCATCTTTCTCTCTCTCATGTACAACTATTAAAACTTGATTCATTAGATATATTAGGTAATCGGCTATACCCGGATAAATTCCTAGGTTTAATTTGTTATTTTGCATATAATATTATATTATACCTCTAACTAAACTTTTTTATAAAAATAAATAAATCATATTTATTTATGTATTTAATGCAGGATAAGATTACATCATCAACCACCAGAAATGAGTAATAAGCTTTATATCCAGGGACGGATGTAGAGTGGGGGTGGGGCAGTTGCCCCCACTAAATTTTTAAAAATCAATGATATCCTATTTTAATTTTTTTAATTTTTTCAATTTGCCCCCACTAAAATTAGGAAATCAGATCTATACAAAAACAATTAAAACATTATATAAGGACTTATATGAAGAAGTTGATTTTAATGAAATAATATCCATTTTTTTACTTTTTTCAATTTTCCCCCACTAAAACTAGGAAATGAAATCTATACAAAAACAATTACAACATTGTGGAGGATGGAATTAGCTTGGAGCAAGGAGGTGAAGCTTTTGCCTTACTAGATTTGATGCAATCTTTTGACTTTGTTTTCAATTTGCATTTAATGAAAAATGTTTTGGGGATTACAAATGAATTGTCGATGGCGCTGCAAAGAAGAGATCAAGATATTGTGAATGCAATGGCTTTAGTTAAAGTAACTAAGCAACGACTACAAACAATGAGAGATGATGGATGGAAATCTTTATATGATGAGGTCTCCTCATTTTGTGTAAGGAACAATATTGTTATCCCAAATATGGATGATATATTTGTAACTCGAGGAAGGCCACGACGCAACACCCATAAAGTGACAAATTTGCATCATTATCGAGTTGAGTTATTTTACACTGTTGTTGATATGTAACTTCAAGAACTCAATCGATTCAATGAGTTGAATATGGAGTTACTTCTTTGTGTGGCCTCTTTAAGTCCATGTGATTCTTTTGCAGCTTTTGATAAGGGAAAACTAATTCATCTTGCTCAATTTTATCCATCTGAGTTTTCTGAGACGGAACTTCATGTTCTTGACAATCAACTGGAGACTTACATTATCGATTTAAGATCTCATGATGAGTTTAAAAGCCTAAAAGGTATCAATGAGCTTTCTATAAAACTTGTTGAGACAAAGAAGTACATTGTGTACCAGTTGGTGTACTTGTGAAATTAGCTTTGATATTGCCCGTTTCTACTGCATCAGTTGAAAGAGTTTTTTCTGCCATGAAGATTGTAAAAAATCGCCTGCGCAACCGAATGGGTGATTCTTGGATGAACGATTGTTTGATTACTTATATAGAAAAAAAAATATTTTGTAGTATTGATAATGAAAAAATCTTGCATCGTTTTCAGACTATGAAAACACGCATAGAGCAATTGTAATTTGTTACTCTCATATGACAAAAACTTTTGATGCATTTCTATTTCATTATATATATTTTTTTATTTAATATTAGTTTGCCCCCCCTGAATGAAAATCATGGATCAGTCCCTGTTTATATCTATATTGTACCTGGATGGGTTACAACTTAGTTATTAAAATTAATGCAAGAAAAATTAATTCTACAGAAGGTTCTTGATTTTTTAAAATTAAATTTTTAGAGGATTTTTCTAAAAAAAGGACACAATGTCAAGACAAAAGCCAAGGTCTTTTCCAACACAGCAAACCCACTCTAGTGTCTATAGATAAATATTTTATATTATTTTTTATATGTATTTTTAAATTATGATTGTTTTAATAAAAAAATTGTAACACCCCGGTTTTTCTGCACATATTATATCAGGAATAAAATAATGCCAAGGGTTTGAGACAATAATAGATGGTGTTATGTTTATATTATTAAGAGAGAGAGTTAATGAAACTTATTAAGAGGAATTATTACCTAGGTTTTTAATATAATAAAGATTACTATTTTTTTTTTATATAAACCAAGGTGTGACATTGTGATTTATTAAAAGGGGATTAATTGGGTTAAAAGGAGAGGAGGTGCTGGTTTGTGAGAGAGGGTTGAGAGAAGGCTGTTAGTGAGAGAGAAGATGGAGGTGGCGCTCATGTGGGGTCGGGGGAGCAGGACGTGGCGCGATGCATGTGGGGATGATAGAGAGGGTCCACGCAGCTCCTCGGTACTGACAGGCAGAGAAGAGATAGGAGGCGTGGCTGCCACAAGCGCTCGGAGGGCGGCTGTGTTTGGTTTTGAGAGGGAGAAGGGGAATTCCTCACTGTCTCCTCCTCGGTGCTGTACTTCGGCGAGGTTTGAGTGCAGCCATTCTCAATCCCTGTTCCCTGTTTCTAGCTCCGGTGAGGTCTGAGCTCAAGCTTCCCTTGTCTCCATTCAAGTTCCTTGTCCCCTCGCCCCTCGCCCCTCGCCCCTCGCTCCGGTGAGCTTCCGGTGCTCCGGTCCGTGTCGACAACCGGGTGTCTCTTGGTTCCAGCCCTACCAAAGGTGAAGCTCCAAGAATCACCACCTCAAATTTCATGTTGTTCGTTGTTGCTTCCGGCCGGTTAAGAGGTGGTGACTGTGTTGTTGTTGATTTTACAGCTGGTTTTGTTACTGTTGTTATGATGTTTGCTGTGGATTGTTGTTGTTCTTAAGGTGTACATTGCTGGTGTTTAGTGGTGATGAGTGAATTATGATTGTTGTTGTATTGAATGGTTGTATAGAAACGGGAATTTGTTGCTGTTAGAAGAGAGAATGTTGTTGTTCTTGTTCATGCACATAGGGTGTTTGAAGGAATTCTCATATGAAGTTTTAGAAGACTAAATCTAGATGTGACAATAGTGTTGGATAGCATATGATCTCTTAAAGCTATTATGTACTTGTTTAAATTTGGTTCTCTGTTTGCTGTTATGCTAGATGAGGAATTAACTAGCTATGCCTATGAATGTGGGCTCTTAATTTTGTTCATTTGGGCCTATGTATGATAATGAGTGAAGTTAAGTTATAGGCAACCAAACTAGCTAGTTGATGTTTTATTGGTGGTTCATGCTAAGTTGAAACTAGTAATTAATGGAACTGAATAATGTGTTTTATTGACTTGGGCATTAGTCATAATAGCCGTATTTTATATTTACTAGGGAAAGAAAAGGGCAAGTCGGGGACTCCAGGAGGTTCTAGTCAGGCTTGACTTACTTAGGACTACAGGTGAGTGGACCTACTGCATATTCTTAAGTTTTATCGAGATTTATCGTGTTATCAGTTTATGTTCATTGGCTATGATTTTATTCTCGGGTTTTGAGAATGATTGTGATTATTTACAGCTATTGTAGATTGAAGTTTTCTGCATATGTCTAGCTATAGAACATTGAGATAGATATGAGATAGCTATAGAACGTGAGCATCTATTTGTGCATCCTGTTAGATGGTCCTTGCTATGCGAGGAAGCGTGATCTAGAGTGGGGAAAGGTTTTCTTATTTTCAAAATGAATTTCTGGCATCAAAACCTTGTTTTCAAAATGTATTTATCTTAAAACCCTTTTCCAACTCTTTGGGGCCCTCGGTACCACGGGTGAAGACCTCAGTTGGGGAAACCTCAAGGCCACATACAAAATTTGATTGGGGATACCTCACGGCTATTTATCTGAAACCTTAGCAGGTGATCCTACAGAGTTGCATTTTATTCGATAGACGCTCACATATCTAGACATCTCATGAGACATAGACAGGTATGTTAGTGACTGATGACTTTTCGGGTTTTCTCGGACATTGCATTAGATGATCTTCCTGACTGGGAAGATAATGCATAGATGTTCATGCTTTACTGTCTTTCTACATGTATATGAGTGCAGTTATTTTCCATATACATAGATACTTATTTTCAGATGCATGGGTCTTAGTTGACCTGGCAGTAGGGGTCACATATCACTGAGCTCTGTAGCTCAGTCCCTTTGTCTTACTCTGTAACACCCTTTCCCAACATAGGAACGGATGTCACACCAGCTGGGCCGGGAGTGCACCCAGCCCATAAGCTGTCTATTTTACAACCTGATAACAATATTAATTAAACTAATAATCATAAATGATAAATAAAATAGTTAAAATATTCTACAAGGTTTACAATTATTGCGGAAGTGTTCTAAGATTCTAAAATATCAAACACAACCGATTCTATCCTCCTCTCTCGCTATGTCGAGAGCCATCTATCGGAACACTCAATCTCGCATACACTTCAAGACATTTCACTTGAGTGAGAATCACTATACAAGGAATATACATAAGTAATATCGGATATAAGAATATCGTAATAATGCTCGTCATATGTATTATCTCCAAATCACTTAACACGTCAAGCGATTAAAACTTCGAATAAAGCACATATGCAATTTCACTCATCAAAAATATGTCACAAACACATAATTAGGTATGCTGAGGCCTCATATCACACAAGTATGCACCCTTAGTTAAAATGTCTCCGTAAGGACTCCAGCAATCACCAGGAACAGAGGTATGCATCTACATGATCCTGGCGCCGGGAACAGAGGCATGCATCTACATGAACCCGGGCCTGACGCACAGATGCATAAATGAGCGTCAAACAATCCTCTCGTATCTGATACGGGCTCTCCGTCTCTCTCGAGACAGGAAGGTTTATCTTTTTATAAAAAGACGACTTTCGCAAACATTTTTGGTTTTAAGAAAAACGATTGAAAACAACCCCTTCCTTAGCCCGGTCTCATCTACTAAAAATCCGGCTCTATACTGAGCCCTCCGGCTCTATCTTGAGCCCTCCCGCTGGGTCCCCCATACATAACTAACTAAGGTGCAACTTGTGATACTTGAATTAATCTTATTTAGCATTTATCTACCCCTCAGGGTTTCCTGAATCATATCTCCTGCTCTTTAACATTAATCAATCATACAAGCATAAAAAAAATACTATGCAAGTATAGCGATAAATCCATCGGCATTCACAAACTGTGATAAAACTCATATAAACAAATCCGACGATCAAAACCCGATCACAGAAATATTCTAAATATGGTGTAATCACTCACCTGAGGTCCTTCGCTAAGCTTAAGAGTGACCAGGGCCACCCGACGTTCCCGAGAAGTCCTTTCCCTTTTCCTAGTAATCACAATAAATACGATAATGAATACTAGTTCGTTATTCATAAT
Source organism: Dioscorea zingiberensis (assembly GCA_026586065.1). Classification (NCBI taxonomy): domain Eukaryota; kingdom Viridiplantae; phylum Streptophyta; class Magnoliopsida; order Dioscoreales; family Dioscoreaceae; genus Dioscorea; species Dioscorea zingiberensis. The sequence continues at coordinate 47,931,526 of CM048824.1, read as the reverse complement.
TTCTTATTAACGACTCCCCTAATCTATCCATGGCCCATATCAATATAAATTAAAGCCCTATTCATAACATACAACTACTCTTATCAAAGATTAACTACAAGGGAAATTCATCTCTCTTCTATATACTTATAAACAATCTAGTAATGAAATACTCCACTCATTTCTCCATATCCATAACTTGCAATTAAAAACAAGAAGTCCTTAATTATAGCATTCCCTTGTCTAAGTTAATTAGTATAAGTTCCACTTTAGTCTATGCCTTGAATTCAAGGTTTGAGAAGTACTATGGAGGTATTGACAATATTCTTTGATCTAACCTTGTTAACAAAATCTCATTATCACTTATACTCTTGAAACCAATGTCTAGTCAAGTGTTAAGTAACAATTGATAATCGTCATGTTAACTAATCACTTGCCAACTAATAGGAAGTCTCTACTTGTAACCACTCTTCTCTTGTGGCATTCCATTCAAGTATTTCATAAGTATTTGCAAGCATGAATAGAATTCTTACAACATGATTAAGTAGAGTTTAAAAGTCGGTTTCCATGTTCTAATTCTACTAGTCTAAACCTTGGTTTCAAAACCAAAAATGTTCTTAGAGGCATTTATACAAATACAACATAGGCATGTTAAAATCTCCAAGACAACAACACCTTCTCTCATCTTATAGTTTCACTAATTCTTACTTACCAACAAATATGAATATATGCCCATTCCACCGATCATTAACATCTAATTGTCAAGCTACAACCTCACAACCTCATGGGTATTTCAACAAGAATCTAGGTTGCATGGTTTTAATAAAAATTTGGCAGAACCTCCCTTGTTTCTTTAGGGTTAGTTTAATACAAACATTCACATTCAATAGCTAAAATTTCGGAATTCATCTAACATACAACTATGGCATCCATGACCACTTATTCCATACAATAACCCCCAATTAAATCATGGTGTTCAATGCATCAGTTAAAGATTTAATGGTCATTTGCTCACATAACGATTTGCAGAAGTTTACTTCACCTTGGTGCCCGAGTCTCACCGGTAACAAGAGGTTATTGAACTGCAGGCCGGAGAGGATGGGCGGTCGGTGACTAAGGGGCCAGAAGGGGCGATCTATGCTTGATGATGGCCATCCACGGCCCGAACACGTGGCGACAAATGAGAGAAGGGCTAAACAATCAAAGGAGCCACGGAGTCCGGGCGTAGGGGGAGGCCGAAGCTAGGGCTCTGTGCTTGGGGCGGCCGGAGTTGTGGTCGCTGGGAGGGTTGCCGTGGGTGATGGTTCACCCGATGCAGCAAAGTAGCCAGCGAGAGGGCAGCGGCCGGTGGCCCAGCGAGGACACGCCGGGCGGACAAAGAGTGGCGCTGTGGAGCTGAAACGGCGTAGAGTCATCCGACGGCATGGCGGTGTATGACTCCAACTTGGCGCGGCTTACGCGTTCTGTGAGGTCTTGGGCAGTCTTTGGGCATGGTGTGGCTGATTGCCGTCGAGGGCTCGTCGGCCGGCCGGCGGTATTTGGGATTGGGTCGCCCGGTTGATTGGAAAGGGGAGAGGAAGTGGGTTTGGGAACGAGAGAGGGAGTGAGGGTAGAGAAAGGGATTTAGGTTTTTATTATTATTATTATTATTATTATTATTATTATTTGTATTATTATAATGTTTGAAAGTTTCCATTAACCCTCTAGTGTGACAACAATTCCCCTATTTATTCAATATTAACAAGAGCTTATTTTAATTGATAGATTGACCATTTTAATTGTCACATTCCTAGGTTAAATAATTTAATCATATATTTACCTCACACAACCCGATTTATTTTCAATCTATATGAACATGGTCACCCGTTTAAATGGTTGGGTTGGGCTTGGCCCAATAGTTGCGAAGCTGGATTTCCAGCCCATTAATTTTCTGGGATTTCACTTAATTGAAGTTTAAAGTAATCAAATCTTTATTAGTTCCGATCCATCTCCTCATTTATTATAAAGAATTTGCCAAAAGATTACTTAAGATTTTCGGGGCGTTACATACTCACCTTGTGCAGGTAGCAGACAGAAGTCCGGGTAGATGCTAGATCCGGTGAGATGAGATGACCTAGTTGGCTACGGCATCCCATAGTTATTTCTTCTGTTGTGTACTCTGTAGACATATTTATTTTACTTATGGAGACTAGACCCAGACGTATAGTCTGTGGGGTTCTGTATCAGATATGACTCTTCTCTTTGATGAGTTTCAGGCTTAATATGTTTTATTATCACTGTCTCCAGTTCATTCCGCAAGTTTGATTTTAGTTTTGGACAGCCTTGGGCTCAGGGAACTCACCTGAGCTGGCTGGTGTGACACGTGTCCCTATTGGGATTGGGGTGTTACAAAAAATATATTAACGCACTATTTTATATTGAAAACAATTGTATGTTGCATGAGTTTTTTTTTAAGGTTTTGCCCTCAGCCCCCCTACCAATAAGTCCTGGTTCCGTCCCTGAATATCATTCTACTCACTAGCTCAGTGAATAACCTTTATCATAGTCTTCACATTTAGTTAAATACTAATAGTTTTTTTTTAGTAAAAAAATATTATTTCCTATTTACTGAAGGATATTTACTTAACTATATAGACTTTCTTCAGAACAAAAATGAACATTACTTTAGTCGTGGTAGAAAGTGTGATATCAAATATTCAATATTTCACTCTATGACAACTCAGCCATTTCATTCTTTCATTTTATCATCATGTTTTTTTAAGTTATATTAGTGTTATCATAGAGCATTGACATTTTCACATTTCTGTCTTATTTTATCAACCCTTCCCTCTTAAAGTTGGAAAGTTGTGCTCTGATACCAATTAATAAATGAATCCATCAGGCATGAACAAGAGTACGAAAATAAAACTTTGGATCTTATAGGTTATGGTAGTGCTATCATAAGACACCCACATAATACAACAATGTTATGAATTTTTCCAGAAAAGTACATTACAAACCTGAGTTCACTATGCATTTTATCAATATCACCATGAAGTTGTTTAGCTTCTCATTGCAACAAAGAGAAATGATGCTCCGACATCAATAATAAGTGAAAATAAATATTATCTGGCAAGAAATAGACTTAGCAAATCAATTATACTTTTAACTAACATCAAGTCTTCAAAGTCAGGGTCATATGCCAGCAAACCACCCTAATCATAATCTTCACATATAATTAAATAATTAATAGTTTTGTTTTTTGGTACAAAGATGTCGTTTTCTATTTACCAAAGGATATTTACCAAACTATACATACTTTCCTCAGAAATAAATAGAAAAACAACATTACTTTATTCCTCGTAAAAAGTATGATATTAGATATTCAATATTACATTTTATGACACTTTGGCCACTTCAATTTTTCATTTTATCATCGTATTCTTTTAAGTGGTAGTGCTATCATAGAGCATTGGCATTTCCACATTTCTGTCTTATTTTATCAATTCTTCTTCTCTCACAAAGTTGGAAAAATGTGCTCTGATACCAATCAGTAAATAAACATGTCGGACATGAACAAGAGGATGAAAATAAAAATTTCGATCTTACAAGTTATGATAGTCTATCATAAAAGATTCATATAATACAATAGTATTAAGAATTTTTTCTAAAAAGTATATAACAAACCATAGTTCACTACGCATTTTATTAATATCACAATGAAGTTTTTTAGTTTCTCGTTGCAACAAAGAGAAATGATGATCCTACATCATTAAGAAGTGAATACAAATGTTATACGACAAGAAATAGACTTAGCAAATCAATTATACCTTTAAGTGGGACTCATAGGACAAACATCAATCTAATTACAGGCTTTCGGAGTTAGGGTCATGTTCTAGTAAAAGACCTTTATCATAGTCTTAACATTTAATTAAATAAGTAATAGTTCTCTTTTTAGTACAAAAATGTTATTTCCTATTTACCAAAGGATATTTATCTAACTGCATAACCTTTCTTCTAGAAAAAAAATCATTATTTTATTCCTCATAGAAAGTATGATATGAGGTATTCAATATTTCACTCTATGACACCCCGGCCATTTCATTCTTTCATTTTATTACTGCGTATTTTCAAGTTATGATAGTGCTATCAAAGTGCATTGGCAATATCTCATTTCTATCTAATTTATCAACCCTTTCCTTATAAAAATGAAATTTGTGCTCTTATACCAATCAATAAATGAACATGTGGGGCATAAATAATATCATAAGAGATTCACATATAATATAACAGTGTTATGAATTCTTCCCAAAAAAGTACATAACAAACCTGAGTTCACTATGCATTTTATCAATATCACTACATTCAAATACAACTAAAGTTTGTTTTTTTGAAAATACATATGTAGATTTTTTTCAAATAAATCTTTGTGAGTTAGATTAATTTATATAATTATATAATTATATAATTATATATATATATATATATATATATATATATATATATATATATATATATATATATAGAGAGAGAGAGAGAGAGAGAGAGAGAGAGAGAGAGTGAGGCCGGCATCATTTGCGGCCGGCCCACTCTATCACTCACCCAAGGGTGGGTTTTTTGTTTGGGCTTTTAATTTCTTTTTTTTTTGTTTGGTTTTGGGTGTTAGAGTTGCGGCCGGCCTCACTCTAACATAACTATATATATATATACACACACACATTTACGCATTTGATAATTACATAAGCTTAGATACTATATCCTTTATATTATAATTGAAAAAAAAATGAAGGTCTAAAACAAATATTTATCAAAATAAAACCTTAGTTTTAAAATTAACAAGATTTTTGGATGATATGAGGAATAGATATTTTAAATAAGTTTTTCTACTTATTCATTTAAGTAATTAAACTTTGAGATTGCATAATAAATTTTAAAAGTTTTCTTTTACCAACATATTTAATATGTTTAAAAATTTTGAATATTAAAAAAATCCTAATTATTAATTTAAATAATTAAACTTTAAAATGTAAAATTTTATAGTGTTTATTAAGGTATAAAATGATTTTGGGATAGAAATTTAATATCAAGTGGTTTTGTAATGCATGTCTAATATGTATTTTTCAAAAAAAAAATTATATAAACCAATTTATTATTTTTAGATTTAGCAATTTTTTAGGTTTAAATTATTTTAAAAAATGATAAGGTTTGTAATATTATCTTGATAAATATCATAAATTTTCTAAATCTTAATTCAACTGATATATTTCTAAAGTTTAAATTCTTGCCGAAAAATTGCATGAAAATTGCCCTAAATTGATTTCTTTCAAATCTCCATTTGTTTGAAGATAAAAAAAAATGATGAAAATGCCCGTGCCAATTAAGCAAGGGTTAACGCAGTTAATGGGAGAACGGTTTTTCCTTTTTGTTAACCGGAGAAACGGTTTTTTTCGGAAAAAAACAACTTTCCATATTGTGCAAATTTGTGAAACTACATGGAATTTTTTTTTTTTAATTTACCTTATTTTTTATAATTTTTTTTAAGCCCCAGATTCATTTTATTTGCCAAAATGACCTGGGACTGCCTAGTTCGCATCCAAGTGTTGATTGGAAGCTAACCAGGATTAAAAATAATATTAAATTTTGTTATTCAAAAAAATAATATTAAATTTTGGGGTATTAATGAAAAAATATAATATTTTACAATTAAATAATATTTTTTATGAATATTTAAATAATATTTTTTTATGAATTTTATTTTATAGCCCAAGAGTCATTTTATTTGTCAAAATGACCCTAGGCTGCGTAGTCAGCATCCAAGGTGTTGATTGGATGCTGACCAGGATTAAAAATATATTTGAATAATTTTGGGAATGAAAAAATATAACATTTTACAACTAACCCCTTTAATTTTTGAAGCACCTTAAAGCTAAATGGTCTCTGAAATGTCGTTTAACTCCAAAGAGTAATTTGTGTTGTTTTAGTTCTATAAATGGGGTTCCTAGTGTTGAAAGACCTTTGAAATGTCATTTAGCTCTAAGAGCACTTACACCCCAAACCTCCAATTGCCCGGGCCAGAATTGCCATTGCAATTCACTTTTCAAAAAAAAACTTCCACCCCAAATCTTCAATTGCCCGGACAATCACTATTTATAAAATATTTTTTATATTTTTAGTTGGTTAAATGTTAGTTTTTATTTATAATTAATATCTTATTTGTATTGCAATTAAGGATATTAATTAAAACACAACAATTACATTAATTAAAATAAAAATATATCAATTATAATTGTAATGAAGTACATTAATTAAACATGATAATTTAAAAAGTAGGAAGATATCTAAAATATGTGGTCAGAAATATTCAATTATCTACTCAATTATCCATATCTAAAATATGTGGTTCGTAGATATTCAATTATCTACTCAATTATCTACTCAATTTCCATATCTAAATTATGTGGTCAGAAATCGGTTCGGAGATATTCAATTATCTACTCAATTATCTATATCTAAAATATGTGGTCACAAATCTATTTGGAGATATTCAATTATCTACTCAATTATCTATATCTAAAATATGTGGTCACAAATCTATTTGGAGATATTCAATTATCTACTCAATTTTCTATATATACAACACCTTTCAATTCATCATTCATTCATATCATTCACTCCTACCTAAATGTCTTACTTTTAGAAAGTTTTGGACGAACAAGAAAAGTTGGAGGAAGAAATAAGGCAACGACGTGAAGAAGAGGAAAGAGAATGGGAAGATTATAACAATGAAGTCGCCATGGCGATGGCATTGCTCCATTAAGACAGTCAACGATAACATAGGGGGTCAAGTTCACAGCGTGCCGCAAACACGGACAGAAAAAGGTATGCTCGGGATAAGAATCTCTTAGAAGATTATTTCATCCCAAGTCCAATGTATTCAGGAAATGATTTTCGTAACAGATAAAGATTGTCGCAAAGCTTGTTTAAAAGAATTATGCATGATATTTGCAATTATGATAATGTAAAACCCAAGGGTTTTTAGGGATAATTTTAGAGTTTATTATTCCTAAAAATTGAGATGAATTCCTTGTATTCGATCAGTTGAATTGGAGAAAAATAGAATAAATGGAATTTATGCTTTTGAGGATTAATGGAGATTAAATTGATTTAATCTTAATTGATGATTATTTGTCAGGTCCGGATATTTCTATTATTATGTGTGGTTGGATTAGAGATCTCCCAAAGTGAACTTAGTTGGAAAATAGAAATAAAAAGGGGATTAATGGAATTAAATCCTTAAATAAGAATATTGGGGTTGCAATTGGAAGCATTTCCTAAGTTTGGGAATAACTAGAAAATGGGTCTGATATTGATCAAATTCTAAGTTGTGGATAAAGGGCCTGCCAAGGGTTGAAAAATGATTTTCATCTTTATGGCATGGGGACTATAAGACAATTCTTCTCTCCTCCCATTAAGTTAGTTAGAGAGGACTTAGGTGTGAATTGAGCAAATAGGGGGGCTGAAAATGAATTTTCATCCTCTCTCATAAACTTAAATAGTCAGGGACCTATGTGTAAAATACCAAAAATGGCTTGCATGTAAAAGAATCATTGCTTGAGGGGTTATGTACAAAAAGGGATCATCAAGCAAGTGGAAGGACTTGCAAGTAAAGTTCTTGTGATTAGAGGACTTAAATGCAAGTATGCCTCATATGAAAGAATGGGTCAATGAGAAAAAGTGGTTTTCTCACACAAAAGGATTGGCGTGTAAATAAAAAGAATTGGAGGGGCTCTTCACTAAAAAGCCATATGAAGTCATGGATGACTTGCATACAAAATAAGAAAACTTGGAGGGTTCTTTACTAAAGTGTCACGTGGTTTTAGTGATGAACCAATAAACAGGAAGTGCAAGGTTATTTTATCAAAAGTCCGTATGGGCATGGTTGAACAATCAAAGGATTGTACAAAAATTTTCAAAGAACCCAGGGTTCTATACAAAAATTTTGCCATAACACATGCATGTATATAATGGGTTATTGGAACAATAATGAGAAAGTTCAAGGGTTCTTCACTAAGATTTATCAATGAGAATGCATGCACAAGTTTATCAATGACCAAGATTTGACATGGAAATATAAATTAAATTTAACATGGTTAATGGGGACTAGACATGAATTTAAGATTTGATGAGGATTTAAAAAAGAATTGAAGACCTATCTTAGTTTTATATATATGTCCAGGGACCTTGTGGAGAGACCCTTGAAAGACAAGGGTTAAATTGCTAAAGTTGCCATCTCTCTCTATGATATTAATATGGGGGGAAGGTCTTGCATGTAACTAGTTAAAAGTTGAAGGATGTTTTTGTAAAATGGGTGGGGAGACGTTTTACTCTTTCCCAGCGCGCGCCTCGCGTGCGTTCTTCGCCGCGCTCATTGACGGCCAGCAATGAAGGGTAGAGGAGGTGTTTGCGCAGCCGTTTCTTGATCGAAGTATCCCAACCGTCTCACCACGTCTCTATATAAGGAGGGAGAGTGTTTTGTAGTTCTAGCAGCACCTGAGAAGTTCCCTTCGTCGTCACTGTTGTTAAGAGGAGAGATCAAGGAGGAAGCTATTCTTCTGTCGCCGGGAAGCTGCAGAAGACCGGACGGAGAGGCTCCGTCGCGCCCAACGTTTCCCTTGCGGTAAGTCCCTGGCTCCTTGACTCTTGTAGCTTGCATGTATTCATGATGGGAGGACGAGGGAACCAGGGGGCGGTTTGAGCTCTGACAGTGGACAGGGAGGTCTGGTAAGGCTTTGTGCATGGGTGAAGGGGTCTCAGCTCCTAATTTATTGTTTCTTTAGGCACTAAGATCGTAAAGACTCCATGTTGCATGGATAGGAGGCTGTGGTTGTGAAGCTTTTGGGTTTATATGAATGAGTGTTGAAGAGGAGTTGCTAGACCTGCATAGTAGAGGAGGTATTAAGAATAAGTTTAGGTGATCAGGCGCGTGTGAACTCCTCCACATTCCTGTCCCTATGCTCAAGATATTTTGGGGACAGTCATGAGCCTTGCTTTCATGAGTATGTGACTATGGAGGATTTGTTGTTGTTGTTTTGATATTCACATAGAGTGTGCAGGTGCTTAAGAATTTTAGTTCATTATATTGGTGGTTCCCTGGGTTTGATATAGAGATCTCATGTCAAAATTGAAATGTATATGGCTGTGCTGGAGAGCAGGGAGGAAGGGTGGTTCAGGCCCCGTGGTTGGTTACAAGTTGAGATGTGCTCGTCGGTGTACCATGGTGATGTTCAAAGACTTCATTGAACTTTTGCAAATTGTCTTGATGGATTTCTGATAGAGTTTAGAGACAGTAAGGTTAATGGTGTAGTGATGTTGATGTATGGTGGCAGTAAGGGTGAGGATTGAGAACTATGGGGTGAGTTCTGGATTGAATCAAGGATGTTTTCATGTGGGTTTAGTGGTTTGTTGGTGTTGGTCTTTTGAGAAGAGCCTATATTTAAACTAGTGTTATTTCATGTGAGAATATGTGAAGGTTACAGGTACTAAACATTGAGGGCAGTGGCTGATTAATCATTTTATGATAATGTTTACCTGTTTAATGATAGGATCAGTGAGAGGTTATTGATAACAAGTGTAGTTTATGAGATTAATGAATGGTGTTATGGGGTGAACTGATCCTTAATAATGATTGTCAATGAAGGCTCAGAGTCTCAGATGAATATGTTGGGGAATGCCATTATCAAATGGTTATAATGGACAATCAAGTGATACCATCTTTATTTTCATGAGAGATAGGCATTGCTTAATGAATCTGTTACCATATGTGAAGCCATAGAGGTCTTGGTTCATATCAAGGGAAGAGATTTTTGTTTTGATGTAGGTCCAGGGATGGATTTCAAAAGTTGGGATTTCATAGTGAAATTTAGATGGTGGCAAATGGCTAATGTTAATTATGGTTGCTGGTTGGTTGGAGAGGTAGTGAGCAGGAGTTATTCTTGGGATGTCTAATGACTCTTGCTTTGGAGATTGTTGGACTTCAGGAAGGTAAAGTGATTAAGAGAAGAATAAAGATTTTTTTTTGTAAAATAATGTACTGGTGGTCCACTAACTTACAAGCTGGGAACAAGAAATGGAAATAGAGAATGTGCTTGGGGTTCATGGCCGTCAAGGATGTTGACTTAATATAATTATTAAGGGGTCTGAGATTTTGGTGAGATAGATTGTGGTGCTATCTGTTTCCTGGTAAGGTTTTGGAGGCTTTCATTTGGCCTGAGAAGATGAAAAGAGGCTTACATGGTCTGATGATCTTTATATTAAGGTTAACATGCATGGTTCCAAATAGGCTCGAAGAATTGATTCTAAGTCCGTGAGGGTACACTTGTTGGCAGGTGTTGTAGTATTGTGTTTCATAGGGAGAAATGATCTTTAGTGGCTCATGGGCTTGATTAAGGACTCTGGTGAGGTTCAACTGATGAAAAAGTTTAGTTAAAATTAGTATGGCTGCTGTGAGGAGGTAATAAGGGCGCTGTGTTATGATGTTAAATGAAGGTAGTAGTGCTGATTTGATTTCAAAACCCTGCCAAATCAGAGAAATAAAAGCATGGATAAATGACTGTGTAGTGGGTGAAATGATTTGGTATTGGGGGTCCTCTGTAGTCTTTTGGGAGATAGTGAAAATAGATAGAGAGTGAGAGTTTTAATATGATGGTATTGAGAATGAGGTGATGATTTAATGTTTCATTTTCCTTTCTCTTGAATTATTTTCCTGTGTAACAGGTGAGTGGTTATGATCAGAGTGTTGTACTCAGTCACTCAGTGAGTGTTAGAGGGTAACATGGATAGAAAATGGAGGTTAAACTGGAGAAAGATTGTTGATAAGGATTTGTTAAGGATGTTGCTTTTGGTTGACAGTGAAAGGTGGTGTTGCCTGGAAAATTTGTTGTTGGCTGTGAAGAAGATAAATGTGTGCATATCTTCTCTAGATTTTGAGTGCCTGCAATAGTGGTGAGTGGTCAGTTGGTTCATGGATAGATGGTTGGAAAGGGTAGAGATTTCCATGCCTGTGTGAACTACTACTTAAATTGGGTTCAGTGGAAGAATGATGGTTGTCATCTAGGTATGTTAGATAGAGTTAAAGTTTGATTTTTTGTGCTGATTTATGAGAACCATAGGATTGGGGTAAGATGATGGTTTGGCTTTGGTTAGCCTGGAGTTTGGTTTTCTTGTGATTAAAGTGATAGAAGTTTGAGTTGAATGGAGGTGGCTGCCTGGCTGTCCACTTCGATTGACAGCTGGGTAGTGTGTAGACATCAAGTAGTATCGTGTAAGGCACCGTTGGAAAGATGAGGAAGAGATCTTTCCAACGAGCCCTGGATCAACTCGAACGGATTCCTGGATCAAAAGTTATGAGCAGTTCTTTGGGACTGCGCAGTAATTTCAGGAATTTCTGTTTTGTTGTTAATATAATAGCCCATTTTGTGTCGGGGATGGTATTGGTAGTGACTTTCATTACGGATATCGACGTGATCGTCGGGGAGGAGATTCCGTGGAACACCGGGTAGTGATTACATGTAGTTTACCTAGTTTCCACAGGAAGCGGACTTCTTGGACTTGCTATGTATTCTTAATATGCTTGTTGATGTCATACATGCTTTGTTCTTATACTGTTCTTGAATCTGTTAAGCATGTATGCTTGTTTTACGGACGTTGGTGTCCCTATTTGCTATGTTCTCTTGCCGGGACTCGTTGGAGCTGAGGGAAGCTCCAATTTAGGAATGTTGAGGTTAGGACCCCTGACCTTCACGGCGCCTTACAGGAGAAACAAAATCTCTGGAGGTCTTAATGTCGGCTGGGCATGGTAATGCACTGTTAGCACACGAAGAAGAGGTAGTTCTACCACCACCTTTTTGGATCGGAGGGTCAAACGACTATCTAGGTCAGATGAGTATCCAAAAATTTGGACTTCTTGGCCGGAGTAAACTTTAAGTTCTCTTAGAACTCACTACAGAGCCCGAGGGTCGAGATACGTGGGTCAGACTGCTGACTTGCTTGTGGTAGACTCCTAGGACTTTATTAATCGATATTATGATCTCGTTGGTATGCATATCTCCCCGCTTATGACATTGTGACCTGAGGGGGTACTACTTGACTTCCTTTCAGCTCATGCACTTCCCTTCTTTCTTTTGGGTTCCGAGGAGTAGGTGACTCAAACTTCGTGGGTTGGCTAAAGGTTGGGCTGATTTTGGAGAGGTCCGAGGACCTAAGGTTGTGTGTGAGAGTCTCACTTGTAGGACCCAGATAGGGCCTGACTTTGTATAGAGCTTTGTAGGGTACCTGGCACCCTTCATGATTTTAATTCCGTTGTATAACTCTGATATTGTTCTTAATGAACATTTGATTATTATTGTTATCTGCTTATCATTTTTAGGCCTTGTATTCGAGTGGGGCTCGTCTCTACTCGTGACGTCTGACGTCTATCGCGTTCAAGGTCCCCGGATCCGGTCGGGCGTTACAGATAATTACTTTGTTCAAAAGAGAGACGCTTTGGGGGTTTTAGGGCTACTACCCGAGCAAAAAATGACTGCAGCATTGCGCATGCTTGCTTACGGCACATCTGCTGACCAACTAGATGAGTATGTTAGGATGGGGAAGACAACCGTTCTTGAGTGCATAAAAAGGTTTTGTGATGCAATCCAACAATTGTACACTGGAGTGTACCTCCGAAGCCCAACTGTTGCGGACTACCACAGACTTCTTCGAAAGGGTGAGGAATGAGGATCGTGGTTTCCCTGGAATGGTTGGAAGCATTGACTGCATGAATTGGACCTGGAAGAATTGCCCAAGTGGTTGGCAAGGAGCATATGGGAATATGAAAGGGAACAAAACAATCATTTTGGAGGTCGTAGCTTCTTACGACACATGGGTGTGGCACGCATTCTTTGGTGTCCCTGGCGCTCAGAATGATATTAACGTTCTTACTCAATCTCCTGTATTTAATGAACAGTTAAGAGAGGAAAAAAATCAAATCACGTACATAATCAACAACACAGTGTACCAGGGGTCATACTACCTTGCAGACGGAATTTACCCCAGGTGGGACACTTTTGTCAAAACCATAAGAAATCCCACGACAGAGCCACAAAAGCATTTTTCATCCAAGCAAGAAGGTTTTCGGAAAGACGTTGAAAGATGTTTTGGTATCCTTCAAGCTCGTTGGTCAATAATTCGAGGGGGGGCTCGGCTATTTGATGAAGATGTGTTGAGTAGCATTATGATGACATGCATTATCCTTCACAATATGATTGTGGAGGATGAGTCTGATATGATGCACTGGAGCGATGCGAGCCTGATCCGATGAATACGAGAACAACCCGTATTTACGAGCCACCAGTAACAAGCGAAGGAGTTCCTGTCATTCACGATCCTGTGGAAAGAACATCTATTTACACTGATAAGATTATTGCACGTTATACTGCTACGCAAGATCCTTATATTCATAACATGTGTCAAAAGGATTTGGTCAAGCACAATTGGATGTTGAGAAACAATGTTGATTAAATGTTTATTTTTATTTATAATGGACTTTTATATTTTATTTGTATCAAGAATAAAAGTACTCATTTCCCTTCTTCAATATATACTTTGCCAACACATACAAACTAATTTAAAAAATAACATACAAACAAATTTATAAATTTAAGATTAAATTTAAAAATTTTAAAAATATGAAGAATTTTTTAAAAAGCCAATTCATAGCAATTTTGTAAATATAAACATATTTTATAAAACATATATATAATCATAAAAACCTTATCCATTATTTTAATTTAAAAAAAATATAATTTGGGCTAACTAATCCAACTAATCTATTGAAAAATATTTTTTTAAAAAAATATTGTGGACCCATCCACTAATCTAATTAATCTAACTAATTATTACTAACTTAATTTATTTTTAAAAAATATAACTTCACTTTAATATCTATGGATAAATTCATTTTTTAAATGTTAAAAAAATAAAAAAAAAAATGTGGGCCCCACTTTCTTTTTGCCCGGTTAAGCGCCCGGGCTATCTTTGCCCGGCGCTTGCCTGGAGGAGTGGGGCCCATCTATTGCCGTGGCGAAATAGGGTGCGGTGTAAAAAAAACGGATGAAAGAGCAATTGCAGCCCATCCACTTGCCATCACCCGTTGCGATGGAAGTGCTCTAAAGTGTGGTTGTTGGAGCTAAACAACCTCTGAAAGACCATTTAGCTCTAGAGTGTTTGTTTTGCTCCCTGGAGCTAAATGGCATGATCCAAAGATGGGGTCCCTAGAGCGAAACGGTTTTTTAAAGATCACTTAGCTCTAAAGATGGTGTTTAAAAGGTCATTTTTTCATTTAAACCCCTCTAAAGTAAATTGATTTTTTAATTTAAACCCCTATAGAAAAAATTAGTTTTTTTGGGTAAATTTCAAAAAAAAAAATCCATGTGGTTTCACAGATTTGCATAATAGGGAATGTGGTTTTTTTCGAAAAAAACCTTGTGGTTTCTCCCGTTAACAAAAAATGGAAAAACCGTTAACTCCCACTAACGGCGTTAAGTTGATAGAGATATTTTAGTCAAATTTTGTAAAATAGATGCCGAAAATTATATGAAATTTGCCATAAATTGGATTTCTTTCAAATCTCCATTGGTTTGAGAGATCAAAACCAAAAAAATGGACAAAAATGCCCCTGCCAACTAAGCATAGGTTAACACCGTTAATGAGAGTTAACGGTTTTTCCCTTTTTGTTAACTGGAGAAACCACAAGATTTTTTTCGAAAAAAAAAACACTTTCTCCATTATGCAAATCTGTGAACCACATGGTTTTTTTTTTAAAATTTACCCTTTTTTCATTTAAAACCCCCAAATTTTAATTATATTTTTAATCTTAACCAGCATCCAATCAATATCCTAGATGCTGACTAGGTAGCCCCATGGCCATTTTGGCCATGTGGCTAAAAAAATTCATTGGCAAATGACCCAATTTATATTTATATAATAAAAAAATTTGTTTGATAGAATGTTTTAAAATTTAAAAATTATATATATAAATAAAATATAATTTTAAATATAGCTTTTAGTTTAATTTAAACTTACTATAAATAAAAATTTGTTTGATGTTGCTTTGGAAGCTCAAGAATATTGCAATAAAAGACCTTTGAATACACATGACGAGTGTTTTGACAGTTTTGTAACTTTCAAAAAATAAAAATAAATGAAAAAATAAATTACCTCCAAAGTGTTAAATACTCACAAGAACATAAAGATATGATCAAGAAGAAGCTTAAAATGAAATACAGGCATCATGAATGAGCCCAAAAAAGTTTAGGTAATTGACACCTTTTAGTGTACAAGAAGTTAGTAAACTGAACAAATATACTTCAGCTCACTTGTATGAAGATAGGAGAATAAGCAAAATACAGTAGACAATAGAGATTGGCACACATGATTTTATTCTAATCAAACATAGAGATTGAGATTGGCTTCCTATTTGGGTCGACGGCGGTAAGGATACATTATGTCATCGAGATAATCTTTGACATAATTGCCCACTCTGTTTAGGTTTTTCGCAACACCAGAAGCAACAAGACCAGCATTCCTAGTGAACCTGCATTTTTAGAAGTTTCAGTATGAAGTAATTTATACTAAAAGAGAAGATTCTTGACAAAGCATGAAGTTAAAAATGAGTTGAAACTGCAATTGCTTTCCTGCTGAAGAATTCCTCTCCCATTGAGTGTGCTGGTTTGTATGTTCGTGCCGGAGATCGAACGGTACCATCTAAAAACACCAAACACAAAGAGTGAGACGTCCGGTTAACTGGTACCAAAACAAATTTCAATATGGTGAGAGGTGAAATATGTAATGAAATCATCGGTGTCAAATCCTATCTCTTATAGTAAATGGTGAAAGAAATTTGATACAGTACACCATTTTATGAATAAAATTTGTGTAATAAAAACAGAAAATCAATAATGTCTCCTCATAGATGTTGTGGACATCATGTGCATCATTTTATTATGTCTATATCTATACATCCCACTACAAAATCCAACCAAATATGAATTTGAAAAGTTTGTGCCATATTCTGAGGGTCTAACACACAGCACAGCGCAAGTTTCATGCTTAACACTATGATTAGTTCAAAAACAAGGACCTGTATAGACTGGCATGTTCTAGGTCATACCACAATAATTAGTGAAGACACAAGCATGGATGCTGAAGTAGCCTTATTTTCTCAGAAGTCTGCAACTCTCAGCGACTATAATTGCAGATCTGCTAGAAATCCCTTTTAAGAATATAAGATACCTCAGTGGAATTATTTTAAGAGCATTAATTCAATGCATAAAGATCCAATCCTTTGATTAGACATTGTATTATCACATTTCATAACAGCACAACATATGTCAATAGTGGGAATGCTGGACCATAAAAAAATTTATACTATAATATTTCTAGTCTTCACCAACACAGAAGAACAATTTATCTCTGGAAGATATTAACCTTCAAGGATAACTGTTAAGTATATGTGTTAAAATTTTACAAAAAAACAAAGTACACATGACCTCTTAGCAATATTTAGAGAGAAAAAAATCCTAGTTACAATTATAATTATTATAAAAAAAAAGTGTATATACATGTACCTTCCTTATTGTGAACATGAGCAGGGACATGATCAGTAGTTGTGGCCCTACGGTCCACCAACAGCTGAAAGAAGGTTTAACAAAATAATTAACTTGGAGCTAAACGAGAAACCAGAGAGATAATAACTCTTCACAAGATAAACAAAAAAGTTAAGAGCCATAGGATTCATGTGATTCGGATAGATAAGGAACAAACCTCAATCCCAGCACAAAATGGCAACTCAGCTCGGTTTTCTTGCGTCTCATTCAGATTATCTTTGTTATCCAAGAACACAGAATAACCAACACAAGCATACTTGAAGTCTGACAAGTTACGACCATCTTTAGTCGCCTCAACCTCAGATTCTCCCACAATGTAGCCAGGAACTGGTGAACATAGTAAAACAAAGAACTCGTGGTTGATACAATTCCATACACTCAATTTAAAGCACGCTACATATCAAGAGAGAATGACTAATTGTAGAACAAAGATGCAAAATAATGATGTATTAGAGTCGTAAAATATATTGCAGTTTGTCATTCAAATCATGCATTGAAAAATTGCAAAGCTAAAACTTTTTGTTACAATTGTTTCCATTTGTGGCCATCTTGACCTCTAATGATGATTTAACTAGATACCTTTCTTTACAAACACAATAAAAACACCATCAGATTTATAATTTTGAGTTGTAAATAAACTAAATGTAAAGTTCAATCTAAAGATGCACAAGATCATAAGGTTGTAAAGATTACTGACTTGATTACCATGGATTCTCTTTCTTATGGTTCTGCGAATAGATAAAGATATACAAGAACTGAAGACATAGAAATATATTTCTTTCAATCAATGAATACAAATGATAAAGCATGAAATATATCTGCGTATTCTATGGTCAATAGCTACCCCAAAATCTCGTCAGATGAACCAAGGTTAGAACAAGCAAATGCAAAAAAATGCTATTAAATTCCAGTGTATCGAAGGTGAACACTCAAGCACTTAAAATCTTCTTCTTTGTTCCCTTTCAATCAATCAAACCGATAAAGGAAACAAACCGTGCGGGAGAGACCGGCTGATCCCGACGCAGATGGGCTTCCGGGAATCGGCTTTCAGCAAAGAGGAGTAGTAGAGGCATCCTTTGCAGGACCTCCCCTTGTACGTCGTAACCCTCGGAGAGTGCGCCCCTTCAGCGTCGGTAACACCATCCGCTGAGTCCTCCACCATCGAAGGAGCTTGAAGGCTCTATCCAGATCTCTGTCTCTCTAATCGGAACCCTAGTTTCTTTTCATTGTCGAAGAGCACACTGGAGGGGGAGAAGGAAGGGGGGACGAAGGGTCGATGAATGAGTTGGATCCACAGAGGCTTTGAGATGCGTGCTCGAACACGGCTCAGATTAAAAAAAAAGGGGTTATTTTGCACCTATCCCCTTAAAAGGTCAAACATCACATATCCATCCCTAAAAAATATTTTATATATATACAAGTATAACCTCAAAAAATTAAGATCTTTACATAAATAAATATTTTGAAATATAACCAAACTTCACAAAAAAACTTGATAACTCATTCTTTCCTGCAATGAGAGATAGGGTAGAAAAGAAATTTTTTTTTTTTTCATATATAACAATAATGATAAAAATATAGCTAACAGTTTTGTTTAAAAAAGTAGGTATCTGGAGTTTGGTGTGTTGGATTATTCACTTGATTGAAGATCTTTCTCAAGTTTCTCAGTCCCGCCTCATAAATAGGGAAGCAATTTTGGATAATTCACTTTGAGTACAAAGCTACCGATTTGAGTCCCTACATCCAGACACACGGTGAGAGATCGAGGGTGCTCACACCAAAGCCAGCCTCGATGGCGTCCTCTATGAAGGGATTTATCCCCTATGTCAAAATAAAAAAAGAGTCATCAAATCCTACCTTTTTTTTCTTCCTTAATCCCATATTAGATTAGAAATGATGCAATAAATTCCACTAAAACTAACTACATGGGAAAGGGATTTTAGGGGGTGTTTGGATTGGTTTTTTTTTTCCTCTAGAAGTGCTTCTAGAGTAAGTTAAGCACTTCTGGAGAAAAGAAAGGTGTTTAGATGGGTTTTTTTAAAAACAAAAGCACTAAAAAAATCCCCTTAAGTTCTTTTTTCATAAGCTAGTGGTTTGGTGCAAAAAAGCCGTTTTATAAAAGTTGTTTTAGAAAGTGTTAATTACCAAAACATCCTTCTGAAACCTTTTTAAACCTATTTTGGAAAAAATCAATTATCAAAATACCATTATTACTATTTTTATTATTTATTTTTATTATTTTTTATTATTATAAAAATACTTCTGAATTAACATACCCAAACATAAAAATGACAAAAGCGTTTAACTTAATCTCAGAAGTCCTTTTTTTAAAAGTCCTTCTAGCAAACTCAAAAAAAAATGTTTTTTTCAAAGCCAATCCAAACACCCCCTTAAACACAGGACAACAGCATAAATCCAGAAATCTCACACCCACGGGCCATCATTCTCCAAGAAAATGATAACACAAACACATAACACAAACAACCAAATAAAATCGAATTATTTGCAACAAAACCACCTCCAAGTATTAACCAGAACAAGAGAAAGCTAAGAAAGTTATGCTTTTTCTCTGATTTTTAATGGATTAGTAATAAACTATATTTTTTTCATCTCCTTCTGCTCAAAGATTGCTCAATGAGAAATAAAAAGTTTGTTTAGTTGCTTTTTGTCCCATCTCTTTGATTAATCACCAAAATCTTTCATTCAAAAATTATTAATATACCTATTATGCCCCAATTATAAATGTATATAATAAAAAAACATGTGAAAATAATTGTATATATCTCAATTAATAATTGAATTTCAATTTATCAATTTAAAGATGAACATAAATCAATTAAAAGGATCAACTCTAGTCGAAATAATTGATATGTGGTGAGAGACCTTCTGAAATGAATGAAAACAATTTGAGCTCCACATACCATAACAACATGGGGCAATTCAAAGCAATTGCTCATACAAACTTCACATCTTCTCCTAACATCACAAAGGCTAGTAGTTCTAACTTGGACACAAAACATAATGAATGTTCAACCTCATCTCTAAACAAAATGGTATCTTGGAGGAGATAATAGAAGCTTTAAAAATCTCAGCATTACTAGTTCTATTACAAGATGCAGGTAGTAAAATTAAGAGGCCTCCAGCCTCATTAACAAAGGGTGAAAACAAAATATTAGAAGAGAAAAGAAAAAGCTTTAAGACACCCTTCACAGCATCAGGTACCTAATGAAACAAAAAGTCCGCAGGGTGTTTTTACCTAATAAAACAAGCAACATACTGTACATGATAATAAAATGCTGCTGCTTCAACCATTGATATTCTCAACTGATCATGAATGAAAATAGTTGCAGTTAGCCCCTTTCTTGCAGTGCCCATTCTCATGGAATCGGCAGATGCCTGCTCTCTGTCCTCTGGCGGGAGGTCGAGATCCTCCACCACCAGAGTGTGACCGGTTCCATGATTGTCTTCCAGTATTATGCCCTGCGTCGTTGCTCTGGAAACCCCTGTCACCCTGTCCGGAATGACCATCTCCACTCTGCTTCTGCTGTGTGTTCCAGTTGTTTGAGCTACCAGATGAAGGATCCCAAGCTTGGCTTGTTCCTGAACTAGCATTTGCATTTGTGTTTCCCTGGCCTGCTGTTCCCCAGCTGGGGTTTTGATTTGTGTTTCCCGGTGTTGGTGCTCCCCAACCAGGTTGGGGATTTGGATATCCCTGCGTAGGCATCATCGTAGTGACTCCTTGTGTTAGTGCACCCAAGCCAGCATTTGCAATCATATTTCCTTGAGCCAAAGCTCCCCAAGGCAGATTGGCATTGGTATTTCCCGGTGTTGAGGTTGACCAACCAGTGTTCGTACTTGTATTTCCCTGCGTAGGTGTTGCCCAGCTAACATTCATGTTTGAATTGCCTTGGGCAGGTATTCCCCAAGCCACATTCACATTGCTCTGTGGTACCATTCCCCAACCTGGATTTAGATTTCCTGGAATCACTGTTCCAATGTTCCCAGAACCCTGTGCTTGTCCCATGCTTACATTTGAATTTGGTGTTGGCACTACCCAACCTGGGTTCTGAACATCTTTCACTGATGACTGTGCGGTTTCATTTGATGTATTTGGTGTCCACTGAGAAGTCGCCGGCATCTTAGAACCATCAGAAGTTGCAAATTGACTGTTTTGGTTGTCCCTGGAAATTGAGTTAATTCCAGAACCCCATCCTGAAGGAGTCGTGGTTGGAGTTGGAGATGGCATTGACCACTCACTACCACGTTCAGGAACAGATAGACTGGGTTCTTGTCGCTCTTGCTTAGTAGATGGAATGGGTGCCCAGCCATGTGATCCAGGCCTTATCTGGGTACCTGCAGACGCTTCTGATCTCTGAGATGAGGCAGAGTCCAGAACATTGGTTTCAGCTTTAATCCTAGCATCTACAGCTGCATGATGCTGAACATTCTGAGCCACATCTGGTGTCAAGCTCGGTTGTATTCTCATGGAAGTAATAGCTGCATTGGTGCCATCCTTCTCCAGTTTGGCAGAAACCATAGGCTGTGAGGGGAACGTAGCCATGTTTTGCATAGTTCCAATATGGCCTTTCTCTGACAAATTTTCAGCTGAAGTATCAGATCTCGATGGCAAGTTACCTCCATCAGAAAATATGCCATAAACGGAATCTGAGGTAGGATCTGATCTCCCACCATCTTGAAGATTTATTTGCCTCCCACTCAATTGAGCAGTCTGCTGATTATATTCAGAGCTCAAGATGTCATCTGCTGCTTGCTCAGAATTAGGAGTTGGACTGGGGCAATCACTTTCAAAGAACTGATTCCTTCCGGAGATCTCCCTTGCACTGGGACCAGAAAACACTAACGGATTTTTTACAGGGGACATTTTATCTGCAGGGGGGGGCTCAGAGATTAATTGATTCCTCAAAACGCCTGCGGCATCCAGTGGGCTCACCTGTCGATGGGACACCTGGAGATCACCAAAAACAGTTTGGGTGGAACCAAAAGGCTCTACTATTTTACCTGTGGTAGGCATTGACAGAGATGTAATAGGGGGTGAAACTGAGACTTGCCCAACTTCAGTTTCTTTAGGTATGTTAGATAGATTGCTTAAACCCCATCCTGCAACTGAATTTGTTCTTAAAGAAGTATCTGTGTGGTCCTGACTTGTGGAGGAACTGAGATGTGTTCCAATGCCTCCTGAAGTGGTACCCCAGCCAGCATTCATATGTTGAACAGAAGCAACAGAATTGCTTAGAGCAGCTTGAGAAGCAGTCCACATTATGCTAGTTGCTTGAGGAGCAGGAGTGGGCAGGTTAGAAGGATCACTCCCCCATTGTTTGGAAATGTCATATACTGCTTGGGCTTTCTGTTCTCCAGTAGATTGATCACTGGTTTGCCCCCTAGGCCTGTTTGAACTCCATGTGTTTCTATGACCCATCTCTTGATGGGATGATGGTGATCGATAAGAATTCCCAGAAAGTGCTGATGATCTTGGGCTATCATGACCTTGTACTTGTCTAGACAATGCACTGGCATTCATTGAGGGTTCCCAACCCCTAGAGGAAGTTGCATTCCTTAGATCAGTGGGATTTGCAGCTTCCTGATAGGAGCTGACCACATAGGTGGCTGAGAGGGCCACTTATCAGCTATTGTCCTCTCGAAATTACCAGTGGCTCCCCTATTTTCTGTCACCGAAGTTACCCTGGCTGACTGAGAAAAGCTGCTATGCTGAGGATCATGTGATGAAAGGTCCTTGAGAAACTTTCCATTCATAGCATCTGCCAACAATATGGAGTTGTCTTGTTTGTCAGATATCCTCCATATCCTCAAGTTTTGCGGGAAATATCCGGTTGTACTCCATTTTCTCAGCTGAGCCATTGAAAAGGGCCCCTGTATTTTGCCAGATGGGTCTTTGTAGTGCCAGATCTTCTCAGTTTCATTGACAATCGGCTGTGGCGCAACACCACTGGATAAAGATCCCAGCACAGTATCACTGGGAATATCAGATGACTGTCCGGGTTTTTTCCCAAGCTGGTTATTGTTCCGACTGCCAGTCTCCAAATCGATTGCCGCTGATTGCACATTTAGCTGACTTACATCTTTCCTTTGAGAATCAACTCTGTCACGGGAACCTACCTCAGAATTGGTCTCTGAACTTTTGCGTTCGTTCCAGGTACTGCTTGAAGAACCTCCTTTTCCTAGAAAACCAGCCTCCCTTGCTTTTCTCAGAGATGAGGACTCCCTTGACTTATAGTTGTCTGAAAGCACAGCAAGCAATTTACAATGGATGTCTTAATATTAATGCCCAAAAATAGCTGGAAACTGTCAAAGTGAATTCAAACAAAAATCCAAAAAGGCAGCTACCTCGTTTTTTATCATCTGGTTCTTCCTCAGCAGATTCATAATCTGGATCCATATGTGGGTCAGAATGTATTTCAGGGACATCATTCAGCCTTTTCATTCGCTCCTCAGGGGTATTCAGAAGCTGCAGCTTTTCCACGCATTCCCGTAGCGTAAGTTAAGAGTTAAGAATCACAAGATGACTGCTTCAATAAGCTCATCTATAGGGAAAGTTTGAAATACGATGCACACATAACAGATAACACAAAAAGTAAATAACATCCTCCACACTAAGTAGAGATTATCCAAATATTTATGTAAATAAAATAAATTCGCAATGGGACTAGGAAGAGATAAGTGAGTATTCCTTTTGCTCACTTCCAAGTTGAATTCCACACCTTTTTTTCTCATCAACAAGAAAAGGGTAGAATTTGTCTCATCAGATCTAACATGCCAAGTTGGATTTAAATAAGGGACACTTTAAGCAAAGATTATTTAAAGTAAATTCAATAGATCAGAAGTCATTACAACATTTAAATGCAAACTGAGAATAAAGAGATACAATTGTTACTTTCAATATATTTGGCCAATTTTAAACACAAAATAAGAAATTGAAGATATCATGAATATATTAAATGCAAATTTGTGTAGGTGTCACTAATTGATGCATGCTTTAGAAGCCAATATAGAAAATAATGAAGCCTATAACATTGGATGAAAAACTCGAGTAAAAACAATCACCGATTCACCACTATGTGAGACAAAAAGATCACAACCAATACACAAAGGGGAAACATAATTCCAAACAAATTAAGACAATTTAGAATGTTCTAAAGGATGCCAGGTCAAGTTATGCAAGGAGAGTTCTGCTTTATATTGAAGTGATAACATGAACTCGTCAACCAGGTCAAGGCATGCAAGGATAGTTCTGCTTTAGATTGAAGTGGTAACATGAACTCTCAACCAGGTCAAGTCATGCAAGGAGAGTTCTGCTTTAGAATAAAGTGATAACATGAACCCATCAACAAGAATGACTGTTGGAGGTTACTACAATGACATGGAATCATGGATTTGAGGTTTGGCAAATCCAAACCAGTTTGTCCAGGTTTGGTAAATGAAATCGGGGTTCTGATCCAATTCAGCTGAAACCGAAATAAGATACTAATTTGTGTCTTTTGCTTATTTTGGACAAATCAAGAAAGATTTCACCTGATTTGAGATAAAAATCTCAAGAAAAAAGAAAAAGAAAAAGAGTAACAAATAGGTCTGGCACAGAAAAGTATAACAAGGAGAATCAGATCCAAGGATCTCTATTTATCATTTTCCTCTCACCAGCATTTCCTACACTGAAATTTGTGCAAACTCATATAGCAACAAGCAGGAATTTTTTTAAATTATTGAGGTATTTTAGAATTCATAACTAGTGTTCTCTAAAGTTTAAACCCAACAGAGCAATATTAACAAGCTACAAAATAAGAAGTTTAAGGAAAAAATTGCCAAGACTTAAAAAAATTTATGGTACCAAAGCTTTATTTATGATGAAAATCAAAGAAGAGACATTAAAAAAAATATATTATCTATTAAAAAAAAAAAAACTTATGTCTATCAGGTATTTTGTTATAACGGAACTAAATAGCAGCAAGACAGAAGTTAGTGTTGACATAAATTAGTGGTGGTAGTATTGTGGTCAATTGAAAGTTAAGGGCAATACAACGTACCAAGTACATATAAAAGCAGCTGCAAAGGAAGATTAAAGCACGCCTCCCCCCAAAAAAAAAAAGGTCATATAGGGCATAGAAATATGTGAATTAATGTACTCACGCCACAAGTATTGACTGATTGATGATGATGATTACTTCTACAATTACATGATCAAAGGTAAACAAAAGCACCTACCATATACCATAAGTAAGTTCACCCAAGTCATAAAGTACTTAACAAGAGAATTCAAGTAAATGAAGTTGAAGACAATCTCAAAACCATCATCATGGAGGAAATCAAACTCATTTAAGTCAAAGGATATTCTTTTCGCTTACCTTTTCACTTTCATACGATCCACGAAGATGACCTAGCCGTGACTTCTCATTTTCCAACCACTGCAAAAAAAAGTATAATATAGCTTTAGCAAATTAGAATGCATCATATTATGGATTACCAAATGTGAAAGGGCATGTAAGCCAAACTCCTCCACAGGTATAAATAGAAAAATTTGTTGACACTAACATCATTGACTCTCACAGCTTGAAGAGCTCTGGCTTTTTCCTGAATATCCCCCTGAGAAGATTAAAAGAGAAGTACCATTGATATATTGAATAACCACAGACAATAAGGTTGCAGTTTAAAATTTGAAGAAAAATGCTTTTACCACAGTTAGACGGCTGATTAATCCGCATTTTATGCTCTGTCGCAAGCGCTTGCATTCCTCCTAGAAATGTAATCAGATTATTTACAAAATTTAAATAGCTCAGATATAGTAAAATTCGACCAATACTGTAATACATTAGCACAACAGTAGCCTTCACCCAGTACAGAAAGCATCCAAGCTTGGTTTCCTCACACCACCAACTTGTTCTCAACAAAATCATAATTCAGAAATCCAGAAAGAGTAGATTGAAAATTGACAAACAGAACACCAAGTAGATTTGTAAAAGAGTTGAAATAACTCAAAACGTTGAGTTATCAACTTTTGGGAATTTTGTTTCTTCTGCAGAGGCAACTTCTACAGGTTTTTCTGTAAAGCTTCCTAAAAACAAATGTTATTTTTAAATTCTCTCATTAGAGAACATTACAATTTTCCATTTCTAGACCTGAAAATCTCAAAACTTGTTTCTGATCAATGATCTTGATTCATGCTCAAATCCTTGCAGTTTTTAACAAGTCTTCATCAGTTGGTTCAAAATTTTAGAGTTAGTCATGCATGATAACAAGCCATTTGCACTCAAAAATAAAAGGTGGCATGTCAACAATAATTAATTGTTGGAATAATATGGCTACAGCTGTTCAGATTAAGGGTCCATTTAGATTGACTTTTCTATGGATCAAAAGACCTTATACAGATGAGTAGCAATATAAGAAAATAAGACTAAAAAAGGTGTTCATGCTAAACTAGGCATGTCTAAAGTTGAGCGATAAGAACAGCCTAAGATGATTTAGACATAAATTGAAAACCGACTGATGCACAAATAGGGATAGATAAGATAATTTAAGCTGGAAGAGCCACAAGCCCAAAGGGGAAGAAGGAATTGAAACAATTGAGAAAAAACAGCAAGAGAGAAATGAAACTCAAAATAAAGATAAGTTTTAACTTGGTTAAGAGGATGAGAATTCGCATTGTTGACAGTAAATATATTTTAGGCAGACCTCATGCTAAGACCAACTTCCTTCCCAAATATTTTTGGTTAAGGGTAACTAGTCATTTCTTTTCAAAAATAAAACATTTTTTTCCAAAGAAATAACTTTGATCCAACACTTCACCAAAATATATACATATATATATATATATATATATATATATGTCTCAAGAATGAGTAATGAACAAAAACGACAATTTTATTGTTTATTACTTTTATTAAATGCAGCAATCCAACAACGACCACTCTCAAAAATACCAATTTTCCTAACTAATCATTCATTACGTTGCACCCAGTGAGAAAAGAGTTGCCCATTAGGTGAGTTTGCTACCCGCCTATACAAATGAAAAATATTGCCAAAAAACAAAAATTTAGGGGGCATGACCAACCCTAGGTACCAACAAAACAAGAAAACAATACAAGGTATACAGGTCTAAATGGAATAAAAAACTTTTAACAACCCATGTACATTATGCAGTTATAGATGATCAAAAAGAGAACAGGCAGGCCCTAAAGACATCAATATAGCTGTATATCTTAACCAAAAAGAGAAACAATACAACAAATGTATTAAATACCTCAGTGAAATCTTGATTGGAGATGACATCAACAGTTACAACCTCAGTCTTGTCTAAATTTAGTATTTCTAACATAATATCTGTCATTTTCTTCCCAGTTTTATATTTTTCTAAAGCCATCCGGGTCCCTGAAGAGAAGGATCAGTAACTACTTGATTCAAAAAAATTAAAGTCTGCTTCTCTAAGAAAAAGGACATTATGAAAGAAAAACTTACCAACAACCTGGACTAGCCGGTACATATCCTGTTTCTGACTTGCTCCTGAAATTCTAATTCTTACAAAACATCCAATAACTTTCTCACTGAACTCGGTGTCATCAATCAAATCTTCCATCAAGTTACGCCGCAGGTACATCAAATTAATGTTGTGAACATCTATTGCTGCATAATCATCAAGATTGGTCTGAGGTTCCTTCTCATCTGACCTTTTACGAGTTTTTCGCCTCTTATCAAAGCTCAATCTTGTTGAGGCATCACTGTTTCCATCCGCATCCACTGGACTTGAATCAGGATCTACAACACCACCTTGACTTTCATCTGTGACAGGCTGTGCAACCTCTTTCATGAGAAAGTGTGATTCTAAAAGCTTCAGCATCTCAAAATGGCCAACTCGCGGTTTACCAAACAGACTTTGAAGTCTTGCATCACAAATGATCTGACTTTTTCTACGAGGATCACGAAGGTTATTTCGTTTTATATATTCAAGTAAAAGAGCCTGAACATCAAACTGGGATAGCAAAGATCTGTCACCACCTTTCATATGTGCAACAAATTCTAGTAGCTCATTTGAAGCCCAATCAATTTCATCAGGATGCGAGTCTTCCCTAGGAGCCCTTGTTGGACCCTCTTCCTTAAGAATGACTCTTGAGCCTTTTTTCAACTTCTTTCTTGAGGAGTTGCTTATTCCACGACGTTCAGAAGAGCTATCTGAACTGCCCACCTGGTCAACATTAGCATCGTACAATTCTTCAGAAGATTCATCATTGCCAACAGTTACATTAGATTCCTTCCTTGGAGTTTTAGCTCCAGTCAATTCTTCAAGTGTTAATGATAATTTCCCCTCAAATCCAACCAATAGTCCTTAAACAAATACTCCCAACTGTTTTTATCATCAAAATCTACTACAGACTGCAAAAAAGAACACAAATCAGCAACATCAGACGAGCTCATTGCAAGAACGCAAAATAGTTAATATAAACAAAACAAGTTGACCTTGTCAAAGCAAAAATACAACTTCTCTAGAAAATGAAATCTTATACAGCTACAAAAGCAATATGTATCTATTAGCAAACATACATCAACAATGAATTAATGCATCACAACCACTCTAGTAACAAGAATTAAAAGTATAAATTTGACTCCTAATCAAGGTTGCCAAGACATCAACCATAAAGAGCCTCCTTATGCTGATATTTAGATAATCTAGATGAACCAGAAACTCCAATAGCTTGTGAGGAGATTCAAGGCAAATCATGATGAATGCACAACCTTCTCTATATGGCAGAGCAAGAGAAGCACATGAATCTACTTAACATGGGAATAAAGCCATCAGTCAAAAAGACACCCACAAAAACCACTTCTACTTGACATGGGAATTAGGAAGCTAACTAACCAATCACCAAGAGTAACTGTTAGATAATAGGTATTATAACAGGAAAAAAAAAACTTGATTGTTTCTTTTGCAAGCCATTATCAAACCTAAATCACATCACATCTACTTGACATGGGAATTAGGAAGCTAACTTGCCAAGCACCAAGATTAAATGTGAGAAAATAGGTATGATCACAGACAAAAAAAAACTTGATTGTTTCTTTTGCAAGCCATTATCAAACATAAATCCCTTTCTATAGCAGATCACATGATGACAAAAATGTGGTTATGATGATTACCAATCAAGTTGAGCATATGAATAACTATGAATTTCACAGGAAAGAAGTTATATTATCCATGCTGTAATGAGATAAACATTTATTCTCCATACAATAAATAGTAGAAGACGCAACCAGTCCACCAAAGTACAATTATCTTATGTTTTCTCATTAAATTATTGTCTTTACTCTAAACAATATGAAATTCCTTCACATTAGACAAAATTTAAAATGCAAAATTTTATTCAATTTCAGAAATAAATCAAGAGACAACCACAAAAAAATAATAAACCTAGAAAATGTTGAAGTCAACATAAATAAAAAATGTGTGACAAAAGAAAAGGAAAAATAAAGAGGCTGTACTTAGTGTCCACCAAAAATTGATCCTATTGCTCAATTGGTTAAACCATATCCATTTGCAATGGTGCTTCACCCATAAGTCTTTCTCTTCTATAGGATGCACTGACCAAGTTTCTAAATCTAAAATGCTTTTTAGTATTCCAACACAATTATAACTTAGCCTCCTCAATTACAATAAAATAATAAACAAAAAAATAAAAATAAAAAAACTTGAAAGCAGAAAATAATAGCCAACACAAGCATAAAATCTAGTTATGGCATGTACTTCTAGGAACTTTGTTCATGACTATTCATCTCCTAAGAGGGTTTAAAGTAAATGGGATTCCTCCAATATATGTTGTAACATATGTAATTCCAAAGAAAATGAATTGAGAGTGGAGAGTTCCTTCATTCAAGTTCTCCATATAAGAGCCTCAAATTCATTTATTTAAAACAACAAAGACATGAAAACTATCACTTTCAAATACAACAAAAATTGTTCAAAAGAATGAGCAGCTTTGTTTGAATCACTTTGAAAAACAAATCTATTTCGCATGTTAAATAAATGGCAAGACGATCCTAATGCACAGAATACACCAGCCATTGCATTGCAGAATCCAAATCCTTAAAAGTATTATCAGACCCATACATGGATCATCTGACACATTAAGTTCTTAAATGAGTCTAAACTCCAAAGTTGAATGACCATATAAATCAAAGTTCATTCTTTCATAAAACATCGAGATCAAATCAGTTAAGGTAATTGACCTTTCTATCAGACCAAAGAAAACAGATTATTGATTGTCTTACAATTTCAAAAAAATCCTCTTTGGCATGAAGGGGTCTTGTCCTTGAGTCAAGATTATTTTTCACCTTTCTCACTATCTCACAAACATAGTTGATGAATACCAATAAGAATCATTGAGCTTTTCCTGCTTGAAGTTGTAAATTGAGGTGGATGTTTTTGTAGTTTTAAATTCCTGGTTACGAGAGAAGATTCAAGAAGCAGGATCTACATTGATCCCAAAGCTTCTTCATATGAGAATTTCCATCAGTATCAAAGAGGAAAAATCTTGAGCCGTCAATTCAGGTGGTGAATCTAAAAGGGTGCCACAATAAATGGGCGATTCCACAGCCTATTCACATGTCTACATAGAAAGAGTCCTTAAATAATAAAAGAGAAGCCCGACCTAATAAAATTTAGCCAAAGACATCTTTATCTAAAAATAAGACAAAGAGTTCAATTTCCACTGATATGCACAAAAAGAATTATAATTCTCAAATTCCACACATGAGAATCTCCACAACATTCCAACATCAATAGTGATTCCTCTATATATCTTCGGACGAAATGACAAAGAGAAATCACTTCTCCAAAAGTGTCGCCATAGCTCCCACGATTAATTTTGAAATTTTAGACTTCATCCACCTTTGCATCACATGAAACTTACCCAACATTGATAAAGAAGCTTGCACAAGAGCATATTGGCAAGAAACTTCATTATTTGAATTATTTTGCATTGTTTGCACATTTCCAGTGTCCTTGAAGCCATTATTTCATAGTTTTTTCTACCCCTAAGGAAGCTCCTTGGCTTGCAGAAATAAAATACTTTATTTTTCGTTGTAAACACCTTAGAGTGCCATGATTTCATTTGAAAGTTACAGACAAAACTAAATGCAGAATCCAAGGAATTTTGAAGCAGTACTTACAAATATCTATTTGCCTCAAAAAAATAAGATCACCAAGTGGTTCTTATTGATAATCAAGGAAAACCTTAAGATAATATAATCAAATTCAACCATGCAAGTAACAAACAAAGAAAGACCTAACAGTACGTATAACTATTTCGGTTTGGTAATGGCAGAACAATTCTGCTATTAGC
The DNA here is from genome assembly GCA_026586065.1 of Dioscorea zingiberensis. Lineage (NCBI taxonomy): Eukaryota > Viridiplantae > Streptophyta > Magnoliopsida > Dioscoreales > Dioscoreaceae > Dioscorea > Dioscorea zingiberensis. The sequence goes on along the minus strand of CM048824.1, from coordinate 47,900,511 downwards.
CAAAACGCACATGGTTCATCACATGCATTCATGAAAAGCTGCATCATTTCAAATGATAACCCCCTTAGCAATGTAATGTTAAATGAGAGCTTGAACAAGGCACACCATTGTCTTGTTTGAATGTTGATTTGTTTCAATCAGCATCACAGTGCTCATACACGTCTGGCACAAGCCTTTATTCCCTCTGATGCATACAAATGCAGATTCTTTGATGCATCCTTTACACAAGGAATATGTACAAGTATAGCACATATAGTTGGCAGTCTTCTACTTGGCTGCTACATATATGCCAACCTGAGAAACATTAGTTAACAAATCCCAAGTTAAAAGAGTGATGTTCTGAAAGAAATATTTGATAATGATGTGCTGTACCAATATAGAATAAATTAAATTAACTTAATGATAAGCTTTACGTTAGCACGAGAGACTTGTATAACAGCAGATGATTCAAAAAGTGATACATAACAGGATTTAAACAGAGGATAATAAAAGGAAAATAACATTTGAAAATTCATAAGTAATAACATCCTTCTGCTCACAAGTCCCATTTTAATGTATTTTGTTACCTTTTGTTCCTCCAACCATCAACTATTTCAGTTGTACACATATAAGCTTGTAACCACTTTCACACCTAGGATTCCATAAATTTTTCTAAATCAATTTATACATTATTGTAACAGCCCAGCTCTTTCACACCCTGCTATTTCATGTATATCTCAAGATTCTCAACAGAAAAATTTCTAGACATTTTCCTACAACATTGCCAAATTATAAAAGAAAAAAAGAATGGCCTTAATGCAGCATAAGCCACAAATTAATGGTATATGCTTAGTTTGATCCAAAACAAACAGTTTTTAAGAGTGAAAAGGAAAACCAGGATTACCATGGGCACATAAAGTGGAAATGGTGAATTAGGTGACTGGATAGATGCCTTGAGAAAAAGCCAGGTCCAGTTAAGATGTTCAACAAGTTGAGGAATTGGGTCCAAATGATTGTTTGGAAGCACTGTTTTTAGCCTTTTAGGGTTATGGTGGCATCCATATAAGCCACACTAAACTAAATCATGTAAGTAATTGTAAAGAGATTCTGAGGGTACTTTAAAGTTTAAGACTTGAAGTTTATTTATTAAGGATGAATGACTAAATATAGCTTTTTGATGGGAGAAAATAATAAATTGATCTATTATGTAGGATTTCCATTAAAACAGAATAATTTATAATAGCTATATGATGAAAACAATTCCCTAATCACAATAACTCTGGCCAGGAATTAATTGAAGCAAGCCATTCTTGACACACAAACAGCCAAAAGATCCATTGACAACTTGCATGACAAATCTGAAAGAGAAGTGACTTTCAAGAGTCAAAACATACCACAGTTCCACCGGCCTTTTGAGCGGAAGAATGCATCATCCCTATTGACACATGCAGGGTGATACACCTTCGGACAGCCCCTGCAATAAGGAAACAAAAAGGAAAACAAGGTGTAAATTAAAATTAATGGAAGCACCAAGATCTTATAGACAAGAAGAGGAAGAATATAACTTACCTCCGATCACAAACCACAAGATTGCCCCCATCAAAGCATATGAAACAAACATCCTCCTCCATCTTCCTCTTGGACAGGGTCCTGGTTTGCTGAGTTTTCGGCGGCCGGCCACGCTTCCTCTTCCCTACACTCTTTTTAGCACTTACTGTAGAGATGTCTACATCCTCCTCAACCATGTTATCAGCCAAGGGTTCTACATCCTCCCCAACCATGTTATCAGCCAAGGGTTCTGCATCCTCCTCAGCCATATTATCTGCCAAGGGTTCTGCATCCTCCTCAACCATGTTATCAGCCAAGGGTCCTGCATCCTCCTCAACCATGTTATCAGCCAAGGGTTCTGCATCCTCCTCCACCATGTTATCAGCCAAGGGTTCTGCATCCTCCTCCACCATGTTATCAGCCAAGGGTTCTGCATCCTCCTCAACCATGTTATCAGCCAAGGGTTCTGCATCCTCCTCCACCATGGAATGGTCCAACGTGGTTGCTGCCTCTTCCAACCGGGAATCCATCAAGGGTTCTGCAGCCTCCTCTGCCACAGAATCCCTCAAATGTTCTGTTGCCTCCTCTGCTCTTGAATCCATCAAATTTTCTGCTGGCTCCTCCACCTTGGAGTCCACCAAGGGTTCTACCGCCTTCTCTTCCACATCCAACAAGGGATTTGCTATCTTTTCTTCCACAGCATCCAACAAAGGTACTGTTACCTCCTCTTCCACAGCATCCAGCAAAGGTACTGGCGCCTCCCCTTCCACAGCATCCAACAAAGGTTCTGCTTCCTCCTCTTCCACAGCATTCAACAAAGGCTCTGCTGCCTCCTCTTCCATTGTGTCTACCGCAGGTTTTGTTCCCTCTGCCAACACTTCAGTGCCCTCCACCACCACATCATTCACCAAGGGCTCATCCTCTTCCACCAAGGCATTCACTAATGGTTCAACCACTTTCTCAGCTGTGGTATTGACCAGTGGCTGTACATCTTCATCATCCTGCACAGCAACTGCCAAGGATTCCGACTCTTCCACCACAGCACCCACCAAAGGCTCCACTTCATCCTCCATCCCAGCATCTACCAAAGGCTCCCCTTTATCCTCCCCCACAGCATCCAACAAGGGCTCCATTCTCTCCTCCACAAGATCATCCTCCAAGGGCTCCATCGCACCCTTCTCCAAATCGTTTTCTATTGGCTCCACAGCCACCTCAGTCGAATCACCCAGCAAGGGCTCCGTCTCCTCCGCAGCATCCAGCGCCGGCACAGATGATCCCACCTCTTCCACCACCGCCGCACATCCCGACTCCACCTGACCATCTACCAAGGGCCTCACCTCCTTCTCCGCCACAACATCCACCAACGGTCCCATCTCCTCTTCCCAAACATCAACCAAGGATTTCCCATCCTCCAACGCATCACCCACCGAAGGCTCCACCTTCTCAGCCGCATCTCCTCCCACAACCTCCTCCGCCTCAGAACCCCGACCTCCATCCTCTCCACCATACACCGGATCCATCAACGAAGGTGAATCGAGAAACCGCGAACCCACCACCTCGACTGCTCCAACCTCCCCACCCTGAACGGGATTAGGGTTAGGGATCTCGGAGATCCCCTCCCCTTCATCTTGATCCATGGATTCGAAGAGAAAGCAGCGCCTTCTTAGGATTTCCGCAAAACCCTAGTTTCAATAGAGGGCGTAACAAGGGCCCTCGGCGTCGTGAATCGGGGAATAGCAGATGAAGGGAATCAGTATGGTTTTATTTAGGGCAACTTTCCAAATAGTCCCTGGTACTATTTAGATACTATACAACTTTAAATCTTATCCACCCAAAACACTATTTATTTTAAGTCCCTCAACATCCCTACCCAAGGATTTAATAGGAATAAGTTTATTATTCAGAGATGAATAGTTAGTTACCTATTTTATTTATCGGCTGGATTTATTTACTATTTCTTTTTTATTTTTTTTTATTTTTTTCTTGAGAACTCACTCGGTTGCAATAACAAGAATTGACGAACTGACAGATGCACACGTGTCTTCCAGTGAGAATAATAAATTAAAATAAAAATATATAAGTAATATAGAAACTATGATTAAAACTTATAAAATTTATTAAAAAAAATTTGAATGTTTTCACATAATCTCTCTCTGAATATTTGGTGTGTGTGTATATAGTAAAAAAAAACCATTTAACCATCATTTTTATATTATGTTATATTTTAGAAATAATATTAAAAGGAAAAATATTGGTGAAATGGTATTTAAAAAATAAATAAATAATTTTTAATTAGATAATTATATATACAAATATTGGTGTTTCATGATTAAGATGTGTATGGATATAATTTATATGTAGGTATATACCAAATTATGTGAAGCTGTCAGGTATATATTTTCAAATTCACATTATAATTTTATATGTTACCCTTATGAGTATTCAAATCAATGATTTTGATATTAATTTATAAATATAAATAATTACCTATAGGATAATTTATAAATAGGAATAAATTTTCTTATAAATTATCATATGGGTAACTATTACCCTGCATGGAATTATTTATAGGGAAAATTATCAAAAAGTCTCAGGTATTGTTTCGGCACTGTTGCTATGGACCAAAACACACCCTTAAAAAGTAACAATAAACACCCCCTCTCAAAGACCCAAAAGTAAGTAGGACTTTTTGCTACTTATCAGTTATTTATATTTATAATTTTTGTCCTTACTAGAGTTTTCCTTGAAAACTCAACTTTAATTATGAATACAATTTTTATTTTTTTATTTTTTTTATAAATGTCTTATTAACAAAGCCTGAAAATTGTATAAAAATGTGCATTGCAGCATAAATTCCTAAGATGATCACCATTGTTGGACTAGATATATAAGAAACTCTTCAACCAAACTATGGTGAGATCGCAATGAGTTTCTCATCATTGATCCACCAAATGTTTTTTTTTTTTATTGCAATGTCCATTGAGGAAATGATGGATGTTCTATTGTTTAAGATATACCTTAGATAATGGGTGCCCTTGTTTTCCCATAGCTCATGTTTGATAGAGGGACATCCCCAAGTGGGATATCCCCAACACATTCCCCAATGAAAATTTTTTCCGCCAAAAACTTTAATTTAAGTTTAAGAATATAATAATAACCCACCCACCAACGTCATTTACAAGCCTACATAAATTATCTTATCATTAATATCTTTACTTTAAAATTTCCCTTCAAAAAATTCAAAACTTTTCAAAAGTTATTTCTAATCCCAAGTGGGATATTCCCCTATCAAACACAAGCATAGGCTTTGATGCCTTGAACACTTTTAACAATGTTTTGAAAAATCATCATTTTACGGTGATATGGTTGCAACTCCATCGTTTTTTGGTGGACTACTAAGAGTGGAAGTCATTGGATGCACTTGCCAATCACTTTAGGGGCCTTGTAAAAATAGATTTAGCAATTGAAAACACGTAGAGTGTGTGTATTAAAATAAGTTTTCCACAACATTTGAAAAAGAGGCATATGTATTTGAGTTTTCTAGCTAGTGTCATTGTATTGTATGGATGTATTATCATCTTCTATTACACGTGTAGAGTGGTGGGTCATGTTGTCGATCGGTATTCAAAAACTATATATATATTTATATATAGTTAAGAGCCATTTATAAAACTGTAGAATGACTCAAAAGAAACAAAGATTGTTGGAGCATACCTCGTCAATCCATATTTGTTTATTTATGATGAACGACAAATGTTGGAATTATAGAGGTGTCTTAAACTGATAAGTAATTGTATATTATCTAATTGATGGAAATAAAAGATGATGAGCATTGAGTTACTTGGCGAGGGGGGTGGGGGTAAATCAAGGGCTGCTTAGCTAACTTGCAATATTGTACTCTAATTCAAAACATAAGTCCCTTAATGGGGTTGGTAGACTTTCTAAGCTATGGAATAATACTACAGTTTGTGTTTCTCTTGCCATTGCCCATTGTTGCGAGGTAGTCAACACAAAAATTCTCCCCTCATGGAATGAACTCCACTTCCCATTCTTGTAGTTGATTCAAGGTTCTCTTGCATTCCTCAATCCTCCCCGTGCTCCAATTGATGACAATTAGGTCTCCTTGTATACTCCTTGCTAGTCCCATGTTATCAGTATATCTTTGTTCCTAAGCTTCCTAATTCAACCAGCTTTATAATACCCTCATGCTAGGAATTCGACATGATTCCTTACCATCGTAAGAAACAAAAGCAAGAACAAAAGGAAAAAAAACAAGCAAGAAAAGACATAGAGATTCACGTGGTTCACCCCATAATAAGGCTACGTCCATGGCCGCATGAAGTTTCACTATTTCTCTCATAATAATAAAAACTTTATAAGGATGAACAATATTAAGGGAAAAACCATAATACAGTAAAAATATCCAAAATACCCTTCAAAACTCGTCAAAAGCGTGGTTGGGTGTTCAATATGATCAGGCTTCACACAACTCAACACCTCGTTAATTGCTCGAGCTTCTCCATCAAATATTGTTTCAACATCCACCTTTTTAATTCCTGCAAGCAGAATTTACCCAAATTAGTTAATGAGTTCTAAATATACTTTACACTCTTTTGTATCTTTCTATAATCAATGGATATGAATTTAAGTAGTGGTGTATAATAGTCAACTAATTGCCACCAACGGGAGGTGTGGAGGAAGTTGTAATGTTTATCTACATTTTATCCCTTTGATTGGTCTAAACTTCGATGTTGTTACCACCGCCCATGAAGGTAAAGGAGATTTCTTACTAATTTCCTTCATAAATCTCTTTTTTTTTATGAGTTTATTTACAACAATGGTTTGGTTGGTTTGCATTGCATGGGTAAGGCCTTGCTAGAATTTGGATGCATTTTAATCAAATGTTTGGTTATAGCACTTAGATCTCTACTACTTTTTCTTAAATTACTAATTATCTACCTTGTTGTAGTTTTGACCACTCTCCATTGGTCATGTCTTGTAGTTCTCATAGTTTTCAAGTCTTTGAAAGGATTAAACCTTTTAGATTCAAAACGAACTATTAAGTTTAACTAATTGGAGCTTACAACATAATTACAATTGTTTTTAACTCCATTGTTCATGGTAGCTTGATGCATAAATTATCTCATAATAAAGTATGCAAACTCAAGAAGGAACTTAAAAAATAGAACCAGGGAAGCTACTTAAAAGACTCAAAGCAATTACTTACCTTGAAAATCTAGACAGACCTAATACCCATGTGGGATCGAAAATACGCGCCTGGCATCGTGTGACACCGGACGATATGTCGAATCACAAATATCATTTTTTAGTTTTGTGGGTTCTTTTATTCCTAATAGAGGCAAGCCTCTATTATTAATTACCCCAGACAATGTCGTGGGAACCTCCGATTAAGAGACAGAAGTACAAGTAGAGAGAATGAGAAGAATAATTTATTTTATTGCAATATGATTCGTTACATATCAGCATATGTTTATATACATAGGTATATTTATTTATTTGTTTATTTATGACGCCACCCCCCGCCTCAGAGTTTGTGCCCCGTCATATAGGATCCATAATCCACCGGTTGCTTTGCGTTTGAGACTTGTGACCGAGGTTCAGATCACAACCGAGCCAGCTTTTAGGAGTTGCGTTAGCCTTTTTCTCCATCAAAATATGCATTGCCTGAGCCGCCAAAGGGCTTGTGCTATATACGACTATTGAAGATCTTGGTATTTAGTTTTTAATGCCGCAGATTTCACCCCCACTGGAGTTTTCAGGCAAGAATGAAGGATTTTTTTGAAAATGAGTCTTCGACATTGTCAACGGCAGGATCGCTGAAATTGACTATTTTATCCTTCAAAATTTACACCGACTGGGCCACCGAACGAGTCTGTTTTATATATGACTATTGGAGATCTAGATATCTTATTTCCAACACCATAGATTTCATCTTGATCGGAGTTTTCTGGCCAGAGTTATGAATTTTTGAAATTGGGCGATCAACATAGCTAGCGGCAGAAATGCTGAAGTTTACCCTTCTATTTATCAGAAATCCACACTGATCGGATCGCCGAATGAGTTTGTGTTGTATATGAATGTTGGAGACCCAGATGTCTAATTTCCAACGCCACAGAGATTATCTCAATCAGAGTTTCTAGGCCAAAGTTGTGAATTTTTGAAATTGGGTGATCAGCATGGCTGTCGGCAGAAATGCTGAAATCTACCCTTTTATTTATCAAAATTCACGCTGATCGGGCCACCGAACGGATCTGCACTGAATATGAATGTTGGAGACCCAGGTGTCTAATTTCCAACGCCGTAGAGATCGTCTCAATCGGAGTTTCCGGGCCAGAGTTATGAATTTTTGAATATGGGCAATCGTGACGAGGTTTCGTGGAATTAATTTGTCGAACTATAGGGTTCATCCTTTTTCCCCATCGAAATAAGCACCGATCGGTCCGCCAAAAGGATCCGTCTTTGTATATGATTGTTGAAGATGTGGATGTCTAGTTTCCAACGCCGCAGATCTAGCCTCAATCGGAGTTCTTTGGGACGGAGTTATGAATTTTGAATATGACCCTTTATTAGAGTAATCATAGCAGCAATGACTTTTGCTTCTACAAAGAATCAATTACTTAGCGAGTTTTTCGATGTAATGCCGCAGAGGCATCTACAAAGAATTCACGCTAGCTTTTCAATAATTTTCAGCCATTCTTAAAATACCCATACTGCTAGAAAATTCATTGCTCTATCTTGACAATCATCATCTGTGAATAATGTGATCATCGACAACAGCAACCATTTGCTTGTCTTTAGCATAAGATGCTAGTGGTAGTAGCTTCAATGACTTGAGCATCACTATGAACACCCTCAGTTTGCTAGACCAAAACCGAGGATCTTGACAATCTTCTTCGACTTCACTGGTTCATTCTGAGCCAATATTCACATAAGTCTTCAAAATTAGTTATAATAATGTTTTCCTCTTTTATAACTCCAGATTGAAAGATATTCCATTGAGGTATTCCCTCCTTTGACAAATTTCTGCAGCTTCTCTTTCTCATGAATCCTCCATTTTAATATCTCCTTCTCAGCCTCTTCATTATCATTTCAGCATTTTGTTTCTGGAAATGGTGCTTGCAATGCTCCTAGAGAGCTCTCTGCAGTGCATACATATAAGAGAATCTGAACCTTAGCAACTTCTTTTCCTTTATTTTGCAGTAGCGGTCAGTAGCTTTTTTAATTTTTATTTACTATTATTAGAAAATTTTGACAGAGTCTCCCCTGTATTTGGGCTTTCAGTTGTTGTACAAACATTCACGTCAACACATTAATTCATACACAATCTTCAATCATACATGGTCTTTTTTGTTTTCTGCGGCACGCAGTGGCTCAGATCTTTTTGTAGCTTTCCTTGCGGTAGCGTTATCGATGCTTCTGACAATGCTTCAATTGTTGATGACCGAACAAGCGATCGATTTTTGATGACGAACCGTGATTGTTGATGCCGATCTTTGTTGTTGATGACAATCTTCACTATTTGTTGATGACAACCTTCAGAATTTATTTGATGGCGACCTTCAAAACTGTTGGTGACGACCTTCAAAATTATTGGTGGCGATCAGACAGAACTATGCGCTGATTGACGATTTTTTTAGAATTTGTTGATGGCGACCTTCAGCATTTGTTGATGACGAACACTGATGATGCCGGGGTTGTTGCTGTTGCATAAACCAACGGGTCTTTGTTAAAACGAACCAACAGGGTGTTGTTGCAGACGCATTTAACCAAGCCCGATGCCGGTGTCATTGCCGATTGTTGATGACGCAATGGGGTTGTTGTCGGACTTCGTTGTTGATGGTGAAGCGGTATTTGTCGGCGTTCTCCTGGTTGATGACGCAATGTGTTGATCTTGCCGGCATTGATCGCGATCGGGTTAATGCTAATGTTCTTTGTTGATCTGGCAGTAACATTTGTTGATGCGAGAGTTGATACTGGTATTGAAGTTGATGCCGCATTGATCACGAGAATTTGATGCCGATGTTGGTGCTTTGCTATTGGGTTCTTCTTCTTTGTGGAGTCTTGTCGTGGGCAGCTGATTGTTGATGACGCATCGACCGGATGGCCGAAGTCTATGAATGGGTCTTGATCGCGCATCTGAGGGCCGATCTGGAGGCTTTGCCGCTTTCGAGAGGAGGTGCCGCCGGAGTTTGTTGCGTATGGGAGAGTTGATGCCGCGTGAGCCGCAGGAGTTGATCTGAGGTCACCGGGCCGGAGTCGGCGCAGGAACTTGGTGCTGGTCGGAGGGGCTCGACGGGTGCTGATGCCGCTGTTGTTGCAGGGGTTGATGTCGATATTGCTGCTGCTAGGCTTGACGTCAATGTTGCTGCAGGGGCAAATGTCGAGGTTGATGTCGCGCAGATACGGCTGCCGCAGGGTTGATGTGAGCAGGGACAAAGGCTGGCCGCGGCCGTGACTATGGTGGTGGCGCTGGATCGGGCGGAGCTCGACCGGCGGTGTTGCCGGGTGGATCTGAGCCGATGTTTGTTCGTGTTTACGGATCAAGGTGGGAGGCGTATCGAGAAGAGGTGACGGCGAAAGCAGCGCGCGTGGAGAGGTGCCGTCCGCAATGATGGCCGTGCGGCCGGGCGTGCTTCGAGGCGAGAGAGGCGCCGCAGGAGGAACGGGCCTCTGGGCGCTGGGCGCTGCGCCTGCACACGGCGCATCCCCGCCGTGGCGGCCAGACGGTGGCTTGGCCGGGGCGGGCCCAAGCGTCGACGGCGGTGAGGGCGGCGGTCTTCGTCGGGGGCCGGTCGTGAGAGAGGAAGAGATGGAGAAGAAGGGCTGATGCCCCTCCTTTTTTTTTCTTTATTTTACTTTATTTCATTTATATGTTATTTTTCTTTATTATTATGATATAGAATTTAGAGAGGGAGAAAAGAAATACCCTTTTTTTGTCCTTTCCTGATTGTTTCTGCGAGGGTTTCCTCCTTCTTGTCTTCTTTCTCTCCGTCTGTCCTTCGCTGCTTCCTCTGTTCTCTTCTTCTCTCTTTGTCCTTCGGTCTTTTTTTTCAGACCTCCCTTGTCTCTCTTCTCATTGTCTTATAATCTTTTTTGTCCTTATCTCTTCTCAACCCCTTCTTCGTAAAATCCCCGAGAGATCACAACTCTCAACCGGATAGGAACAAGAGAGAAGATCAAATCCCTCTTTTTTTTTAATTTAAATTTTAATAATAATAATTAATTAATTAACTCGATGAACTATTAATTATTATTATAATACCTCGGGATTTGTACTCCATGCTTCGGGATATGGATTATGCCTCGGGATTGGTATTCCACCTTTTTTTTTTAAAAAAAAGATAATATTTATACCCCTTGATTTGTCTCGGGATATGTTCTTGGATGGAATTTATACCCCTTGATTTGTCTCGGGATATGTTCTTGGATGGAATTTATACCCCTTGGTTTGCCTCGGGATGTGTTTTCTTATCAAATCTTGATTTGGCCAGGATTATGATAAGTTGAATTTTATTAGAATTAGAATTTTAATTCTAATGAGATGAATACATATATATTTTTTTTTATATAAACAACCCACTCCTGAGGTCATTTCTTGAACCTAGAGGGTTTGTATAATAATAGAGACATAAATCTAGGTTTTATTTATATAGTCATCGATAAACATCAAATCCACTTAATTTTTTTTTTTTTGGAGATGCGGAATATTTTTAATAGTCGTAACATATTAATGTCTATGATACGCCATGGACCCTACTAACTACATGTCACACCTCCGGCTCCCCCTGCAATGATGAAGCACTGTCTCTGAGAGACGCTGCCATGTCTCCAGGGAGCTAAATGAAGGCATCAAAAGGGATGGAAAGCACGGGAAGGCACTCCCCCATGTTAGAATCCCACGGAGATAAGAGGATGATAAAGAGAGGAAAAACGCCAGGGAGAAAGGTAAGCAAACATAAGCCAAACTTGAACTCCCTCTTCTTCTTCTTCTCATTCTCCGGACAAATCACTGACTTAACCATTAGAGCGGGCACTGGAATTAGAGCCCTACCCCCCCTCTCACGGGTTTACTCTTCTTTGTCCCTGTCACGCCCCGACCCGGATCCCAGGACCTCGGGCACGTAAACAGATCGGCCGTAACCGAGTGGAGACGAGCCCCGCTCGGATACAAGGCCTAAGTAATATAAGCAGATAACAAAAATAAATCCATAATAAATCAAAATAAAACCAGAGTCGCGAAATCATCAGGTCTGGGTACATATGCCCTATAATATCTGGACAACATGTCCTACAATGCCTCACTCACAATAAAAAATAAAGGAAGAGGTCTTCAACCTCAGCAATACCCTGCCCTCGTGCAATCCCTCTAGATCACCCCTCCCCGCCTCCCGAGGACACGAAAAGAGGGAAAACAAAGGAGTGAGCTTTCGAAGGAAAGCTCAGTAAGTACCCTGTGAGGAACACAAGGAGTAAGATATGAACAGACATATCACAAATGAAGTCAACAAACAGTGGGACCAACGTCCCGTATCCTAGAATCCTAGGGGTCTACCACAAAGGCAAAGTCAATGGTAAAACCCCTATCCTATCTGTGTCCCTCTACAAGATCATCCCCCGGTCAGTACCATCACACAGCCTCAGCTGCCGACGACAAATCCGTCGCCCACGGTAGCGCCACCTCTCTCTCATGTCGACATGGTCGATGCGACCCTACTTGGTGGCGGGGACAACTGCAGTATCGTCCATCCGCCGTAAATGCCGGAACGTCAGGGTGTCCCGTCCCCGACGCTCTCGCAAAATCTAGAGCTCACTGCTCCATCAATCCGCTAAGACAAACAAAAGCTAGGGATGCCAACATCCCGAAAACAAACATACATGCACCAGAATCCAAGCAACTCATAAAAGACATGCATGTATCCAAAACATATCAAAATGATATCAAGAATCATAAACCAAAAACAAATCCAAGAAAAACCCGAAGCCGGGTGGGAACGAGGCAAGTGCACTTACCTAAAATCGCAAAGTCTGGTGTTCCACAGAACTTCTTCCTGACGCATCCACGTCGATATCTGATAAACACAGATCTCGTCTCAAGCAATGCACAAGTGCTTGATAATCAACTACGATGCATATTCACTAAATGGGCTTGACCCATTACTAGACCCAATTTATCCTTTTAGTATTACCATTTAAATTACTAGCTTAACTTTCCTAATTGAGCCCACAAGTCCGGCCCAAAGCCCATCTAAATTAAACCCAAAATTCCAATCCTTCAATCCTTTAAACCACTTAATCAAATACAATAATCACTTTAATCGGGTCCATGATTGCCCAAAAGAAACCCAATATCAACTTAGCTTGATTAATTCGAAAAATAATAATAATAATAATAAATAAATAAAAATAAACATAAAAATAAAAATAAGAAGATAGATCCAAACCAACTCATTGCTCAATTCATCCAATTGATTAAAAGAAACTGGTTAAATAAATAAACAAAATACATAGGCCCAACTCATAAAGAATCAATAATCCAAACTCCAAATTATCTTCACAAAAGTCAAACCTGAGGCCCATTTAGCCAGATTCAATCCAACCAAAATAAACCACCCCAATAAACTTATCCAAGTCTATTCAATCCAATCAACTGGCATGTTTGGACTCATCCATACATTATCATCAATGAGGTAAACCTTTATGTAACATCTGCACATACACATGTGATCATATTTTCTTTTAACAATACATGAATCCCAGTCATCCTTCACCATTCATCATACTTGTGCCATCAACACCTGAGCACTCCTAGAAGTTCATCACATGAAATTATCCAAATAAGCAAACCAACAGACCAGCATTTATGAGCTTCATACAATCACAACATTATTAGAGCATATTTCATCGCCTAACACCACTGAACCATCAACACAGCATCACCAGGACCACACAAACTTTTTGCCCACAACTACAGATCAGCCATAGATAGACCTCTATTCACATAGATTAACACCAAACATCAACAAAGACCATTGAAAGAACTCATCATCAAAACCAAAGAGATCAACTCAACAGTCCATCCATGATCCCTTCATCACCCCAATCCTTTATTCACCAGGAAGCCATCTATTGATCCCAATACACAAACAACTAAAGACCTCACTGTTCGGTAGCTATTAGAGACTACTAAGCCTCCATATAACCTTCAACTCACTGTCATCCTCAACATGAGACAGAAGCCTCAAGATACAACCATCAATAAAACTGGAATTTATCAATCCTAAACGCCATGCTTAGAACCTTATAAAGACACAACTCTCCCCTTCTAGACATCATCCAAGCCATTCCCTTGAAACCTCATCAGTCCCTACCCGCACACTCCAGGAAGGTAACAGTATGCTCCAACATCGAGATCACTCTGTATGATCATCTAAACCTCAACAAACCTGTAATACCTCCATGCAAGTCTTAGTCATTCAAACCTTCATCCCTCATTGCATCAGGAAAACCAACTAACCACTCATGAAACAATGTAGAGACTCCACCTCTCACTAACTATCATGATCCAAATAGAAACTAGGAAACTGAGTACTCATCAAAGCAAAAACCATTAACGATCTAATGTAGCAACAGGTCTGGGATTGCTCACCTGAACGCGGGCACCCACCTGCCCGGAGACCAAACTCCGGTGGTTGCAAAGTTCCAACGACGGCGTGCCGAGAGAAGTGGCGGTTGTGACTCTCTCCACCGCCCTTATAGAGAACACGCCGGGGATAAGAGGCGACCCGATCCTGCTCGTGATCGCGGAACTAACGCTAGCGATCGGTTGGGTAGTTTGCCGAGCGTGGAGGTGATAAGGTTGACAGCGCCTTTCATGAAGAGGGAGTTGTCCGCCTCGGAATCGAGCTTCCATGTTGATTTTAACTTCTTAGCCATTCGTCCAAGTGTTGGGGACTCATGAGCATGAAGTCCAACATTTATAATAAAGACCCCCTGAGCTTTTATTAATCAACTAGATCATTTCTCTAGTAATTGTAACAATTAATTTTAAGTCCTTGTATTTCCTTATACTTACATGCGGGTCCTTTCTCCTGAGTGTATCGTAATTTATTTCTCAGTCCTCAAAAACTTTAGAGTTATAGTTCAGTCCTTGAAACTTTCAACTAATCAAATTAATCAATAATAAAATTAAATTCCTTTTTATTCTCTTCTTTTAACCAAATAATAAAACATCAAGATTTACCCATAAAACCTTGGGTTTTACAGTCCCCATTCCAGGTGAACTCAAGGAGAGAACACTTACAACCACATCTTCCTTTTCAAGATGATATCATTAGTTTGCTAGAGATCTTGACTATCCATGTGGCACAACAAGTTTTCTAGTTAACATTCTACAATCATTTAAAGTGATTTTTTTAATTATTATCTTTTACATTTAAGAGGGTTGAAATTACTGTAAGTCACTAAACTACTGACTTTTATCATTTCAGACACCGAACTTCAATTTGTATCAAAATGGTTACTCAACTTTAATTTCATTTCATCGGCAAATTACTCACAAAATTCAGACCCCTAATTTGAATAAATTGTTGACGTGGCTTACCGGAGAAGCCCAATCAACTTATTATATTATACAAAATAGCCATATAAGCATTGTTTCTTCCCTTTTCTTTCTTTCCTAATCGTAAGTTACATCCCTAAACCTAGATCCTCGGCTATAGTGCATCTTATGCTTAATCACAGCAGCAGAGCTACAACAATCCATAGAGGAAATGAAGCTGAAGAAGGGGAAGAGCATCCCTGCTTCTTCATCTTCATCTGCAGCTCCAACATCAAAGGTTGGGTGGAGCTTCAATGATCCTGAGATGCAGAGGAAGAAGAGGGTAGCTGGGTACAAGGTCTATGTCATGAAGGGCAAGATGAAGGGTTCTTTTAGGAAGAGCTTCAGGTGGCTCAAGGATAGATACATTCAGGGGGTTTATGGCTGGTGGTGATCCTGATCCCATCACCTCTGATTCCTTTCCGGTCTACACCTTCCCTTCTTGTTTGGATTTACTTGATGTTACTGGTTGTTGTTTTGTAGATACCCTAGAAAAATTTCATGTGATTTGTTTCTAGAACTGAGCTTTTCTTTAGGTGTTTTTCTGTTATCTAATCAATGATTTGGAAGAGATTTAGGTTGATGAGATGATTTGTCTTGTCCTTTATTTGTTATTGTCTTTCTATAGATCTTTGACAACCAGTTGTTTTTGAGAATGTTGTTAGATGCTATGAAAGAGGGGCTCGCTGTTGCTGGCGACGATGATGCTGAGGATCTAGGTTTAGGAATGTAACTCTTGATTAAGAAAGAAAGAAAGGGGAAGAAAGAAAATGGATGCTGACATGTTTTTTTTTGGATAATATAATAAGCTGAGTCAGCTTTTCCGGTGGCCACATCATCAACTTATTCAAATCGGGGGTCGGAATTTTGTTAGTGACTTGTCGGTGAAATGAAATTAAAGTTGAGTGACCATTTTAATACAAATTGAAGTTCGATAACTGAAGTAATAAAAGTCAATAGTTTAGTGACCACTAATTTTAACTCACATTTAAGATGATGAAGCTAAACTCGTCATTAATATTTAATTTATTTATTTTTTTATTTTTACCACTAATATTTAATTAAATTAATTTGAGAATAAAATTTTGAATTTAAATTCAAAATAATAACATTTAAAATATTATTTATAAAATTAAAGCATTCATGACATTATTTAGTTCAATATATACATCATAAATAATATTTAATTCAAAAAATTAAAAAATAATTAGTTTTTTTAATAAATATTAGTAAGTGAATAAAAAAAATACAATTTTTGTTTTTAAACAAGGTAAAGGTAAGAAATAAAAATTGTGGCTGAAAAATGCTATTTTCTATAATACCCTCATCTATATAGATTTTTAATGTTGGTTGTTCTAGAGATAATTGGGGGTAAAAAAGTCTTAAACGTATATTTATAATCAATTAATCATGCGTGAAGCGACTAACAACTTCATAAAGCAAGAGAGAGGGAAAGGAACAAGAAAACATAAGAAGAGGGATTCGGTGGAAGATCGGAGATCGAAGGAGGGGATCGCGATGCAGACGCTCCAGCAACACCAGCGATCTGCGGCGGCACCGGCGGCTGTGGGGTCGACGGCGAGGAGGAGGTGCGAGGGCACGGCTTTGGGCGCCATCACTCTTGACCTCCGCCCCGGGCTTGGCGTCGGTCCCTTCACCATCGGTACTACTCTTCTCATCCCTTTTATATTTTGATTCTTATTCTTCTCCAGATGAATGTTCGCTGATCGTTGCGATTGGTTTGGGTAGTGGTTTGTTGTTTGATGTCTATGGGATTGACCTTTTTCTTTCCTTAGGGTTTTGGATCGTGTAGTAGGTCATCTAATTGTTGTTTTGTGTGCTGTATATTTGCTTCTAAGACGATTATGTGGAAGTGATCAATGTGTAAATGATGGTTCGAGACTGACATCTTTTTCCCTAGGGTTTTTGAAGCTGAATTTGGTTATCTAATTGTTGTTTCTCGCACTTTCTATTGTATAATCTGTTTACTCGGAGACAGCCATTGTTAAACGACTTACCGACTGTTTCAATTGATTTGGGTGATGCTTGGTCCTTTTATGGACTTTTTTTTTGGGGTAGGCTATCTAGTTCTTCTTCTTTTGTACTCTCCATTTATTTATAATTGGATCACCTGGAAGATGGGCCAATGGTTAAATGATTCACAGACTGTTTTGTGGGATGCGGGTGACGGTTGTTTATCTGATTTCTCCAGATTGACATTCTGGATTATGAAATAGATTATCTTGTTGTCTTTTGCAATCTATATTATTTATAATTTGATTGTCCGAAACAGAGACCAATGATTGTGAGGGTATTGCAAGATGGTGAGAAAATAAAGAAGATGAGAAATATATGCGGTCTTCCATTTTCCATGAGTATCAATTTATCACCCTCATGGATTAATGAGAATTGTCGTTTTCAGACAGACGGCCTCTTGTTTTGTTTCTCTGCTGATTCAGGAAAAGGGCTTTATGCTCGATCTTGGCCATGTGTAACCGTTGAAGTATATTTAAACTGTTCTGTATGTCATTATCTCTGGCCAAGGACTCACGCACCTTTTATCATTGATATATTATTTGTTTTTACGTGAAGAAGATATGACAGAAAAGTTGAAATTATTTATGCAAAAATCTCTAGAACCTGCCAGCCCAAAGTTGCATTTAATGATTCAGAAAGTTTGGTATCAATACGCTATAAGTTCGATAAAACCTTGGCTCTGCGAAGCACTCAGAAAATCACTTAAAAAATCTTCTGATGTGTTACCTTTTTAACTGAGATCACCATTTTTTTTTGTTGCAGGGATGCCTATCTGTGAAGCCTTTGCTCAAATAGAGCACCAACCCAGCATCTATGATGTGGTTCATGTGAAGTATCTCGATGAGGTTAGAAGTGATTAATATGCTTTGAAATCCCTTCGATATATGTCAACCTTTATCATTGAACTTACCTCCTTTAGTCTAAGATGTAGATTTGACAGTTTTTTTTTACCCTTAAAGATCTCACTCTTCATCACTAATTCTTGATGATGAAGACAATGATGGAAATATTTTTGAGACTTTTTGAATCATTAATTTAATTTTTTTACCTATTTCTATTTTTGTGAACTTAATTAAGCAAGGATACACTTTTTACTTTCTGGAAACTATTAAGATGTTCACAAGGTAGGAACAGGTCCCTGAACCAATATATATTGTGGCGAACAAGCCATGTGGTTTGGATTAGTTTAATTGAGAGTTTTGCACATGCAAGTAAGCTTGAAGGAATAATTTAACCATGAAGTCTTTATCACTGTTTCATGTTTTTTGCAGGAACCTTTAAAACTGGATATAGTTATTGGCTTCCCAGACCATGGTTTCCATCTTCGTTTTGATCCTTGGTCACAAGTATGCTTTCCTTGAATTTTAGATTTTGCATTTTAGTTTAGTTATTTTCTTGATATCTCAAATCCTGGTTAACAGTTAAAAGATTGGGATGCCTCTTTTAAGCCCATAACTTCTCAAAATAATGGAGTTGCTTTTTGGCTTACTTGGAATTCACAATGTTTGCTTCATCTTGTGTCATATTTTGTATAGTATGTTATATATGAATCCTTTGGTTGCTTAGAGAGGAATGATAATAATTTTTTTATTCTTAATTCATAATTTGTTTGTGAATCCATTTACCTGAAATTCTCTCATAGAAAATAAACCCTACTTAGGCATGTTGACCTATATGAAGCTGGATCTTTTTATTTTTCGAGTCATCAACAATTCACGGTTTAAGTATTTTTTTTAGTTCAATCAACAAGTCTACTTTGATATCAACTGGACAAAATTTGATCCAGTTACTTGTATCTAGTGATTTACTAATTTGTGTGCAAGTCAATCATGCTACTTGGATAGGCAGACATTACAATAAACACAAACTGTGTAGGTTTAGCAGTTTCATGACATTGATCTAAGTGACAAATCTGTTCCAACGTGCGTGTTCTTCTTGTGGAAGATGTGTGTAGCATTTTGTCAGCATAATAAACGTGGTTAATTGGTCAAGGACATCCTTCCATCTACAATAGCATTCCATAACTGTACTTATCAAGAGTTCAAATATTCTACTGTTTGTCATGCATTAGAGAGTATAAAAATTTTCATCTTCTAGGTGAATATTCCACCAATTATCCCTTTTTGATGGGTTGAAAGGACATGAACAACATTCAAGACTGAGCGCATAGTACTGTGCAACAAGGTTGGCCCTAATAAAAACATAAACAGAAGTTAGGGTTTGGTTGAATAAATAGAACACAGCTGGGATGAGCTCATTCAGCCTTGGAAGTTGGTGCAATTTGAACAAGTTAATGAACTTTAGATAACAAAACTACTGAAGAGCTTGTTCTGTACAACTAAAGGAGCACTTATCTTATCAGCCGACCATTCAGTGGCACAAGATACATGGTCCATTTTGAGCTCTGATAGGTAGAATTCTCTGACAGAACTTGACATTCTAGTTGAAGCATTTGATGAGTTTCAAATGGGTTTGGAACCAGCTACAACTCATGAGATGAGCAACTCCAAGACATCATATTGGTTTCATCTGCGGATCTTGTTCTTTTTGTTTGACAAAGCATATTTCAAAGTATGTTAGAAAAAAATTAACATACTGTATTGTACTTTTGTTTCTTAAATCCTTGTTTGTCTAATGGGCAAAGCTCTATTCCGAAGTAGGTTATAGAAGTTTAACATATCATATTTCACTGTTGTTTCTTAAATCCTTATTTATTTAACGATTTATGGTTTATTTTCTTGTGTGCACTATCTTTGAAGATTAAACTTAATACTTCTGCAGAGATTGCGTCTGATTGAGGTTTATGATGTGAAACGGTTACAAATGCGCTATGCAACTTCACTGATTGGGTAGCAAAGAAATTAAATTAGCTATTCATGATTATTTGTTGGCTGTGCTTTTTTTGTTTATTTATCTTATTTCTTTCTTCCAGAGGTCCGTCAGCGTTGGCCACGTTTCTGGCAGTATGCAATCTCTTTGGACCTACCTATCCTGGAATTCACGATAAAGATACAGGGGTTTACACCCTCTTTTATCCGGTATGTCTTTGCGAATAATTTACTTTTTCCTGATGTTTTTCATTTGCATTACTTGCTGTTTTTTACTCCCAGGGGCTGTCCTTTGCTTTTCCCATACCTAGCCAGTATGCAGACTGCTGCCATGATGGTGAATGCGTCTTTCTTTCCCCTTGATATTTAGTATATATGAAATCCTTCAATTTTAATTATCAAGCATTATTTAATAGCTAGCAACTATCATGGCAGTTTCAACTGAGTTACCTCTTGAGTTTCCTGATGGAACAACCCCAGTTACATGCCGGGTTTCAGTTTATGATAGTTCACCAGACAATAAAGTTGGTGTTGGATCCTTGATGAAAAAAGCTTCAGTTCCACCACTGCCTGCTGGGAATCTGTACATGGAAGAAGTGCATGCTAAGGTTATTAACGCTGTTCTTTTGTTTCATCTTTATTTTTTATTACTATCATGAGCACTACTTTTATCTTCTTGCATAGGATTAAATGCACTTTTGGTTCCTTTTTTTGAAGGGTATTTTTTGTACTTTCAAAATGATCAATAGAGTCCTTTACAATCCAATTTTTGTTCATTTTGGTCTGGATAGTTGACGTAGCCACTAGGTTGAATCCACCCTTATTTGGTTTTTCAAATAAACTTTAATTATGTGGTGATTTTAGTAGGCATATATTGCAAGGACAAGTTGCATGAGTTGCAATGAAAGCTGCCACGTAAGATTAAATAAAATAATTTTTCTTCCCTTGGTTAGGAGACCATTCATAATTAACCTTTAACTAAAATACTGATGAAATTAAACTATAATAGTTTGTTGATGTGGCAATTTATGCCACACCAACAAAAATTCAAAAAATAAAAAAAAAAATATTTTTTAATCTAGCATGGCAACTTGACAATTTATGCCACATGTTGCCATGCTGGGTTACATCACCAATAAAAAAAGTTATTTCAAAAAATCAAATATTGGGGGTATATCCCACCTGTGTGCTATGTTAGCTATATGGATTAAAATAAACAAAAATTGTATAATTCAAGACCATATTGAATATCTTTAAAGTACAAGGACTAAAATAGAAACTAGGCTAAAGTAAAGAGATCAAAAGTTTATTTAAGCCTACTGCATATGTGAGGCAGCTCATTTACACTTGATTTTGTAATCCTAAATTAATGATGGAATTCATAGTCATTAAGTTTAAAATTTATCTCCAGAAGTGTTTGGGTCATGATTTTCTAGATACTTTCTTTTCTTTTAACTTTGACATACATGCAAATGTTCTTGTATGTTCTTCCTTTTAGCATACATTTCTGTACAAAGTATGTAACTGTCTGTTTGTTACAAAATTCATTATACATACTGAAGCATACCTTTTATCTCTTCCTGAGTTCAGCTAGGAGATGAGCTATGGTTCACCATAGGAGATCAGCATATTTCATTTGGTGCATCACCTCAGGCAAGTATATGCTGATTTTTTTGCTTTGGAAAGTAAAACTTGAAAATTTTTACTTGTTATCATCTACTGCTTTACTTTTGAATTCAAATGTTTCTCAGGGCATGCATTAACTTCTTTCTAATATATATATGCCTAATCTTTGCAAAATATAGTGGATTTCTCTCATAATATTCTGGAGATGGGCAACAATTTTTTTTTAATATTCTTTTTTTCTTTTTTGAACATCATTTCTCTTGCAGTAGATAGTAGATAAATTCTGCATCCTTCATGTTTTGAAGCTTTTCTGAACAAGGACAATCAAAGGAATTTAACATAGGTGTAGCTTCTTTCTTAGTATGCTTTCCCATATGTTTATATATTAATAATAATCAAATGTCTAACCCGTATGCCAGCTTATCAGTAAGAAGACTTCTGATCATATTAATTCGGTTTGGTATTATCATCTATCCACTTCTTCTACCACTTAATGGTCTTGTCTTTGAAAATCAACATTGATGTTTTTTGCTTTCTCAACTCATGACATATAGGAAAAGTTGGTTAAGGCTTCCGGTGTCACTTTTTCTCGCATTATATTACACGTCCAATTTTGGCTGCAGCTTTTGTCTTTCCTTCTATCTAAGCCATTTCTGACCAATGGGAAAGAAAAACCTTTGCCCGTGCCTTTTTGGGGAATTCATTTGCTTGTATTGAAATCTGAATTGGTACATATAAGCTGCTTATTATTTTGAGTTTGGTAGTCTGGTTGATTCTTCATAAATTTAACTATGAGGAGTTGCACCCTTGAAATAAAATCGGACTTGAGAAGTGGGTTACCCTGATAATTACTCCTGGAAGTAGAGATCAGAGCATTTTGAATCTTTGATGCTATCCTGATAAAATATATTGATAATTTGTTATAGAATGTCCAGAAACTAGTTATCTACATTAATGGTTGGAGTTATAAGTTTCTGTTATTGTGTTTCTTTTCTTTTATCTTCTTCCAACTGTTAGGTCCTCATAATGAGTAAAAGGCTTAAATACAATATTCATCCCTGTACTATAGCCTAATGTTCATTTTCATCCCTATACTTTAAAGATATTCAATACGGTCTCTGTACTTTATCTATTTTGTTTAATACCATCCCTGATGCTGACGTGGCACCACATATGAAATACAAACTAATTTTTTGATTTTTCTTATTTACATGTGGCAGTATTTTGCTGATGTGGCATACGTATTTTGCCACATTAGCAAAATAATAATTTTTAAAAATATATATATTTTTTAAAAATATTTTAAAATAATTTTTTTAAAAAATATTTTTTTAAAAAAATAATTCTTTTTAAATAATTTATTTAATTTTTTTAAAAAAATTATTATTTTGCTGATGTGGCAAAATACGTATGTCACGTCAACAAAATACTGCCACGTGTAAATAAGAAAAATTAGAAAATTATGTTGTATTTCATCTTTATTGCCACATTAGCGTCAGGGACGATATTGAACAAAATATGTAAAGTACAAGGACTGTATTGAACATTTTTAAAGTACAGGGATGAAAATGAACATTGGGCTATAGTACAGGGACTAATAGTGTATTTAGGCCTGAGTAAAACTGTCATGTTTCGCTGGGCGAATACCTGACGGTTTCTTTGATTTGAGTGTTTTTTTTTTGTTTGTCAGTGATTGCGAACATAACTGATCTCTTTTTTTGGTATATGTGATTGGGATATATGCTTGTACTCACCTAGTCTCTTAAATCCTCAATTTTGAAATGTTAGTTAGCATAGATTTTTTTTGTTTTTTTTTTTGACAAGCTAAATGTGTAAGAAGTCAGGATGGGTAGCGAACCCGCTTCAGCTGTGGTCCACACCTTGTAAGAGGAGGGGTTAGATCAAGGCCCACCTCTTAGCAAGGGAACCTGGTACTAATAGGCCATCATGGCCGTTGGTATGTTAGTTAGCATAGTTTTGGTGGTGTTTGGTAAAACTAGGACTAAACACTGTTTGGGACTAACTTTTTAGAAGTTTTGAATTGGTTTTAGGGGGAAGTATAAATGAACTTTCTTAGTGTTTGTGATCGGTGAATGATGAATAAAGAAAGGTGGGATTGATGGCAAATGACCATGTTACCCTTAATACATCATTAAAAAAGTCACAAAACTACTTAAAATGCATTACTAATGGTGCGGTCTGTGGGAAAGTTACCCCTAAACGGTAGGGGTAAGTTGAGTAAATTTAAAAAGGTACTGACCAACTTGATGTGTTATAAGATGAGGTTTATTTTAAATTTTTGTTGATTTAGTATTTTTAGTGGGTGTTTATAAAGTAGGATTATGGGAGGAGTTGGTTTTGCAAAGTGGAATGTATTCGAGTCTTTTCTTGTATTTTATAATATGTTAATAAAAAAGTAATCGGGCTAAGTTTCTTTGAGAAATGGGCTGGTTTAAACCCCAACGGTACATGGTGTTTGAAAGAGAAATATGTATTTCCTATTCAAGTTAGATTCTTCCAATTAAACCATACCTTCATGGTCCACTTTTATTTTAGTATTTGCAACATAAAAATGTCAAAACTTTCTATAAATTAGTGCTACAAAAGTTGTGTTTCTCTCCTCTGATTTTCAACTTTATGAGCCATTTGTTTGTTCTGAAGTGTGCTTTTTTATTTGTTTTCATGCAGTTGTTTTCTCTTGTTTTATTCAAGAACTCTGCCACAAATCTTCTTGTATCTCATCTCTTATCTGTTTTTTGTAGGATGTTTGGACTGAGCTCGGTCGGCCTTGTGGAATCCATCAAAAACAGGTGTGAAAGTCTATTATTCAATGCATAGCTTTCTGTTCTGAAATTTCATGAATTTCCCCTCTCCATCTCTGCATAGGAGATATCTTTGGCTATCCTTATTCTTTTTTACGTCTTAAAATGCCATGTGTACATGAGCTAATATTCTGTATATTTGGTGACCCAATTTATATTGATGCTATTTCTTCCTAGAGCTAAGAGTAGCAAGGGAATTGCTACTCATTCTGTGGGTTTTTTTTTTTTAAAGAAGGTGAAATATTTAAGGGAAAAAATATGGAAATCAGAGAATGGATCCATAGATTTGAATGTTTAATTATCTGAGTTTATCATGACCATTTACCACTTTACATCAAAGCATTTTTGGCCTAAGGCCATACAAGGTTGCTATTTATAAGATGGTTTATTTTTTATTTTTTATGTTGCAAGCCTCCTACCTGCAACTATTAAGGTTATTTATTATTTATTTATTTATTTATTTTTTTGTTGACCAATAGATATTTATTTATTTATTAATTTGTTATAATTTTTATTTCAGCCATTCATTTACTATACATTTATATACGTGTTTGTGTGCCTGTGCATATGCTTGCTTGTGAACATGCTCATCAAGCCATCTTCTCTAACATGGACTAACCAGCAGGTGCAATAAAAAGTTGCAAAGTGCTAAATCTCTGTCCAACGATTTAGCCCAAGAAACATAGTCTGTAGTCCATTAGTACATACAGATAATGTCTGTTACAGATTACAAACGAGTGATGCCCTTGAACCAAAACTAAGTTGATTTCCATTAAATGTTTTTTCTCTGTATTCTAGGTTGATCAGATGGTGATTCACTCTGCTTCAGATCCTCGGCCTCGGACAGCACTATGTGGCGATTACTTCTACAATTACTTTTCACGTGGTCTTGACATATTATTTGATGGACAGGTTTTTAATTTCTTTCATGTCATTTTGTTTTATTATTATTTTGAAAAGTTTCCACTTCCATGCTACCCTGCCTTTGAACCTGCAGACTCACAAGATTAAGAAGTTTGTTCTGCACACAAACTATCCTGGGCATTCTGATTTTAATTCCTACATTAAGTGCAATTTTGTTATTTATGATGCTAATGGTGAGTTTATTTTACAAAGCTCTTGAAAGTTGTAATGGTGCATGTATCAAAGTTTACTGTTGCACTTGGGTTTTTTCAGTTCAAGGACCAATCAAAGCTGGGAATGCTTCCAACCATTGTATTACACCAAGTACAAAGTGGGAACAAGTAAAGGTAAGTACTATTGATCTGATTTAACTGTACATATTTATTCTAAATTTTTGGAGTGAAACTGAGCAATGAAGTTGGATCATTTATCTTCAAATTAGTTATTTATGTTAGATGATCGTTACATCAGTTTTTGTTTTTATTCTGGTTAAGTTGATTTGATCCGTATTTATTATAATAGTTGTCGTATGGTAAGTATATGATCATCAAGTCTAGGCCATGACAATGAGAATGAATCATGTGCCCAGAATGCTCTTTCCATTTGCTTCTCATTTGGGGTTTGGAAATTGGAGTTCCTGGTGAATATCTATGGGCACAATAATTTGTTAGCAAAACATAAATATCGAATGAGCTAATAAATACAAAGTATATAAAATTTTACATTTTTTTACTCTTTTAGTACTGCATCAATTTTTAAGTGTACAATATTTTTATCACTATTTCCTAGTTATCTTTGTATCCTAAAATAAAATTTTCGTGTTCAGTGCATTGGAGGTTTCCTTTACCTTTTCTTTTAAACTATTCAATCCCATCACACCCAACTCTCTCACTTATATTTGACCATCCAGCGTAACAGCTGCCTCCTTAAGGAGAGAATGGACATATGTAATCCACATTCTCTCATTTTTACTATCTTAAGAGGTAAAATGGTGAAGTAAAGAAAATTTTAGCTGATAATTTGGTTTCATTTTCGTCATAAATTTCTTGATGGATCCAAACAAGAGAATGGAATCAAATTCTTTTCTTTTCTTTTAGTTTCTTTTCAACCAACAATAACTTTAACGTGTCTAAAGTCTTAATATATTCAGATCTTTCTGGTTTTCATTTATTCACGACGTTTAATACTGCAAATAATTTAAGCAATGTTCTACTTTTAGGAAATCCTTGGGGATGGTGGGCGGGCTGCAATTCAAACACAAGGCTCCATGAACAATCCTTTTGGATCTACTTTTGTCTATGGATACCAAAATGTTGCATTTGAGGTGTGAAATCAGCAATACCTTTTTATGATTTTTTTCTTTATATTCATCTTTCTGTTTTCCTGTCTCCTCAAACATAAATCTTCATTGTATATATTATTTATTGTTAAATACCCCTAAAAATTTGACGTTTTGATTATTTGACCAGGTTATGAAAAATGGCTATATAGCTACTGTTACTCTCTTTCAATCATAAGAAGGTATGTTTTTTTCTTTATTATTTGTTTATTTAAAAATATGGCAGAAGTTCCCGGTTTATGTAGTTGCTTCATTGGTTTCATGTTAAGTCTGAAATACTGGATTTGATACCATTTATTAACTTGATACTGGATTTGATAGCATTTACTAACTTGCTAAATGGTATGTTGTTTGCTTGTATAATTGTCATCCATGATCATAACCCTCAACCCCCACCACACGCCACCCCTTTTTTTTCTCTCATGTTCAAATAATCATGGGTGATTTATCTCTAACTAGTTGTTGGAATAATCATGGGTGATTTATCTCTAACTTGGTTACAACTTTCTATAATTATGTTTCTGTGACTTTGTTTTGTGTTTACTGTTTACTGGGCGCATACTCATCGATTTGCACTTTTTGAGATTTCACACTTTTTATTCTTAGAAATTGTCTTATAGCTATTTTGGTTCTTATTATACTACTTGCAGAGTAGAAGTATACATGTTTGTTCTGTGTGTGTGTCCTTCCAAGATCCTGTAGGTATTCTGCCTTATTCTTGTGGAATGATTATAACTTGTATTTTCTCCAGTTTCACCTTGATCACATTTCTTCTATCAATTCAGAAGAATTCTGAGTGTTTATGTCTGGTTTTTATTATTAATGTTTTCATGTAAGTGGGTCTTATTAGTTATGGCTCAAAATGCTGATTACTCTCACAATATTCAGGGTAGCTTCTAATCGGATCAAATTTAATTAATATAAATCCTACTAGCTAAAGGTTATATCTAATGCAATCTCTGCCACTATTCATGAAGTAAGAATGCTTGGTTGTTTATAGTCATTTAAAATTACCCAACGGTAAGCAATGGCCAACATGAATTTTTATCTTGCCATATTTTTGTCTGCATCATATCATTTTGATGTCTTTTTCATTTTTTTTGTTTATCTTTGTTTGAAGATGCTGCAATACCTTTTTGCAGGCAACATACGCTCCTCTGGAGTACTGCTCATGTATAACGGCAATGCACAAAGCAGCTGTATCATGAGTCATGACCAGATGTGTATATAACTTGTACAGTGAAAACTCTTATCATGTATATATTGACCTTTAAATTAATTTTATTAAAAATTTGAGAGCTTTGTGATGGCTTTGCCTCTCAAATTAGATCTATCATAAAGCCAGGGAAATTAAATCTCATTTCCTCTTTGCAAATGCCAAATATTGCCAGTTTTTATGTCCTTCAAAATTTCTGACATGGTCCTAGAAGTTATTTTTCTCAGCTGTTCAAATCATCAAAGGGTGCATTAACAACACATCATTTTTGGACTATGTCCTTGCTCTTCTTCATCTCTGCACTTTCTGGGCATCAATGTCAATTTTGGTCCTGGTTATTAGTGATCTATCTCTGATATTCCTCAATTTCTCTCATTTATTCTTTGTTGTTTTTAGCTCATCTCATTCATCAAAATGTTTTCATTTCCACCTACTAATTAACCACATATATCTCATTTCTTTGTCATCCTTTATTACCAACCACACGCTCAAGATCTCACAACTTGTAGTACGGCTTGTACAATGTCATATACAATTATTAATACATCCTTTTACCTGCACCATCATTTATTATTAACTTGAGAATCAAACTTTGGATAGTACTCTTCTTTATATAAAGAAGAGTGTTGACTCAAATTTCATTTAATTAAAATTAATTAAATAAATAATAACTAATTATCATTTATATAATAAGACTGAGAGAGAGAGGGGAATCAAACATGGTTTAGATAATTTTCTTTCAAAAATCTTGAAAACTCACTGAAATTTTTGAAGTTAATACAAACAAAAATTTATCTCCCACTTTCTTTCTAATAAGTATAATATATAGGTGGAAGAGAGAAAGGTGTTAGTTGATACACGGTATGCATGCATGCATGCATGCTATGCATGGACCAGTCTCTTTAAGTTTACTCCAATCTAGAATCTGAAACTTTTGGCTCTCACAAGCAAAGAGCCTTCTGAAAATAAATGAGGTAAAGAAGAAAAAAAAAAAGGGAAGTCTCAAAGAGCAAGATGTGGAGTTGGAGACAGTTGAGTAAAGTTACCTGGAAATGGAAGGTGGTGAGCTAGCCTTCTAACTCTCTGTGTTCTTTCAAATCCCTTCCCTTAGATTCTTTGCCTTCTTGTTTGTACTTATTACTCTCTTCTTCTCCACTCCTCCTCAAACAGCAATAAATTCCTCCACATTGCCACCCTCTTTACTGATGGGGTGGTGAGTTTAATGCCTCGCCACTCTATATATCACAATAAAGTTAACAAGAAGCCAAACATGACAAAAAAGAATCATCTTTTTTTACCTTTTTATCTTATCATCACATCATATCATATGATAAGATAAAATTCTCTTAATTTCTTGTCCTTAGCCTTGTTCCTACACATCCATTCTATTCTATGTTAAATTAATAAATAAAATGAAAAACAAAAAAAGAAGAAGAAGTTCAATATTGAGGTCTACTACCACCATGCACCTCAATTGGTACCCATATAACATGGGTGTATGACCCCACAAGGCATGCTTGCAGAGTAGTAGGCTCTCATGCCAAGCCATGCATGTGACCCTAAACTGACACACTTCCCATTCTTGTCGGCACCTTATTCTCTCAACTCCTCCCATCTCCACCATCCCTTTCCACTTCTCGTGATCTTTCTCTCTCTCTCTCTTCTCTTTGCATGAATGAATACTACTTACTTATAAATTTATAATCAGTATTCAGTACCCCCCCAACATTATTCACATAAACTCACAATGAAGAAGGTCTTCTTCACTCCACTTGTTATTGTATTATTCACTGCTCACTACTTAGTTTTGTTGGTCTCTAGTCAAGTACATGACTACCATGATGCATTATCAAAGTCTATACTCTTCTTTGAGGGCCAACGCTCCGGCAAGCTCCCCCCAAACCAGAGACTAACTTGGCGCGCCGACTCCGCCGTCGGTGATGGCTCCGATGCGGGTGTCGACCTCTCCGGTGGCTATTACGATGCCGGAGACAATGTTAAGTTCGGCTTTCCCATGGCATTCACCACAACCATGTTGGCTTGGAGCCTCATCGAGTTCGGAGACTCAATGCCGCCTGACGAGCATGAAAACGCCACCGTCGCCCTCCTGTGGGCCACCGATTATCTCCTCAAAACCATCTCTCACCCTGGTAAAATTTTTGTCCAAGTAAGTAACTTCATTATCCAACATTTGGTATCAGAGCTTTAATTTAAGTTAGAATTCTCAAATTATTAAAATAGAATAATGTATGTGAAGGTGGGGGATCCGCTAAAAGACCACAACTGTTGGGAGAGGCCGGAGGACATGGACACGGCGAGGACAGTTTATACGGTGAGCGAAGAGAAGCCGGGGTCGGATATCGCCGGAGAAACTGCCGCGGCATTGGCGGCGTCTTCGATGTTTTTTCGATCAGTAGACAATGAGTACTCAGAGATGTTGCTACAAAATGCCGTCCGAGTTTTCGAGTTTGCCGATGCTCACAAGGGTGCTTACAGTGATGATCCGGGAGTTAGAGCTGGTGTATGCCCTTTCTATTGTGATTTTGATGGTTATCAGGCGAGCCTCATAACTCTTTCTAATATATATATATATATATTATCACAAATTTATATATAGATATATATTATATTTCATAAAAATTATAGATGTATATGTTTATAAATTTTCTATTATTTATTTACTTATTTAGGAAGGAAATTAAACAAATTCTATAAATAAATAAGTAAATAAATATTTTAAGAGAAAGAGAAATTGGTGGTCATAAAACATTCCACCCAAACATGAAATGGGTCCAAAGAAGAAAAAGGTACCATCCATCTATCCTTTGCTATAGTGGCCTTCCAAAATTTTTATAATTTTTTATTCAAATGTTTTTTCATAGCTCTAATATATATAAATAAATAAATTATATGTTTTTAGAGTTATTAAAATGTGCTTGTTTGAGGGACTTACAACTCTAAACCATGATTTTAACATGAGTTTTAAATAATTATAATGTCTTATTTAGAAAGGAAACAATAAAAGTGAGAAAGTGAACGAAAATCTCGATAGATCGAAATATTTTCTCATTTTGTACTTTTAAACAATAATCGATTTCAACTTAGGAACTTCCTCATTTTTCATTTTTTTTAACCAAACAAACACACAATAAAATAAATAAATAAATAAATAGATAACAATCATGAATTGAAACTTTTCACTGATTTTACATGCATTGTTACCCTTGAAACAGGATGAGTTGCTATGGGGTGCAGCATGGCTAAGAAGAGCCTCACAAAATGACTCATTCTTGAGTTACATCCAAGACAATGGCAAAACCCTTGGAGCTGATGACAATATAAATGAGTTTGGTTGGGACAACAAGCATGCTGGCCTAAATGTCCTTGTTTCTAAGGTCACACTCTTAATTAATTAACTTTACTATTAATTCCATGTAACAACAACATCCTTACATTTTCACTCACATGACTGACCAACATCAATCTTTTAGGAGTTTCTTGAAGCTCAAGTGTACTCTTTGGAGTCCTACAAAGCTTCCGCGGACAGTTTCATGTGCACTCTAGTACCCGAATCGTCGTCTACACACATACGATACACTCCCGGCGGACTTATTTACAAGCCCGGAGGCAGCAACATGCAACATGTTACTTCCATTGCTTTCCTCTTGCTCTCTTACGCTAACTATCTAGCTAAGACTTCACAATTTGTTAATTGCGGAAGTGTTTCCGTCGGTCCTGCCTCTCTTCGCCTTCAGGCGAAAAAACAGGTATATATTTTTGTGATCGAAGATAATATAGTCCCACATCGGTTAATTTAATAATTGTTGATTTGGTACCTTGATAGGTGGATTATTTACTAGGGGACAATCCTATGAAAATGTCATACATGGTTGGATATGGGGAAAGGTATCCTCTAAGGGTACACCATAGAGGCTCATCATTGCCATCAAAATTTAGCCACCCTGAGTTCATTGCATGCAAAGAGGGCTCAATCTACTACAATTCCTCCAATCCAAACCCTAACCTTTTGATCGGAGCTGTCGTTGGAGGGCCGGGGGAAGACGATGTTTATGAAGATGATCGAGCCGATTTTCGGAAGTCGGAACCAACTACTTACATCAATGCTCCTTTGGTTGGTGTTCTCGCTTATTTTGTTGCTAACCCTAACTAGTTTGAGTACATGCATGAAAATGATTGCATGTTTTGCTTGTAATATTGTACATAGGATGGTATGAGAAGTGTGGTATTGCAACCCTAACATATATACATGCCAAATTAGGAAAGTTTGGCTTTGTTTGAAATTTTATTACACAATATGCAAAGTTTGTTTGCTTGTCACTTGTAATCACTTTTGTATTGATATGAGATAATTTCTCACTACAAATTTAAATAAAAGTTCAGGTTGTGTCCAAAATTTGTGTCTATTGTTCATGATATTATGCATGGATCAAATATATCATGGGCCATATTAGAAAAAAAATAATTGTGGGCTATTATTCCCCATGATAGTTTGAATTTTTTATTATATATATTAAATAAAAATGAGGGCATATTGAAGGTGTCAACCAGTCAAGGCCCCCGAAAGCACCCACCTAACACCGTAATTCTCCGGTTGTGCCTAAGCGGGGAATCAAGAGCAGTGCTCGTGCTAGATTGGTCCATGCGTGTGGGCCAAAGATAACATGACCCACATGGTATGATCCACATAATAACCTGGTGAGCTAGATCGACTCACCAGCTTTTTTTCCTTCATTTTAATCTTATTAAACCCTAAAAAAAAAAAACTTTTATATAACAACTATAAAATTTATATATTTGAATTTTAGAAAATTTTGGGATTTTTTTTAATTTTTTTTGGAATTCTCAAAGATATATATTTTTTAAATTTTATGAAATTTTGGGGATGTTATGGTATTTTTAAGGATTTTTTAGGGTTTTTTTTGGATTTTTTGTGTGAATTTTTTTTTTTTGGGATATTTGATTTTGTTTTTAAATTTTTCCGAACCCTAAACCCTAACCAAAATTAAGAGCCTTCATCTTGAGAGAATGGACCCATTTTCCTTTGTTTGCTCCACATCTAATCTAATGGCAATATTTGTTTTGTCTACTACATCCATGTTTTATTTAATTTATATATAATTTTTTTTATTGATAATTATATGATGGATGATGATGAATGGAAAAGTTCAAAGAAATTAAAGGATTAGTTAGTTATTCAGTAGGGGTTTAGCTTTAAACTTGTCAGTATCTTATCTGGTGTACCTAATTAAACTAAAGATGGTTATAATCTCTCCATGCATTAACAACTTGTTGCTAAGTTGTCTATTGTTGCATTAATCTCCAAATTAAGCAGGTTAATTAAAAGAAAGCTATGCATTAACCTTCAACTAACTGAAAAAAAGGCCAAAATCAGTAACCTAATTAGAGGTTAGGAGACTTCCATCCAAAACAAGTTTAGTGCTACCTTTACTCCTAATTTAAGCTTTTTAGACTCATTCAACCTGTTTACCAAAAATTAAAGAACAACAAAAGTATATATATTGAAGAGAAGTCTCATAATATATATAAGGGAAATACTATGTGGTTGGACGAGTAATTCCTCGGGATGGTCGTCTTGATGATCCCGAGGAACATACAATGGCTAGCAATGATTTGTGTGCCCATTTCGGAAAAGATGCTCCTACGATATAACAGTACTCTATATATAAAGACATTAATCTTTAACTACAAACATTTTCAGAGGATAAACTAATTAAATTTTTTTTAACAATAAGTCCTTGTGTACCATGGCATTACATTAATCAAAGAACAAGTACTCTTCTCATTCATTATTGTTTGATTCCAATGTCTTTCACTTATAAACATAACCATGAGTTCTCTCTCTAAGAACATTTTTTTTTTTGGAGTGATTATTAAGAAACTATCATTAATCAATAAAAACAAATTCCACAACCTTTACTTAGAACCATAAACATAATATATAAAGATGAGGAAATATTTCTCTCTCTTTCTTTCTCATCTTCATATGATAATGCATGTCAAACTCTACTTTACTTATAAACAAAACCATCATATATATATATAAACATGAGTTGAAATGAAGGTCAAACTCCAATTCTTCACATATAAACCATCATAACCATAATATATGAGTTAAAAAACTCTAATTAATTCTAATGCTTTATAACAACGTGTTGATTTCCTCATTCTTTCTTGGTTTTCTATCATTAATATATCCAAAAGAGTCAAATTGGAGTCCACAAAGAGTCAAGTGAAGAGGAGTTTAGCTTTTACAAGAGAAGCTGAAGAGCTTGACGAAGCTAAAGAGGTCTAAACATCAGGAGGACACCACGGAACATTAGATAGCTCCCCATTCATTACTCTCATTGTTGTACTCTGTTTCTTTATGCTTGTATGCTTAGCGCTTGTACCTCAGTATCTTAATTTTTAATGAAGTGTAGTTCATCCACTTTAACAAAAAAAAAAAAAGTTCCGATGCCTTAATTATAAACATAACCATGATACATAAGTTCATAACCATTATATATATATATAGACAATAGACAATGAGACATTGTCATTAAAGATAGAATTGTCACACACCACATGCTATGGTGGTCCTCTCATCTTTCCCATTGAATTTAATTGTGATGGTCTACTTCATGTCATTGTTCAAATGGAGGTGCAATTCATTCATTCATTCATTCATTCACTCACTCACTCACTCATTAATCACTCATTCATGGATTTTGACATATATGTATATATATATATATATATATCTAACCAAACCTTTTTCTCTCTCTCACTACCTCTCATTCATTGAATTCATTATCCAAAAAAAAAAAAAAAAAAAAAAAAGGTCCCAACTACCGACACTATTTCGCGCCTTGACAGCCTTCTTTGTTTCCCACCCCTTAAAAAAGCAGTTGATATTCTCCCCCCCCCCCCCTCTTTTTCTCTCCATCTCTCTCTCTCTCACACTCTTCCAATTCTATTCTCTACTCTATGATGCATCACAATTAAAAAAAAATCTTGTTCTACTTATCATCTTGAGAATTAGATCCACCGTTTCAAACGTTCAAGGTTATAGATAGCAATACAGAGAGACAAAGAGAAAGAGAGAGGGAGAGGAAAAGGAGAAGAAGGAGAAGGAGAAGAGTTGTTTGTTTCTCTCCTCTTATCTCCCAACCTCTCTCTTCTCTTTCTAATGAATCCTCTTTGTTCAAGGATCACAAACTAAGGTAATGCATGCATTTCTCTTTTTGATGCGAGTTTTCTGTTTGTTAATTTGCTTGAAAGAAAAAGATTGATAGAAAGAAGAAGAAAGGAGACCATGTTCTTCTTCTGTAGATTGGAGAATTTTATAATATTCAAGAGTGTTTTATATTCATTGAATGTGAATGCCAGTTAAAGCAAGTCTTACAACCTTCTTAATTTGTTGTTGTTGTTGGATTTCTTTAATCAAAGTTCAATCATAGTTCATGTGCTTGTTCTTAATTTGTTGTTTGAAGAGGGACCATTGTTGTGAATGAATGTGGTAGGGTGGGAGAATGGGAACCATTGGTGAGGATGAGCTAGCAAGATGGGAGAAGACCGAAGGTGGTGTTGCCGCCGGCATTCCCGGTGCCGGAGGTGGATCAGGAGAAGAGAGGATATTGGTGTCTGTCAGACTTAGGCCTCTGAATTCCATAGAGATCTCGCGGAACGATCCCGCTGATTGGGAATGTATCAACAACACCACAATTATTCATAGGAATGGCGTCAACGATCGGTCAATGCCGCCTTCTGCCTACACTTTCGGCGAGTATTGCTTCCATTGGCTTGACTTTTCTTAGATCTGAATCATCTTAGATTCATCTTGTTCTTTAATTGTATATAGATAGGGTGTTTGGGCATCAATGTACAACAAGGCAAGTGTATGTGGATGCAGCAAGGGATGTTGCTCTTTCAGTTGTTAATGGTATCAATTGTAAGTTTCTATCTTTCTCTCTCTCTTTTTTCTTTAGCTCTGTAGAAATGTCTGTTTACAAACAATCTGTGTTTTTTCAGCAAGTATATTTGCATATGGACAAACAAGCAGTGGAAAGACATACACCATGACTGGAATCACAGAGTACAGTGTTGCAGATATATATGATTACATAGAGAAGGTACACTACAATTGAGTTGTTTGTCTACATTAATATTGTTTCTTAGTTTCAGATAAATAAATATATATATATATATATATATATATATATATACATAAATGTATTTTTATTTTTGTAGCACGAAGAGAGGGAATTCGTCTTGAAATTTTCGGCGATGGAGATATATAATGAAGCTGTGAGAGATTTGCTCAGCAGTGATGGTAGTCCACTCAGGCTGCTTGATGATCCAGAGGTAATGAAGTGCTAGATTTTATGTTTTGGAGGTGAATTGGGGGTTCACTGATTTAATGATTTGTGTTTGTAGAGAGGGACAATTGTGGATCGACTCACGGAGGAAACTTTACGGGACCTTGATCATCTTAAGGAGCTGCTTTCGGTTTGCGAAGGTGCAGAACAAAGCAGAGTTGTTTTTGAATTTACTGCATCGAAGTCTAATTGTGTTAACCTGTGTTGTTTGCAGCTCAAAGACAGATTGGAGAGACCTCAATGAATGAAATGAGTTCAAGATCCCATCAAATACTCAGACTTGTATGTCTTAATTGATCAAACAATTAACATTTTTGGTAATTGATGATGATAAGTAGCAGATAAATTTTGCTGTTGGATTTCTGCAGACGATTGAAAGTTCCACTAGGCAGTTTCTCGGCAAGGAGAACTTCAGCAGTCTTTCAGCCAGTGTGGTAACTATTTCTATTTGTTAGCCTTTAATCCATCAAATTGAATGTGATCAATGGAAATTGGATCAAGATCTTTGCTTTTTGTTTAACATTCTGCAGAATTTTATCGATCTCGCTGGAAGTGAACGCGCATCTCAGGCTTTATCTGCTGGCACTAGGCTGAAAGAAGGCTGCCATATAAACCGAAGCTTGTTGACACTCGGGACTGTTATTCGCAAACTAAGGTTGCTCAATTGATCTGTAATTTAATTTTTTTAGTTTCATATCTAAAGCCAGCCATGCATCTGATTTACTGTTTTATTTGGTGAATCAATGAAGCAAGGGAAGAAACGGGCATGTACCGTATCGAGATTCAAAGCTGACACGCATATTGCAATCATCGCTAGTGGTAATGCTCGAACAGCCATCATTTGCACAATGAGCCCTGCACGAAGCCACATCGAACAATCCCGAAACACACTACTATTCGCTACATGTGCAAAGGAAGTGGCAACCAGTGCAAAGGTCAATGTGGTCATGTCTGATAAGGCATTGGTTAAGCATTTGCAGAAAGAACTCGCAAGATTAGAAAGCGAACTTCGGTGTCCAAATTTATCTCCAAACTCTTCGCACTCTGAAGCATTGAAAGAAAGAGATTCTAGGATAAAAAAGGTAACACTTTATCTTGATGCTCACTGTAATGATAAAAAAAGCTTATGATGTTCTTTTGCTCATTGTTGCAGATGGAGAAAGAGATAAAAGAGTTGATTGAACAGCGGGATCTCGCTCAATCTCGGCTCGATGGCTTGCTTCAAGCATCAAGAGAATGGGTACTCATCCTACTTAGTTTTTGACAGATCCAATTTATTTATTTATTTTCAGCATTTTTTATAAGGATCAATTTATGTCATTGTATCGAACAATGTAGGACGAAGTTAGCCAACACTCGGCATGTAATGCAGAAAACACATATGAGGATATGATTTCAATCTCCGAGGCTTCAGGTGTGGATCATCAAAGCCAAGATTCCAGTGTTCTCAGTTTTGATTCAACAGTTGGAAGCCATAATTGCAAAGAGATTCAGTCAGAGCAATGTGAAACACAAAAAGAAGAGAATTCAACCTCTCCAAAGTACAATCCTGAACTTGTTTATCATCAAAGGACAGAGGAGGGAGAACGAAACGAGTACGCAGATTTTGACGATATTTGCAAGGAAGTTCAGTGCATTGAAATGACAGACAACAAGAGAAACATAAATGAAGACTTTGATCTTTTGCTAACAGAGGAAACTGAATTCCTGGTGCCTGTAATTGTTGATACAAAGAAAACTCTCAAGAGTGATGTCGATTTAACTGCAATTGAAGAACAAGTAGACAATTTGAAGGAAAATGGCGATGAATCATCTCCATTGTTATTAGTGAAGGAAGAGGAGTTCAAGAATCTGAAAACAAGTGATGAACTACCTCCACTGGAATCAAGAAGCTTGGGACTAAGTAGAAGTAGGAGTTGCAGGGCAAGACTGATGGATAGCTGCTCAACTTCTCCCTCATTTTTGGAGAAAATAGAACCAAGTCCAAGTCCATATCTGAAAGAAAGAAGACAGAGTGCATTAGAATTGAGTGCTGAGCTTGAAAATCTTCAAGAACTGAAGAACAATTCAAATGAAGTCCTTAAGAAACCAAATGGAAGGACTGCTTCCAAAGAGGATGTCACAAGCATCTCTGGATTTGTTGATGGTCTCAAAGAGATGGCTAAAATTCATTATCAGGTGCTAATTGATAAACTCTTTCTCTCGAGAGGTTATCGAATTAATCACAATGTTGCTTGAGCTTTATAATATGATTTCAGGATACCGAACGAACTATTAGCGAAGACTTTGAGGAAAAGAAAACAGTGAGAGATGTTTGCCTCCAACCAGTGATCAGTCCTTCAGAATCACCTTCCCGCTGGCCGATCGAATTTGCAAAGAAGCAACAAGAGATCATAGAACTATGGCATGCTTGCAATGTTTCACTGATCCACAGGACTTACTTCTTCCTACTCTTTAAAGGAGATCCCGCGGATTCATTCTACATCGAAGTCGAACAAAGAAGGCTCTCCTTTCTAAAGAACACATTCTCTCAAGGAGATCTCAACAGAACATCCCCTGAAGATGGCCAGAAGATCACTCTAGCATCAAGGTACATTACTGTTCTATCAATCATTTAATCTGATGTATTAACTGCAATTCAGTGTACTCATACAACTGAAATTCGACGATGAGCAGCATCAGAAACCTTCGGCGCGAAAGAGAGATGCTATGCAGGCAAATGCAGAAGAGAATGTCTGCTATAGAAAGAGAAGAATTGTACTCAAAGTGGGGAATTTCACTGCAATCCAAAAGAAGGAGAATGCAGCTAGCTAAACAATTATGGTCTGAAACTAAAGACATGGAACATGTTAAGGAGAGTGCATCTATTGTCGCGAAACTCATTGGTCTTTTGGAGCCTGAGCACGCGCTGAAGGAGATGTTCGGTCTCAGCTTCACGCCGCAGTTAGCTCATCGGAGATCCTTCAGCTGGAAAAATGGAATGTCTTCCATCAAATAAGCAGAAATATTGACAGTGTTGTAAAGGTGAAGAGTCAATGAATGATTGACAAGTATGTATTCTTTAATTTTCTATCTGATTCTTAATTTGTCTCTGATTGTATGTATAGACATGTTTGCAAATTGCATAGAGGCTGAGATTGGCCACAACATGTGTATTATTGTACTCTTATCTAATTTGGATTGAATCTGTTATATATTCTCTTTGACTTTGAATTCAAACTTGGAAATTCATTCTAACTTTAAATGACTTGAATAAAGAGTTGCCATTGCTTGCAAACATTGAATAGTTCAATATTTGATTAACCAAAGAAAGTTCATACCAAACATCCAAAGACAAAAAGAGTACTACAAGGTTAATAATTATTTACCCCCAGTTATGTGTCCTATTGGTACCGGGTCCCTTGTTAAGATATGGGATTTTCCTGTGGATGGCCCGGGTCGAATCACATCTCTTGCAAGGTGAGGGTCACGGGTGTCCGCATCTGTTCCCGTGCGAGTTGATGAACCCGAAAATCCGGGTGCACGGATTTGCCTCCGCGTTGAGCTGCCGAGCCTATACACGTCCTTGACGTTCTTCGGGGGGTTCTTGTCGGCTTAGTAAAAAAAAAAAGAGGTTAATAATTATTTTGGATTGGATCAAAGCAGACAAAATAGAACTTTGAATTAAAAAAATAAAATAAAAAAACCATTGACCAAAAACATGAATGAGTGACATGATGAACCAACAAGAGAGATGTTTGAGAATTAATCTTAGAAATTGATTAATAAAAAATAAACTTTGATTTGTCTTCCAATTACTTGGAGGGCATGTGGATGTGGAGGCTCACAAATCACAATCAAATGAGTGTTAATATTCTCCACTTAAATAATGAAAGTTGAATGAAGGTAAGGTTGTCATCTCTCTTCTGTGTCTCTCTAAATTTATAAAATAAAATTTATGAAAATGTTTATCATATAATCAAATTTATGAGCTCTTTATTATTGATAATGAAATTTACCAAATTATTAATGCTTAAATTATGGTTATGCATGATTGAGTGTGAAACTAGTTTAGTGTTTGTTTGCATATCTCTTGAATTAATTATTAGGCTTCTATAAACAACCAACATTAATATTGTTTGTTGAAATTTTATAAATAAAGTATTGATTTTGTGAACATGATGCTTCAAAATGAAGATATTTCAAGAGGTCATTTTTGAGATTTAATGCAAAATATGGCCCACATTCTTCTAATTTCCTTTTTGTGATTATTATTCATGTTAATGCTTATTAGCTTAAAACACCGATAATTTCTATGTTATCGATGATAATTAAATCTTGCATTATCGTTTAAATTAATAATAAACACGGATAATTTTTATCGATAACCATTTTACATAAATAAATGGATCAAATTGACCCATTGAGTTTTATAAACTCAATTAATTAAGATTATCTTGATAAACACACTAGGTAGGCATGCATTAATATTCCAAGAAGTTTGCAAGGTCTTTCTAGACCCCTTCTTACTTGCATGCAAAGTCTATAAT
This sequence comes from Dioscorea zingiberensis, assembly GCA_026586065.1. Lineage (NCBI taxonomy): Eukaryota > Viridiplantae > Streptophyta > Magnoliopsida > Dioscoreales > Dioscoreaceae > Dioscorea > Dioscorea zingiberensis. The sequence continues at coordinate 47,859,667 of CM048824.1, read as the reverse complement.
ATGAACAACCCTTCCCTTTGTTCCTTCCTTTCCTTACTAACTAATTAAAACTCAACTCATTCACATTACTTGAGTTGTCATTCAAAGTTCAAACCCCTACGTAAACTCATCATCATCATGACCTCTACTTCTAACAATAATATTATCACACACAACCTCCCATCCCCTCTCTATCTCTCTTTATCTCTATATATATATATATATATATATGCATAAACATGTCCTTTCCAAAGAGTACTCCTCTAATTCTATGTATGCATAGTTGTTGAAATCAAGCCATGTCCAACATACCAAGGTCTCTTTGTGATTCTTCTCTAACTCTCTTCCACTTAACCATCTCTAGCTCTGATCCTTGGCCTTTTTCTCTCTAACCTTCAATATATTTTTCATCAGTTCTATATATATATATATATATATATATATATATAGAGTTATATATGGGTCATCATCATCATCAGCAGAGGAACCAGGTGCATAACCTTCTAAGTTTTCACTTTCAGTTGCCAAACATGGTAGGATTAGGGAGGAGAGCAATATCATCATCATCATCATCATCAGAAGAAGAAGATATGATGATGGCACCCAAAAAAGGGTGGATGGGAATAAGAGTTGGAGGAGAAGGAGAGGAGTTGAAACGTTTCATGGTGCCAGTGGAGTACTTGAACCATCCTTTGTTTATGAGCTTGTTGAAGGTGGCTGAAGAGGAGTATGGGTTTGATCACAAGGGAGCCATTACTATACCTTGCCATGTTGAGGATTTCACTAGGGTTAAAGGTATCATAGATCGTGATCATACTCATTCTCATCATCATCATCATCATCAACAGCAGCATCATCATCATCATCATCATCATCATCTTGTTGGGTGTTTTAAAGCTTGAAGACTATTGGAGGTTGTAATGGAAGTTGTGTGTTTGATTTTGTTGAGGGGTTTTTTTTTTAATTGTTTGTGAGGATGAAGATGAAGTACTGGTATACCTAATGGATTGATTTCTATTCTATTTCTTTTGTATTTCTAGTGTTGTAATATGTTTTTAGTTTTGCTTTTTTTTTTTTTTTGGGTATATCAAGCTGCAAGTGGGTAGCCGTGAGTGTGAGTCGAACCCACGCCACACTGACACAGAGCTCTTACAGCGACCGGGTAACCAATAAACCCTTGGGTCGTTGGTTAACTTTTGCTTTTGCTTTTGCTTTTGCTTTGTGTGAGAGAACATACCATGGATTATGAGAAGCTTGTAGAGGAAAAAGAGAGAGAGAGATGAACATGTGATCTAGAAACCTTTTTTTTATTCTTTAATTAATTTTTCATTTATTCCTTTATCTTTTCCAAGAATAAAGAAAAGCATAATCTCAACATTGTTTTGATTCTCTTTCTCTCTCTCTTTTGCTTTGTGTCTTGTCCTCCACCACAAACTGTTTTATGGTGAGTTTGGATTGAGGGGCAAGTATTTAATTGGATTTGAATGCTTAAATTATAAACACACACAACACAAGCAATATTGTATGGTATGATATGATTTCTATGTGTTTTTTTTTTCGTGCAATTTCCATTGCTTGGAATTCAAAGCTTTCTTAGAAAGGTGGGTATAGTCCTTGTATATACTATCATAAATAAATAGATAAATATATATATATATATACATATAATTAATTAAAAAAAAAGGTGATGAAGCTTCTTCACAAGTTCAACATGTTGAATGTGTCATATAACAAACAGTTTGGGTGGCATGCAAAACAGAAATTAGTGGGGTATGATAGTGAATGGTTGACATTAGATGGATAGGAATGCCTAAGAACCACCAAATGGCAATCCTTCACTTTCAACTGTACATTTTTATTTATTTTTATTTTTTATTTTTTGGTTTCTAATGGACCATGTCCAATAATTGATTTTGTTTCTATCAATAGTTTATAATTCTTATTTGTATCTCTAAAAATAGGTATAATTTCTTATTTACCTCCAAGGGTTCACTTGGTGTAGGGTGCTTTCTACAGTGCCGTGAAAAAACCGGAGTCATCCCAAAACACGCACCCAAAAATATATAAATCAGCACCTACGCCTTACCCTAGTGGTCACCCCATGGTACACTACCGTGAGTTTAAAACCACGGTAGCATAGAAGTCATCCTTGGTGTAGAAATGAAGAAAATGGGAAAATTGAATGCTGACATAATTTAATCAAGAATACACACACTATTACTAAAACACCCTTTATTTATAACTCAATTCCTCTTCCTTTCACTATGGAAACAGTTTTTTGGCTGGCCAACTGAAAGATACAAGCACAGACCCCATACTTGAGAGAAAAACAAAAAAAATCTTTTCTTTGAAAGGTAAACAGAAAATTATACATTTTTCAGGGGTACACATGTAAAAAAACTGTAACATTTTTATCGATTTTTCAAAGAATTTGCATATAATGATCAAGAACATGCTAAAATAGTTTTGGTGAGTTGAAGAATTTTCTTTTTCTACTTTTTGTTTTGGTAGCAACTCAAACACATTGCTGAACAATTGGCATTGCTTGGAAAGCTTGCATTTGCTGAATGGTGAATTTGGTAATACATGCACTGGAGTGGAGAGGAACATGAAAAATTAGAGAGAGAGAGAGAGAGAGAGAGAGAGAGAGAGAGAGAGAGAGAGAGAGAGAGAGAGAGATCAACAGAGCTTACAGTGAATGCAATTGATTGGAGAAAATTGCATGAGTTGCTGCAAAATATGCTAGTGATGTCTTGTGTTTGAACTCCGAATCGTCACACCGTGCAAGAATTTCATGTAACCAAGAAAACTGAGTTTGCCATCTGACTGCCGAATCCATTCGTGCATGATCGAATGAGCTGTTGCAGGTAGATTCATTTCCTGCAGACATAATCCAGAATAATTTACATGAACAAAGAAAAATGAGATGCAAGTAATGCAATAGTCTACAGAACAAATAAAATTGACACCTGTGCAAGTTCCACAACAGAGATGACCCGGTTTCCGTCCCGTTCAAAGTGTTCAAAAGCTGTGCTTGCGATGTCTTCCCACCCTTCCAAAGCCTCTAGCTGATAAGGGCTGATGGCTGCGGCACAAAACTCTTCGAAGTCTAGCTTTCTGTAGTAAAGTGGCTCCAACTGATATGCACATAACATGAGAATTTTAATCAAACTGTCAAATCATTAATTGATGAACTAGATCTGCTAGAAGAAGATATTTATGTGGGAAGATGATTCTCAAACAAAGAAATGCTGATTCCATAAGGCTGGAAAAACATCACAAATCATGACAAAGGATATGCATAAACAAAATGCTCGAAGAGCAAGTTTGGAAAAAAAATTGTTTGAATGGTTTGATTGTATACCGAATTCAAAATGTCAGGGACCCTAGATTCTTTCATTGCATCAGTTGCATTTTGCATGAGGGCCTGCAAAAGATTGTTAATTAAAATCACAACAACAACATCAATAATAATGATACAAAAATGCAGTCACAAAAATGTTCCAAGTAAAGAGGCACACGACAGATGACAAAAACAGTTAAAAATACCGTAATTACACATTATTATCACACAAAACCACTACATTGTTTCATTGAACCATATTCAACTTAAAAATAAGAGCAACATGAAGCAGCAACTAACCATCCGGAAGTTTTCAAGGGAAACACGACCATCTCTGTTGGGTTCTAACAACTTAAACTGAGATCTAAGATATAAAAGTGCATCCTCTGTGAGAGCTTTAGAAAGGGCCTGTAAGGAAGCAATAGGGAAAAAATTCAGAGCTGAAAACAACTATATAGAACAGTAGCATTATGAGTATTTAGAAATGCATCCTCAGTCAAAAAGAACCAGGGTCTATGAAAAGTGTGAAGATATGATCAATCATCATTAATCAGCATGGTCACCAGTTGAGTAATTCTTCTTGTATGATAACTACCTTTAATGCTGCACGCTTTAACGGGGATGCACGAAGGTATGATTTGACCAACTTATAAATCAGTATATCTAAAGGAATGTGTCTTTGCTCATCTCGCAACCAAGGGTGAGCTGCCATCACAGAAGCACTGATTAGATTCTAGCAAGTATACTTGCATGTCATGGCGCATGGAATCTAAACATGCAGTCTACCTCTGAAGGTTGTAATAAAAATTTGAGAAAACAAAAACAAAATACACAGCAAAACCTCCATCCAAGCAAAGTATCAAATCAATACAGTTAACCAACAACTTACTCAAAGCCTGCACAGCAGTCATTCTTTTCCTGTAGTCCTTATTCAAAAGCCTCCTGACAAAATCTTTAGCTTCTGGTGATACAGAAGGCCAAGGCGAATCATCAAAGTTAGGATCCGCTCGCAGCACAGATCGAAAAATTCCTGATTCAGTCCGGGCCCAAAAGGGTCTGCTACCACATAATAATATGTATGTTATAACACCAACACTCCAAATGTCTGCCTCCATACTGTATGCTCTATGTAGAACCTCAGGGGCAACATAGTATGCACTACCAACTATGTCATTAAGTCTTTCATCTGCAATCAAACCCCAAAAGTGAAACTTCTAAGTGAATATCATTATTCAACATTACATTACCAAGAACTAAATAAAGCAACATTGTGAGGAAAAGTAATCCATCAAAAAAATAAACACTTGGTGGCATTACTGGAATTAAAAACACCAAAGACATGCATAGAGGCATGAACTAAAAATGGTGAGCAAAAATCATTCTATATCTAACAGTTTGGATTTGGAGTTCAGCACATGTTTCACTTTTTCAATTTAATCATTACCGTATTATTTCGGTTGCTTTTTTAGATGTCTGCTAAAATATGATAATGTGCACTGTGAATGATGATCTGGGTGATGTGAGCTCATGAGGTGTGATTTTCCTCACTTGATGGTTATGCAATGTCAATTTCACAGGTAAATTTGCTGACATGGCATAATCACTATGAAAAAATCAAACTCCATGAGAAGTTTCTTGGCATCTACATAATCATTGACACATTGAACCCTATGGGATAAATCGCACAGTTATGTTGGCTGGAAATGACATTGAAGAAGCCAAATAAACAAAATATAGCGTATGTTATTTCATGGTAGTACAACGATGTACGAAAATGGAAGTCCTTGTATATTGAAGAAGTAGCACCATCAATGAGCAGCATGAATACAATCAAAGTCAAACAAGTTACAAAACTCAAAGTACCAACAGGCAGGATAAAAATAACTGTTTCAATCAACAAGTATTAAAAAGTGCCAGAAGAAACCCATACTTTGAACTCTGAACTATGAACTATGTGCAAGGTCAATGTGAGAGATAATGGTAGGAAGACCCAACCAAAAAAATGCCAGGACAGTTAAAGAAAGCAAGCCAAATGAAATTTCGATGGTTAGTATAATCCATACCTGGTCGTACAAAGTCAGAAAGACCAAAATCAATAATCTTCATAGAAGAGTTCTCATCTTTAGTACTGAACAAAAAATTCTGTTAGGCAGTGAAAGCAGAAAAAAGAAAGTCAGAATAAAGAATAAGCAAGGAAGACAAAATAACCACAAAGACAGAGGAACATTAGGCTAATAGCAAGTAAATGGATTCTTTAAATGAACAAAACAAAAAGAAACCATCATCAACAAAACTATTGCCAGATACTGACCTCTGGTTTTAAATCACGATGAACAACGCCCTGAAGATGACAAAAGGCAACTATACTCAAGATTTGCACCACGATCGTTTTCGCATCTTCCTCCATGTACCTTCCACCTCTACAAAGAAGAAGTTGCAGCACTACAACACTAAATCAAAGGTTGAAAGAAGACAGGACAAAATGCCCGCATTTCTCTGAACAAAGAATGTGTGACTTACCTGGATAATATGCGATCTAATAATTCTCCACCTTCACATAATCTAATCATAAGAAAATCCAGAAAATTAAGAAACTAAGGATACAATGAAAATGTTGAAACAATATTATCCAATAACACACATTATCAACCATCATTATGCAAATCAAAGTCAACAGTTTAGGTATTCAATTTTATGGATATTGCAGCACCCAGAACCATTCAGTTTATCCCTAATTTTTCAATACATAAACTTGCTTTTGTTTTCATGCATTTAAAATAGTGTGGAGCAACTTGAATAGTCCGAATTTTTTTTTATTTGAAGGGCTCAAAAGACAGAACCGGCCAACATAATGCATTACTAACTCTGGTGATAGGAGATTAACCCCTTCCTTCCAAATTATATGCTCATGGCAAATGTTCATGCTTCTGACAACAATAAAAACTAATTAACATTTCATGTCATGCTATGTGCATCATGTATATAAAGCTAAACAGGGCAATATTATAGCATCTTGATTAATGGTAAACAAATATCAAACTTAAAAAAGTATAAGATCAACATACTCCATAATTATGTAGACATTAAGAGCGTCCTCACATGCATCATGAAATTTGACCAGATTATTGTGCCCTGACAAAGCTTTGAGGATCTTGACCTCCCTACGAACATCTTCAATAGAAATAGGTGTTGTCATCTGCCAAAAATTTCCACTCCATTAACCATGTTGGCATGTCCATGATCTAAGTAAACCAGTTCTCATATCTAACTAGAACACTAAGGAATAGACGACCCTAAATTTTTTTTTTATTTTTAAAAAGTGTTTTAACATAATAGAAGAGATGAATAGATGCATACAGCCACTCAATAAGTATCAAAAACCATAAAAACTTTTAGATGTTTAAGGACATACTGACCAAGAAACACCTACAAATGCACATTTACCCTCTAAACTTGGTAATAAGCTGCCAAATGTAGAAAAGTCATACATCTAAAGTGTCACTGTTAAGCCAAAAGCATACAAATTGGTATCTCAGCCTTACAACACAGGCATTATTAATCATAATCCAAAAGGACAATTGGAGACTCATATCAATCAAATACTAAGAAAATATATGCAAGTGCAACACCAAGATTCCAATAGTTTGATAAATCAATCCCATAAATCATTGCATCTAACTAAATAACAAACAAAAAAGGACAAGAATTTTACTGTCAAATCAATTAGAACAAGAGAAAAAAAATAGAGACATTAAACAAAACTAAGCAAAGCATCAAGATCAAAACATCCCTTTTTTGGACATACCACCGCACCTTAGCTTTGGGAATGATCTTGACAGCGACGAGCTGACCCTTCAGCTCCCCCTTCTTAACCCTCGCCGAGCAAGTATGCCCAAAATGCCCCCTCCCCACCTCCCTCACAAGCTCATACTTAGCCCCGAAGTTCCTCCCATACCCAAAACTCTTATCCAGAGCCGCCTCCCCCTCCGCTCCACCCCCACCCCCATCCTCCGGTATCGGCACCTCGGTCGGCTTCCCCTGCCGTTTCGCAAGCGAGGCCTTGATGTGCTTCGCCGGAGAAGGCGGCGGCAAGGGCCATCGGAAGAAGCGGCGAGGGGTGGACCGAGCCGGGGATGGGGACACACCGGCGGGAAGGGGAGAAGCCGTTCCCTGGGGGAAGGGGCTGGGCCAAGCGTTAGGGTGAGCGGGCGTGGCCCTGCTGGAAGGCGGTGGCTGGGGGGTCCGCCGGGGGTCGCCGTCCGGTGAGCCTTCCCCGGCGACGGAGATGTTCTTGCCTTGGCACTGGCCCATGGGATCGGGATCGAAGACGGTCAAAGAGATGGATTTTTAGAGAGAGAAAGAAAGGTTTAGAGAGAGAGGGGGATTTATAGAGATCGCATCGGTGAGATTCAGTCAGAGAGTAACAAGGCCGGGTTTACGTTTTTGTTTTCTTTTACGAAGGTTTTGACTTGCTGATCTTTAGGTGTTAAGTCTTGAGCAGCAAACAGCTTTTTTACACACTACACGATTTTCAAAGTGATACGTGGCGTTGATTTGTTGGTGGTGAACGGTGAATGCTGTTTTATAGGGGAGAGGGGGCGGAGAACGTCTCGGTCTTGGGAGCTGATATCTCTCCAGGAACACGGCGCGTCGCGGAGTGGGTGCTGTTCATGAGAGGTTCTTTCTACTGATTTTACACGTGGCGATGTTCTATTGGAGGTATTTGCCAGATTGGATTTGATGACCAATGGAAAATTACCACGTGGATGAGTCTGATGAGTTTGTCACTGTTTTGGGTGTGGAGATGGATATTGAGAAGAAGATATGATTTTTATTAATTTTAGCATGGTCAGCAATAATATTTTAAGATTTATGTGAAAAATTTAGAGAGTTGTTAGGTTAAATATAGGAAGGTTTTCAAATAGGATTAGGTTATTAAAAATAATTTCCTAAAATTAGAACACTTGTATCATATGACCTGTTTATATAAAAAAGAAAGGTCATCCAATGAATGGGCTCAAGAAGAGTCCTTTGACTTGTTCATTTTGTGGACTGATTTGATGGTCAACGGGTTTGGAAGCAAATAAAGTTGACTTTTAGATGTTAGAAGTTGAGTTGGGGGAAGGGCCGGAAGGCTGTTAGACCATGCCCATCTTGTTGTCTTGTTAAAATTTAAACAACTCTGAACTCTCTGTTTTGTTTTTCTATGTTTTCAGATGAACAAACAATGTGAAAAGTTGACTCATGATCTAAAAATATATATAAGAATATAAATAGTTCGATTCGATGCAGATACAAGAAAATGTAAACAAGTAAAGGAAACAAGATGATCATGTTCAAGGAGTGTACGACAACATAGAATTCGACATAATATTGTGATCGGCAAATGCTGTAAATCATCTGAGTTTACTGTTGAAAACAATTGAGAAGAAATTAAGGCCAGATTCAAGCATTGGCAGGATGATTCAATCAGAAATTAACTCGATTGTTTTTCAGCCGGGAAGCCTAAGATTAAGCTTGAAGAGAATAATGCTAGACAATACATGTGTTTTATTATTAGATATCGATAAGAGGAATAGATAGTGTTAGTGCACTACTACAGCAAGTGCAAAGTAAATCCTCATCGATAGCATTGTAGATGCTTATAGAGATCAAAGAAATGGACAAAGAGTTATTTGTTGGGACTTAACTACATAGAAGAACCTTTTACATGCAAATACACATTGCACCTAACCCTTCTGCTTTTCATGCCAAGATACCATCCCTAAAACATCTCTAGGTGTAACAAAGCTACCTAACACTGTTTGTAATTCATATTTATTCATATTTATGAATAGGAGAATAGGCACAAAAAGCCTATTTATGTTGACCAACTATCTATAGATTACACTATAAACTTGCAAAGTGAATGCCAAAAAAATGGGGATTTTATTTTGCAGCACTAGCCTAACCCCCTCTCTCCCTTGCAATAATATGCATAGATGGTCAAAGCTTGTATCTTACAATGAATCTATGTATCTCTCCCATAAAATACTCTGTTGCAAATAACCTACACCATGTGTGCAGTAATTCTCAGTGGGAAATCAATGCAATAAAGGGGATAAAAAGCAATTAATTTTAATTTATTTGTTCAAACCCCATATCTGCATAACAAAATTATGGTTGTTTGTATTTAATAATTCAGGACGGCACCGGAATCCTTGTTTTAGAGTAAAGAAGTAACCTCAAGAACTAAGCCAGCTTGCGTTTGAAGTCAAAAACAATGCATAACAACAGGGGCTCTTGCAGGAAAATGCAAATTTATCAACTTCCCCAAGGAATGACAATCCTCTTTAAGATAAACCACAAGAAAATAGTAAGAAGAACATGGGATCAAACTTGCTAATGAGACACCAGAATTATGAAGAAGAAGAAGAAAGAAAATGGGATCAAGAATGGGAACATATGACCATGTCCAACATTCAAAGAAGAATTCAAGTACTCTCCCTTTAACAATCTTAAACACAACAATCTCAAAGCAAACAATACATCTATCCATCATCCCTATTTGTTTGAGTTTCAAAACACAGGGTTTATCTTGCTTAAGATAATTCACCTAATGTTCTTTTCTCATTAAAGTAGAAAGTGATTCTGATGCAAACTGAATCCCAAAGACTAACAGACTGTTTGAAGTTACAGCTCTGCCTTAGGTTTTCATTGTTTGAGTGAAATCATGAGAAGTATGTGAACAGAGATCAATCAAGAAACAAAGTAAGACAGGAGAAATCACAGAAGAGAATCCATTTCCAATGAAGAGCAAAGAATCCATACAAGAGGGCGTTTATGCAAAGTAGAACAATGTGAAGGCATACACATGAAAGAGAACCATGGTGTAGAAAAAGTATAAATTGCTTAGTTTCTAATACATTGAGTTTAAATCTAAGATAATCACACTGATGAGAGATGATGCACAATAAAGATGACAACTTTGACATCAAAATCCTGCTGATTATACCAATATCCATTCACAGGAATAACACGAGCATTTCTCATTGAAATCATACGCAAGAATTCTAATACAGTGAATTTAACTCTAAGATGATCACACTTATGAGAGATGGTACACAATAAAGATGACAACTTTGTCACCAAAATCCTGCTGATTATACCAATATGCATTCACAGGAATAACGCAAGCAGTTCTCATTGAAATCATACGCAAGAATTCGAATACAGTGAGTTTAACTCTAAGATGATCACACTGATGAGATATGGTACACAATAAAGTTGACAACTTTGAGCTGATTATACCAATATGCATTCACAGGAATAACGTGAGCATTTCTCCTTGAAATCATACGCAAGAATTCTAATACATTGAGTTTTAACACTAAGATGATCACACTGATGAGAGATGATACACAATAAAGATGACAACTTTGACACCAAAATCCTGCTGATTATACCAATATGCATTCACAGGAATTACACGAGCATTTCTCATTGAAATCATACGCAAGAATTCTACAGTGAAAGAAGCAGGCATGTAAGCTTGAATGGAAGTGATTGAGGGGTATATTATAGAATCTCAAACCCTAGAATACGATTAGATGAGCTTGAAGGGGAGAGGCCAAGGGGTGGACCTGGGGACCTCGACGCGATCCTTGATACGCTCGATCTTCTTCTCCTTCTTCGGTCTTGCGTTGCCGTAGGAACCCTTGAATCGCTTCCCCCTTTTCGTCTTCTTGTCCCCGCGCCCGCACAGAATGTGCTCGATTGGAGCAGAGGAGGATGAGGACGACGGCGAGAGGCTGAAGAAGCTTGCCCGCTGCTCCGCCAAGCCCATGACCCTTCTCGCCAGCCACCGCGGCGCCGCCATTAGCGTCCTTCGAAGCACTATCTTTGTTCTGAGTTTCTTTAGCGAAAGCCCTACGTTTGGATAAAAAATTAAAATATAAAACTTTTAATCAAAAAATTAAAAAAAAAACGAATAGAACTTAATTATTTCATGTGGGTTTTAACATATATTTATATAGTCTAATATTTTTTTTTAAAAAATTATTTTTGACTATTTTACACATTATCAATCAAATTTGTTACATATGAGAGCTATTATTTTCTCAAAATTTGATGCATTATTAAACTGACCAAATTTGGCATAGTTTACATCAAATTGTAATTAGTTCAAAAAATTTTAAAAGAAAATTATAGTTTCATGCATTATATATATATATATATAATCCATAATTACTCTATTTAATCTTGCAAAATTCAGTAGTAAAGAAAGAAGCACTTGTAAGAGGAAATCAAGGCCGAGATAGAAATTCTCAGTCTATACCCGTTATGCCGTTTGATGGCGCTTAGGATTTTTGGGTGTTCTTGGGTATGATTTTACCCTTGTTTTCTCTTCTTTCTTGAATGAACTAGTTTCTTGATAATCTAGTTGGTTATGAGATTGTATTATTCTTTCTTGAATGAATTGAATTTCGAACGAAACAAGATGGAAAAATCACTGTAGAAATTTCACTGTAGCAAGGTAATGTAGCTGGTAAACAAAAAAAAAAGCCTTATCAACACTAAAGAAAAGTAAGTATCAAGTAGAGCATAAAATATATTGTAACAAAAATCCAGAGCACTTTAAGAGGTATACCCCCTCATTTTAATATACCCTCTCTCTCTCTATCTATCTATATATATATAACCAAATCAATAAGGTACATGAATTGTTAGATTAGGATTATGCTGCATTTAGTTGTTGAATTACTATTTTGAAAATATGTTATAATTAAAATAAAACTAAACAAACTATATTAGGGTTCGCTTGTATTGGCTTCTAAGAAGCCAAACAGAGGTTTTTTTTTAATAAGTTAAGGGCTTCTTTGGGCTTATATATGTGTTTGGATGAGCTTTCTTGATGGAGAAGAGGCTAGAAAATGTCCTTATGCAAATTAAAGAATGAATTCTCAAATCTAACCTAACATCATATGAGGATTGAGAGATATTGTTATTCTTGATGTTAAATGTAGTTAGTGTCAATTACAAGAATATAGTTATTGTTGATGTTAAATGTAATTGTTCTTCTTGTTGTTATTATTATTATTATTCATTGAATGTCCATTTTAGTTGTTTTCACTGAAAAAAAAACTCTTATGAGAATGAACGTCCAAAAAACTTACTAACTATATAAGCACTTTTGAATTAATATTTTCAAACACAAAAATAATCAGAAGCCCTTAACTTACTGTAAAAAGTTATCATAAAAAAAGTTCTTCTATAAAATTGAAAAAAAAACCCCTTTTTCCATAAGCCAATCCAAATTGACCCTTACTAATCTTGCATTTCAGCATAAACTTCCCACTAGTTGTAATGTAAATCAAGTTTCTAATTTGAATAAAAGATTGAAATTATAACCAATCTGAAAAAAAAATACATGATTAAGTTGAAAAAATAAAAACCTTAAAGAGATTAATAGGAATTTAGATTTAATTACAAGACTTAAAAACTAATTTATCTTACAATTCTCACAACAATATGAATTATTTTTCGTGTAGTTCTCCATGTATTTAAGGTTGAATCAGAACAACTTCAAAAACAATTTTCAAAAACAAGTTAATAAAATCCGCTTAATTTCCACAACAGATGTGTTTGGTTTTTGCGTTCATGAACCATTCATTTGGAAGTCACAAGGGTCATGGAAATGAACCATTCATTTGGAAGTCACAAGGGTCATGGAAATGAGAAGTCCAAAATACATATGAATTATGCACATATTGTTGTACGATAAATAGAGGTCTATGTTTAATTTCTGAACTCCCACTTAACGCAACGGGTTAGTTATCGCCATGTGACCTGGAGGTTACGGGTTCAAGTCATGGAATAACCTCTTGCAAAAAATACAAGATAAGGTTGTGTATAATAGACACAAATGGTCTGACCTTTCCCTGGACCTCGTGCATAGCGGGAGCTTTGTAACACAGGACTACCCTTTTTAACACATCAAAATGGGGTTCATGGAAGTTCAACTGGATTGATGGATAGTGCTCTAACTTTGACAGCTTCACTTCGGTGAAATAAACATGCCCAAATATTTTTATAAGTTCTTCCAAGCCTCAATTAGGTAAAAAAAAAAATAATAATAACTTTAAGTACTTGAGTAAATAATCAGTACAAATGATTCTGAGTTTCACAACAATGTAATGCATGGACTTATTTCATCAACCCTTCCTTGACAAAGATGGAAAGTTGTGTTTTGATACCAATCGATAAATGAACCTATTGGTCATGAATAAAAGGACGAAAATAAAACTATGGATCTTACAAGAAAAAACCTAATTATTCCATACCTTAGCCATTAATTTTGCAGATCCTATAAATTATGCTCATAGATTTAGTATTTTCACGCTTATCACTTTATCAACTATGACCTGACAAAGATGAAATGTTATATTCTTATACCAATCAGAAAATGACCTTGGTTCGCATAAGAAAGAGGCGAAAATTGCATAATCACAAACCTTACAAAGAGATAAGTATAACATTATTATTGGTTTCACAAGAACATGTGCTTCTCTTGCAACAAACACATATATTAAGTTGTTTTTCAGAGTTATACGCAATATGAACTCTATGTTCTTGTGGTGCATTTAAGCATACTATTCAAAAACTATGAGAGTGTTTGAGCTCCAAATACCATCACAACAAAAGACAATTCAAAGCAATTGCTCATACAAACTTTAATCTACGTATTTTCCTAACACCACAAAGGATAGTAGTACTAACATGGAAACAAAACATATTGCATGAATATTCGGGATGATCTATGAACAAAATGGCATCTTGGAGAAGATAATAGAAGTTTTAAAAATCTAAGAATTACTAGTTCTATTACAAGCTGCGGGTAGAACATTATGGTACATCAAAGAAGGTGGATAACTGCAATGCCGACAGCAGAGATTGATACAATGGTACCGATGCAGTATTTAATGACTTCGTATTTTGCAGCTTCTAGTTGAGAGAGATTGATGTATAGATTATGATGACAATATAGAAAGTTTATCACAACTTACTAATAATAATAAAAAATCTTTAAAAAGACGAAATTTGTGAATAACTGATAAAAGGTAAAATACTAATATGAATAAACTTTAATCCTTTTAAATATAAAAGAAATTCCCGGTGAGACATAGTCCACAACTTAAACAAGGTTATTTTTGTTTACTAAATTAATCAGTCAGAAAGTTCATATGTTTAAAGAAAGGTACTCATTAAGCAAAGCGGACATAACAAGTTGGCAATAATCAATTACAATAGCAACGTTATTTATCTTTATAAAGATGAAAATTCAAGGTGAACGGCCAAGAAAAACGAGTTAATAAAATAAGACACAAAACTTAAATACAAAAAGTGAACATTGTTTAATCAACCTTTCCCTTCGCTTTCCTATCAAAGATGGAAAGTTGTGCTCTAATACTAATCTGTAAATGAACTTGTCGGACATGAACAAGAGGATAAAAATAAAACTATGGATCTTACAGGAAAAAAAAAACATAACTAAATGATATTGAGTTAAAACTACATATTTTCTTTTTTAAAAAATATATATATATTATTTTATTCCTAGTAGAAAGTATGATACCGGATATTCAATATTTCACTCTATTATACCCTCATTCTTTCATTTTATTATCATGTACTTTCAAGTTATAGTAGTGTCATCATAGAGCATTGACATTTTCACTATTATATCTTATTACATTAATCCTTCCCTGACAAAATGGAAATTTGTGCTCTGATACCAATCAGTAAATGAACCTGTTGGGCATAAACAAAAGGACGAAAATAAAACTATGGATCTTACAAAAAAACCTAATTATTCCATATCTTAGCTTTTAATCTTGCAGATCTTATAAACTCTGCTCATAAATTTAGCATTTTCACTCTTATCACTTTATCAATTGTGACCAAACAAAGATGAAAGGTTATATTCTTATGCCAATAAGAAAATTACCTTGGTTGGTATAAAAAAGATGAGAAAACAGTGTGGTCAGTGTCACCTCTGTGCAGAAGCTGGTCAAATTTGGCTAGACCATTTAAGTCATGTTTTCAAACCATTGATTCAGTATTATCAACTTCTCAAATGTTTTTATTATTCGCTCCTCTAGATAGTCTATTTTTCTTTTTTCTTTTCTTCCAGTTCAAAACCAACGAGTAGTGATGTTACTGGGAGTGATTTGGGAACTACAAATTTTTGTGTGGTTGTTATGGAGGGAAAGGTTTTACCTCTGAGAGGCAGACCCCGTGATGCCATAGTACGCCTGTGACTCTGCTGGAATCTTTTGACCTAGGTTTTTCATATCTGGGTCGGGGATAGAGACGAGTTAGATTATTAATTCGTCGCCCACGTGATAGCATAGTAAAAAAAATAAGACCAAATTAAGTTGTTTGGTCTTTAGTGGGAGATATTATTGAAGATAAGTTTTTTAATTGAGTTTTAAAGATAACTTAATTAAAAGATTAGAGTAATATTTTATATAAAATATTATTAAATTTAAATATCTTATACCTTTATATAATAAGATGTGAGAAATAGAGAGATGAAAATTTTTCAATCTCTCTCTCTCTCGTGTTCAGAGGAAATCCTATTCCTCTTTCTCCATCTTCTTTCCTTCTCTCCCTCGTGTTCAAACCTACACCCGGGCCCCTAATCCTCTCGCGATCTCGGCCAGAGTGGCCGTACATGCTTCTCCTGTGGCGGTCACCACCTGCTGATAGCGACCCACGCCAGTGTCCACCTCACCATGGCCACCTCGCCGCTCCCAATGCCGCCCGGCCGCCCAGCTCCAACCTTCCCTCACTGACCGCCCACATGCAGTGGCGCCGCCTTCCACTTTGGCTAGCTCCTCCACGGACAAGACCTCATGAGCCTTAGCTCCACTAGACCTCTTCAAATGACCCGCCCAAGACTTTGATCGGCCAGCCTTCCTTCTTCTGGTAAGGTCCCCTCTTTCTCTTGTGAGCTTCATGGGGCAAACAGTACTATAATTAGTAGATTGAATGTTAAGAATTGGGGAAACCCTAAATGATTTCATGAATTAGGGTTTAGAATTACATGATTGTTGTGCAAATATAGGGCTATGAAATGAGTGAGGATTAAGAGGGGGATGGATGGAATTAAGGTATATGGGATGTATTAAAGCATGTGTAGTGTTTTTATGAATTAATTGTTGAATGTTTATATTAATTTCTAAGCCCTAGAAATAGAGGAGATGCTACCCAAATTTCTTTGAAATTTCATGCTTAATTATTCATGATTATGTTTAGCAAGTAATCATCTTAAGGAGCGCATGTTGGAAGCCCCGATATATGCTTAAGATGAAGTAGATTCTAAATTATAACATGAGAGAAATTCATGTTAAGTAAGTTGTTAATTTCGTGTTAATTTATAAACCTTGAAGACATGAAAAGCATGTTAAATAAGAATTCATGCTTTAGTGAGTTAAGGTCTTCATCATATTTTATCGAATCTAAATAATAGTACAAGCTAAGAATATAGTTTCCGGAACTAGCTGTACAGTTCGTGCTTTTACCGTATTTTCATACAGTATTGATTTCAGTTTGAAAAGTATGAGTTAGAAATTTTATGAAACTTTTCGGAGTTTTGGAAATCATTTCATGAATATTGATAGATTCCCAGTTGGGAATAGATTTCCCTTTCAGAACTCATGCACAATAATCAATAACAGAAAAGAGAAACAGATACAAAAATAATAGACTACACTTTATTGATATACTTCCCTGAACTATTGGTGGCTCGTAGAGAGCAAGAGAGTACGACATTAGATTAGGAAAGGGGTGATTTAAAACTCTGATTTTCATTACCGAATTATCTGTTTTAAGACATTCTATTTTTATGAAATTAAAACCCCTTTTCCATACTCTATGAGTGCCTAGTGTACGTATACAAGTTTGGCCCTGTGTAGCGTGGATAGATCTACCCGTTGGCCTCTGGTTTTGTAGTATTGAGGTAGATGTGTAGTTAGTGATGATAGTATTGTGATGATCAAATGACTCCGTATTACCCACCTCCAGGTAGTGATTAAAGATCCACCGTAGAGGCGATTGGTACAGATTACCAAGGGTAAGAATTCATTCACAGTACAGAGAAACAGATAATGAGATACGCATACATGAGATTTCTATGCATATTGACATGATTAAAGCAGATTGAAGATAATGCATTGACCAACATCTTTAGTTGCTCAACATTACTTTCAGTTACAGTATTTATTTTCAGTTACTTATATATACATAGTTTTATGCTTCAGCTTTTACAGTTTTATTTGATATACAGGTATAATTCTATACCAGACAGTATTGTTCCTAGATCACTGAGCTCCAGTAGCTCAGCCCCTTTTTCGTGATATTTTTTATGCAGGCGATAGACAGGAGTCCAGGTAGAGGATTCGTCTACTCCCGAGATTATCGAGGAGCGTTAATAGTTGGCTCTAACTCTCTATATCGTAGTTCATGATTATGTTCTGTTATGACTGTATTTGAGACAAATAAGTCTAAGACAGTATTTATATTTGGTGTTGTATTAAACAATATTTTGAGTTTGGAGTTTCTGATATGAGTTGTTTGCTTTAATAGCTTCCGCAATTACCTGATTTCTTTTGATTACAAGTTTTATAGCCTTACGCTCAGGGTTCATTCCCTTGACCTGGCTGGTGTGACACGTGTCCCCTGATTAGGAGATGGATGTTACAATAGTCTTATGCCAATAAGAAAATGACCTTGGTTGGTATAAAAAAGAGGAGAAAACTGTGTGGTTGGCGTCACCTCTATGCAAAAGCTGGTCAAATTTTGTTATAACATTTAGGTAATGTCTTCAAACCATTTATTCAGTATTATCAACTTCTCCAATGTTTTTATTATTCACTCCTCTAAATAGTTTATAATCCCTAACAAAGATGGAAAGCTGTGCGCTGATACCAATCAATAAATGAACCTAGATGGCATGAACAAAAGCACAAAAATAAAACTATGGATCTTACAAAAAAAAAAAACCTAACTATTCCATATCTTGGCTTTTAATCTTGCAAATTCTATAAACTTTGTTCATAGATTTAGCATTTTCACTCTTATCACTTTATCAACTGTGACCTGACAAAGATGAATTGTTATATTCTTATGCCAATGAAAAAATGACCTTGGTTGGCATAAAAAAGAGGAGAAAATTGCATAATCACAAACGTACCATAACATTATTATTGGTTCTACAAGAACCCGTGCTTCTCTTGCAATAAACACATATATTAAGTTGCCTTTTAGGGTGTGTTTGATACGCGAAAAAATGAGGGACAGCACATGACAACTTTTCGTGTTCTTTGTTTGATATGTTAATGTGATAGGAGTACAATACAAGAATCTATTTGAGTACATCACAAGTAGCTGAAAATTTTGTCTGACCCAAACCATGGTACAACTTTTTTAATTGAACTTAAAGATAATTTTTCCCCCAGCTTAAAGATAAAATTATGATATTTTTTGTAGTAATTATTTATTAATATATTTTAAAAATTAAAAAAAATAATTATGTACTAATAATTTTACTAGTTATAAAAAAATTTAAGTGGTCACTATTAAAGATGAGAGAAAACTTCAAAATATAGTGTTTTATAAAAAATTTTATTCAAAAATAACATAGGACAATATAAGGGTATTGCATTAATTTTATAATTTTTTTGTCCAGTACTCGTGCAAAACAAACGGAGAACAACAAAAAAAGTTTTGTGATGTCCATTGAATATAAAAAAAAGACAGTTAAAAAAGTTTTGATGTCCTATTGCCACTTGTACTGTGTTGTACTCTTGTGTTGTTCTTATTTACGTATCAAACGGACCTTCAGAGCTACATGTAATATAAACTCCATGCCCTTGTGGTGCATTTAAGCATATCCATAATTTATAAAATCAAGATTTGGTAACATTTTTTTTTTATTTTTATTTTTATAAATGTGGACAAGCCACTAAAAACATATCAGTGACGTGATTTGAACCTTCAACCTCTCCTTATAAGAGGACTTACATCAGAGGCTATTTTGCCGTGGCAAAGGGTTGTATGTGCCATTTTTTTTAAAAAAAAGTTTTCATGCCAGTCATATGAATGCTCGGGAAGTTGCGGGGCCCACCTAATTGGGCGGGCGCCCGGACAACCTTTGCCCAGGCATTCAAACAGGAAGGTGGTGGGCCATAGTGTTTTAAAAAATTATTAAAAATCTGTTATGAATTAGTTTTTACAAAAAGCCCCTCTATTTTTTGAATTTTTATTTTCTAGTTCTAAATTTATGAATTAGCTTGTACATTTTTTTATATAATAAAATTAGCTTGTATGTTTTGGAAAAGTATATACAAAAGAAGGGAAATTGGTACTTTTATTTTAATAAAAATGAAACATAAAAGTTCATTACAAATAAAAACTAACATTTAACCAGCATTGTTTCCGACCACATAATTTAGATATGGATAATTGAGTAGATAATTGAATATTTACAAATTGATCATATATTTTAGATATTGACAATTCAATAATTAAGTGAATAATTGAAAATCTAAATTTATGTTTTTAACCACATAATTTAGTAACACATGGAAAATCTTTAAAATATTAGAAAAAATATTAGAAAAAATATTAAAATTATTTTTAAAAATCAAAAAAAAATATTTGAAAGTTATTTGAGTGACACTCGTAAACAAATCCAAACCAACAAAAAATATAAAATATATATTTTTTTAAATAGTGATTGCCCGAGCAAAATGGGGTTTACAGTGGAAGTTTTTTTTTTTCTACAGCATGGGTAATCTATTTTTTTTATGAATAGTGATTGCCCTGACACCTTTCATCCAGAAAAATGAGGGTTTGGCGTATAAGTACTCTAAGAGAAAATGAGCTAATCAATATTCTCGGGGTTGAATCCCTGCTAGAGCAAGATGAGGGCGCAGGGTGTGGGTCACCCAGTGGGATAGCCCATGCAAGCACGTGAGTCTTCTCTGTGTTGGTTTGTAGTAGACCGGGCGGTAAAATAAATACATGTTGTGTGAAACTTTCGGACGGTAAAATAAATTGTATTGTGTGAAATCCAAGGTGAATCGAACACCTGTTCACACCCTATTTGACTGATTCTTCGGAGGACACTTATTGCCCATATAAAAAAAAATTAAAAATTAAAAATTAAAAATTAAAAATAAAAATAACAAACTTCCTTTGTAAAAGTTGTAATTTGGCTGCCATAGTGCCCTCCACAACCCAATAAACATTACACATTTACACCCAAATTCAAACAACTAGATTCTCTAGGCGACAACACCAGCAGAAGCTGTCCAAAATGCTAATAAAAAAAAAAACATTAACTTAGACAAAACCAAGAGACATCTCCACAAAACAAGACAAAATCCAACAAAAAGAGCAAAAAAAAAAAAAAAAAAACTCTTGTGATGTTATATATGCCACATTGTCTAGAAGACTAAGTCGCACCACCAAAGCGTCTCACGGATGGACTCGATCCCACTGACGCTAATCCCGGAGCACCGCATCAAATTGAGCCCGTTGAGGCTCGCGCCCATGAGCTCCAGCGCAGCAACCCCGTCGTCGTTGATGCGCTCGCAGCCGGCCAGCGCGAGCGTCTTCAGGTTCAGCGCGCGGGCGCCGGCGAGCCGCTGTATCGCGGTGTTGCCCACGGTGCAAAACGAGAGGTCCAGGTCCTCGAGCTTCGGGCACTTCTCCCCGATGCCCCCGAGTGACTCCTCACTCACCGCTTTGCAGCCCATCAGACTTAGCCTCTCAAGTGTTCGACCAAATGCCGCAGTGACCGCTGCTACGCTGTAGTCAGTGATCCTCGCGCTGCCACTCAAGTCCAAGCTTTTCACACTCCCGGCGCCGCCCATTGCTTTTAGGAACGTGAACAGGGCTCGGTCTGTGATTCCATTACTCATGCCCACCATTGCTATCTTCTTCGCTTGCTTGCATGATTCTCCCATCCAAGAGAGAAATTCTTCTCCTATTGATTTGCACTTCTTTAGTTTCATTGAGAACAAGTCTGGATGATGAGCTCTGTGTTGTTGTTCTTGTTGTTGTTGTAATGGTTGTCCAATGTGATCACATTGCACCAAAGATAGCTTCTTTAGTGTGTTGCTGCAATTGGAGAGAGCTTGCATTAGTCCAGGAGTGGTGATTTGATGGCATTTCTCAAGCTTGAGACTCTCCAACATGTGTGTTCCTTCTGTCAGCTTGATCAGACCTTTGTCTGTTAAACAAGTGTTGTTTCTAATCTCTGCTTTCTTGAGGCTTGGGAAGCCACCATTGGATGCTGAAGAGATGAAGCTAGTGTCTGTTAAAGAAACACAAGAGCTCACAGTGAGAACCTTGAGCTTCTGAGCTTCACTGACGAAAGAGTAACCGATCTCTGTGGGTCCTTTAACTGATTCCAAACACAGCACCTCCAGAGACCTCCCTTGCTCTCCAATGGCTTTGAGGACTTGGTCGCTAATCTCCATCGACCACGATACTGATTCTTGTTAGCTTGAGAAGCTTAGAGACGACGGAAACAATGCGGTACCGCCAATGTGAGGGCATTTGGCCAAGGAGATGGATTCCAGTTGGGATGAATATTCAGCGAGAGCCTCAAGTGATCTGTTTCCGATCGATGTGCATGATTCCAAGCTCACCGCAGATAAGCTCAAGCAGTTCTTGGCGATGACAGTGAGACCGTCATCGGTAATCCTCGAAGAACAGTAGATATGAATCTTCTCCAAGTTCTTGCAACCTCTGGCAATGCATGCAAGACCTTCATCACCAACATAAGCACAATTGGAAAGAGTAATGCATTTGATAGTGGAACAAGTGAAGCCTATGATCTTCAATCCTAAATCAGTGATTACTTCACTGTGAGTACTTGGGGGGGATGAAGAAGAGAAGAAGCCTTGCAAGATAGAAAGCTCAGTGAGACTGTGAGGATAAACCCCAATAGCCATAGCTGCTAATCTAACATCATTGGCCATCTCTCCTTCAAGACTTCTTGATACTTCACTGCATTCCACTTGCTTTGGATCATGTTGGAAGTCTGAGAAGCGCATGTGGAGCTGAAGGAAGAGCCATTTCTTCGACACGGCAGCACAGGTGCATCGATCACGGGGTGATGGAAGGAAGCTGAAAACTTGGAGCAAGCACTCGTCCGGCAGT
This sequence comes from Dioscorea zingiberensis, assembly GCA_026586065.1. Classification (NCBI taxonomy): domain Eukaryota; kingdom Viridiplantae; phylum Streptophyta; class Magnoliopsida; order Dioscoreales; family Dioscoreaceae; genus Dioscorea; species Dioscorea zingiberensis. The sequence goes on along the minus strand of CM048824.1, from coordinate 47,837,130 downwards.
GTCTCAATGAGATCATCTCCGGCGCTGAGCTTCTTCGCGGCCATGCCAAATACCCCTCTTACAGTGCAACTACAAGAAAGACATCATATATATATATATATATATATATATATATATATATATTTTGGATGATCTTCGGAAAGCCGAAAAAAGGAAAGGACAGGGACCGAAATGGCGCCAGAGGAGATGAAAAGAGACAGGAAGAAAGGGGAGAAGAGAAGGTATAAAAAATGGAGGTGTTTGTAGCGGAGAAAACAATGGGAATCAAGGGTGGACGGCGAGGGAGCAATGGATGGGGATGAATGAAAGCTTGGGCCCAGGTTCCATTAATCTGTTGTTTGGCCAGCTCTGAAGGATATATGGGGAACTAATAAGGACGTACCCTTTTAAGAGTTTAAGGATACCATCCACACTGCAAGGTGGTAGTTCAATGGATCTAGGGACAACCTGCACCATGCAGGGTAGAGTTGTTCAGGTGGAGTCCAGCACTCAATTAGGGACAGATGTCTTCATAATAAGTATGAGATTCATTTAGTTACTTTATTAGACACTGGTGTGTATATATATATAGCACTATATGTTCGGGACTGATACAGTTAGACCGGCCGTATCACTGTGTAAATAAAGTCACCTGAGGTATTTGGAAAATATTTTTTCAAAATCCAACTGTATAGATGGAAAGAACAACGAAAAATAAGATAACATGTCGATTTTCATATAATTTGGTGAGATGATGAATATTCATCTTAAATGATAAAATTTATAGAAATCTTATCGGTTCATAATTTCACCTTTTAAAATGAATGATCATCACCTCCCCAAATTATATGAAAATCGACATGTTCTCTTATTTTTCGATGTTTTTCCATCCATACGGTTGGATTTGAAAAAAAAAATACTCTCCAAATGCCTCAAAATGAGGCGATTATAAATGAATAGTGTGATAAGACTGGCCGGACTGTATCATGACTGCTATATGTTTAGCTTATTTACACTAATATGCCATCTCCTTTTATACTCTAATCAATGGGTTCATCCTAGATATATATATTTATATTTCCCGAATTATTGATAACCATTGATTTTTTATTGAGATCAATATTATCTCGACATGTTTTGAATGACTATCAATGATTTGGGGAGTTTACTTTGTAAATTTAGTTTAAACAAATATATTATGGACTGTGAGACAATTATGATAAATAGTAAGATAAAAAAGCGAGAAAACAAGAAAACACATGGATTTAACGTGGTTTGGTAGAATACCTATACTCACTGGAGTGAGCGGCGGTTGAATTTCTATATTTATACGCACGTGGTTCAACAGTTTGCCTATACTAACTCGTTCTGTTCAGCACACTACTCTTCCTTCTCTCCATTCTGCTTTACTCCAACATCAACTTTCTTTCTCTATATATACACGTGTTTCCACTTGATATGAACCACATGGTACAACATAAAAGCATTACTCCAATATGGGAAATGGCTCCACCCTCAATCTCTGGTTTGATAATTGGATTGAGGGGCAATTCTCATGGAACTGCTAATCCTCGCTCCAAGATCTCATTAGGTACCAATCAACTTCAATAGAAATGACTCGGCTTAAGCTCCAACAAGGGACCCTTATCCTAAAGCATGGTCAAAAGATGTGATAACAGAGTACACGTGTCTCAAGGTAACTTGGAGATCGACTCTCCCACTACCAGGTGTAACCAAGGAAGTTGGAAGCTCACAAGCTTGTGACAGTTCATAGTCAACTCCCTATATCGGTTTCTCATAAACAGGGGAATGAGGAGCAGGTTTCCAATGTCCTTATGGAAATGACTATGCCTAATGAAAATCAATCGTTAGCTTAATTAACATTAGATAACAAAATCCTCACTCTAGACAACCTCACAAAAGAACAGTGTCGAGGAAGCAAGTGACATGCTACGCTTGTAAATAGTGAGGTTGAAACCATTTGTCATTTGTTAATGAGCTGCCCACCAACATCCAGGGTTTGAAGCCATTATGGTGACCAATTTGGGATTGCTAACATTGCATAGATGTTACAAGATTTCTAAGGGAACCCCCCTCACCCTATTCACATGGAAAAGTCATCGCAAATGAGATGGGACATGGGTCACATACTCACAATGACTATCACATGATACCTCTAGGTAGAATGGAACAATAGATGTATTCACAATAAAAAATGTGATTATTCAAAATTAATCCAGACATTCGATATCCTTTTGCTTTCTTGGTTCAATGCAGCTCAATTAGTTGAGCGTGCCAAACTAGTACATATGAAATCTCTTGTTAAGAGAAACCCGACTTTTACTAGGGATGAACCACAACAGCCCCAGATGAGGGAATGGCAAACAACGACTTCAAGTATAGTTGTCTTCCGATGCCAAGGTCACACCGGAGGCCACTTTTGTTCTTACCTAGCTTTCTATTTCTTCTTGTATCCCGTACATGGTTGTAGTATTACTTATTGTACAAGATTGGAATCTTTGCTTGAACCTTAATAATCGTGAACTATTGAATATTTTAAACGAAAAGAAACCCTAAGTTGGTGAGGAAACTTCATGGAAGTTTTCTAATAAGTTCACAGTCGTCTCCTGATTCCATTACTTAAAAAATAATCCAAAAACTCACCAACTAATCAACACACAGAACTAAGTTAGTTTATATATATATATATATATATATATATTATCTCAAGAAACCATCAAACCCTAATAGATAATGATAGAATGAACAACCCTTTGGGATCTTATGCCCCTCCGAATACTTAGTCGGCTTTAGATGCTGTGCGGCTGTGAAGGAGAACAAGTAAAAGAAGCACACGTTGCATGGCTGAGAGCTTTGCATGCATGCTTTTCTTGGATGAGATCATGCAATGAAAGGAACAAGTGATGGTGACTAGCTCTTAATTTCTCCAATAATTATTCCATATAACTCCATTTGTTGTATTTTAATGAATATTCAATTAATAATTCGTTCGGTCATAGTATCTAAACTTAATTCCTTGAAATCTAAATACCTTATAACCGAATACAACCAACTATAAAGGATTATAATTTACATGTTTGTAGTGGTTATAATTTGTACTAGCTATGAAGATTTAGGGTTACATGTTTGACGTTAGGTTTAAAACTGAGATATTGTAAATCAAACACTTGAAACTTGTATAGTTATATAGAATCTAAATATATATAAGAATAGTGTAGCCATGTATAATATATGGTTTTTTTTTTCCTTTAATAAAATGAGTTGATGTTGTATGGAGTGGCTAGTTACAAAGGATTAGGGTTTGCTTGTTTATAGCGAGGACACTTTGAAGCCTACAAAGTGTTGTTGAACTAGTTTAGGGTTTTGGACACTACTTGGCATTCATTTTCTATATTGCTTTGTTGGTTTCCGTTGTCCATAGGTGACCGCCCTCTTAGATTCCCATATGTATGTTCTACCTACTATTATTATTATTATTATTATTATTATCCACTCAAGGAAAGTACACTAATCAATTAGGTATTGCTTCTCTAACGGGTTGGTGAAGCCTCAAACTCCGCCTCGAGCTACTGCCATGCCATCCTCGAAGGGCTCATCGCCCTCATCGGCCCACTCTGGCATGTCGTTTGTAAATTCAAGGATTCGTTTCACTGGCCCTTGTGTCGCCTCTAGCCTCGGTCGTTTAGACATTGGAGCTGCAACCAACCAAGATAAAATGAGGAATGAGATATCGTGAATAATTTTTAGAAAAAAACATTGTTTATATTGAAAACATCGCATATTTCGTTCCCCCATACTCTCAAGATAATTGTCATTACTGTGAGGTCTCATCCTCCTTGCATGGTTTTGCCCACCCTGGGAGGGGAGGCCTTGGTACCCCAAATGGTTTTAAGATCTTTAGCTCTTGTTTGTACCCCAAACATATGGCGGAAGTGGCACCATATTTTTGCTACATATTGCCATAAGATGAGCAGATGATTCACTAATTCATCCTCTGAATCACATAGGTTGCACTTTGTGCGCTCCCCATGCCATTTCCTTTTATGTAGATTATTGAGTGTGAAAATCTTATCCTCCCTTACCAACCAAGTGAATAACTTAACCTTGACGGGGCATGGTTGCTTCCAAAATCCCTTCCTCAAGTCACATCTGATCCCACCATCTATTTTGAAGGTGTATAGTGATTTAATTGTAAATGCCTTGGTTGACATAAGTTTCCATTCTCTTACATCTAGCTAGGGATTGGATAGATGTGCTAGTGTCCATGAGGACCTGTACCAGAGCATTTATGCCCTTCGCATCCTTCTCAATTAATGGCCCTTGCTTAAGAAGTGGTTGGCCTCTTTGGAGTCTATTACGGTCGTCTTGGGTGCTTAGTGAGGATTTGATAGATCAAGATTGTAGTCCTGGGTGGGAATTACTCAATGAGTTACCCTCTCACCAGTTATCTCTATAGAGGTTTGTCAAAATATCGGACCCTAGTGTGACCCGTATGTTTGCCAAAGTTGGCGGTCCTTCACGTAATACACCTTTCCAAAAGAGGATGCGGGCCCTAGTGTTGGTTTATGACCGTCTATGAAACCATGCTGTATATTGGCTGCTTTAAAGATCTTGAGGCATATTCTAGAGCTTTCGGTGAGTATCCTCCATCATTATTTTCCTAGCAAAGCCTCATTGAACTCATCAAGATTTAGGATTCCCCATTCTCCATTCTTTTTGGGTCAACACAATCTGACCAATTAACTAGGATTGTAGTTGTGCGTTTCTTTATCAAGGCCTTTCCAGAGGAAGATCTTTCTGATGGAGTCAATTTTGTGAATGACCCATTATGGGGTTATCCAGTGGATAGGCTGGATTCAACAAGGCGAGTAAGTCTTCCCCCCATGATGATGACGCTTTTGGTGTAGTTAATCCTTGGCGTCAAATAGGTGCTTTAGAGAGCATAGTGGAGAGGACTTTAGTGGCCAACATAAACAGTAACAGGGAGAGGGGGTCTCACTATCTCAATCCTCTCCTACTTCTTATATACCGAACTGGCATTCCATTGTTCAGGAAACGAAAGCTTTGGAAGATGTGAGTAAAGATTTGATCCATGAGGTCCATCGGGGGTCGAAGCCTCTTGCATAGAGGATGTCTAGGAGATAATTCCCCACGGTGTCGAAGGCCTTCTTAAAGTTAATCTTGATAATTAGGGCTTCGTCAACGTTTTTGGTTCTCATTTTATGAATTAGTTCCTTCGATGCGACAATGTTATGATAATACATCATCCCTTGTATAAAAGCCATTTGGGACTCATCTACTAGATCTCTGAGTACCTTTCTGAGCCCATTTGCCAAGACTTTGGAGATAATTTTAACTGAGCAGTTGATTAGGCTGATCGACCTATAGTCTTTGATGGTTCAAGGGGCATTATTTTTGGGGATCAGGAGTATGTGTGCCCAATTCAGGAGTTCTGTATTGGTCGTTCCTTGGAAGAAGTCTTCAAAGAGCTTCAAGATGTCATCTCTAATGAGATTCCACCCTTGTTGGTAAAAGGTTATCAGGAAGCCATCAGGCCCAGCTGGCACCTTACCCTTAATTCTTGTACGACCCTCTTGATTTCATCTTCATTGAAGGGCTCCTCAAGATGTGTGAGATTCAACCTCTCTTTGTGTAAGAACAATCTATCCCATGAGGTCTTGTACCACATGTCTCGTTCTTTACCAAAAAGGTTATTGAAGTGATCAAATATGACCATTAATGTTATTTGGTCTTAGATGTAATAGTCACCCCTTCATGCTACAATTGATTTATCCAGTTTATATTCCTTCTTTGATTTGTGATTGTGTGGAAAAACTTGATGTTCTAGTCGATCTCCTTGTTGTAGCCATATACACTGGGAGTGTTACTGCTAGTAGGCTTCTTCTTTCATTATTATCTTCTAATATTCTTTTCTATAGGACTTCTCCCCCTCCTCTTCATGCCTTGTAAGGGCTCTTGATTCTTTGTAGACCTCCAATAGTTCTATTGCGCTTAGGATTTCCTTCTTCTTGTCCAGCTACTGGTTAAGTGTTTCCTTTTTCTTTATCTTTAGTTTTGTTTTCATGGCGTTCAATTTTTTTGCTAATATATAAGTCCTGTCTCTAGTGAGTGCTTGTCCATGCCATGTTTCCCCTATTATATCCCCAAAACCATCTTCCTTCACCCTTTCTCTGTTGAAGCGGAAATGAGTTAATTGGGGAGTGTGGATTCCATATTCCAAACAAATTGGTATATCGTTCGATCTCACCCTGGGGAGGTCATTTTGCCAGATTCTTTTGAATTAAGCGACCCACTCAATGGAGATGAGAAATCTGTCCAATCGGGTAAACGCTTGGGGAGGGTGACAAGAAGGAGATCTTGTATCAACTTTTCCAACTTCTCCCTTTCTATTGCACCATGGGAAAGTTTGTTGGCATCCTCCTATGTTCGAACAATATTGAAGTCTATACACAACAACCATGGCCCATCCCATCTTCCCATGCATGATTTCCTTAAGCTCTTTCCAACAATTTGCTCTTAGTGCTGAGTTACATGCACGGGGCATATACTTTTGTAATCATGCTCGGTTTGTCATTATTAATTTGCCTTATCCTCTAGGATTATTATTATTATTATTATTATTATTATTATTATTATTATTATGGCTTCAATCCAAACATGGAGTGGATTAAGATTTAGGAGTATTTGTGGTGCAATTTGGAAGAAAGTTAGGGTGTGATTAATTCTAAGCTTGGATTGAAAGATTAATGGCTAAGAATCTTATGCTTTATTTCCAACACTTTCTTATATAGTCCCTCGAATTTATTGCCTTGTTTCAGTTGTGGTTTTTACCTTTTTTTATGTAAATATTTATTTCATATTACTGTTCACAAACCAGTGTATTAATAAACACAGAAAACCAATCCATAAATTTAAGTTATAAATTCATGCATCACATATCTTCTCTGTGTTTATTCATTTATAACTAATTTACGGATGCATGAAATTTATCAACCAATCTTCTCAAAGTTTCTGCATGATAGGGTACTATAACTTGTCATTAAATTCATATCACAAAGGTGTCAGACTAACTTGTCACTTTTCTGAACTTTCATTAATTCATTATCAACCAATCTTCTCAGCAACAACATGTGAAATATATAAAACCTTTCAAAGAAGTTTTGACCAAGAACATAAATGAAGAAGTGATAGAGCATCACGTGAAGTTGTGACCAGTACTTACTTTCTCTTTATTGTTTTCCTACCCCTTCTTCTTCTCAGTGCTATCATTTCCTTATCATCAACTCCCACCCATGCCCATCACCATTGGAGGAGAGTTTGGAAGCTTTGCTTTAGGGGAATGTTGTCTGGCTCAAGGCTCTCTTTGCTTTCATTTGAAGATGATTGATTTTATATATATATATATATATATATATATATATATATATATATATATATATATATATATATCAATCTCTTCTTGCATGCATGCATGCTTATATATATATGCATGAGTGTTCTTGGACCAGGCTTCATTCCTCCCAACCAATGCTTCCCTTTATCCATGTCTTTTCCCTTTTGATAACCTTATCAATCATGAGATTAATGAAGAAAAGGCAGGCCTCTCTCTCTGTCTATCTGCATGTCTACTACTTTGGTTTGTTTATGGTAAACTGAGAAAGAGAAGAATATTGGTGCAATGATGTTGTTTAATCTTGAGTGGCTTCTCCATGACAGTGTTTTGATGTTTTTGCCTACATGTTTTGTTTAATTCTCTTCTTTTATTTCATGTGTACATCTTTAAAAGTAGACAGTATAACTGCTTAAGTTTTTCATGGTTTATAATTCATGTTTGATATATGTTGGTGAGAATTTTTGAAGGATTGTTTGTTTACTCTTTTTATTCAATGTTTGATTTCTACTTCTGAAAGACATGATTAAGAAATAGTCTTAGAAAACTTTTGATGTTAATTGTTTTCTTTGCATTACTGTGTTGCTACTTCATTAATTTTTTTTTAAATTTTAATTTTCTTTTTGGTAAAAGAGAGTCTTAGTAGACTAATTACTAATCAATAGAAGGTCTTTGATCAAAAAACACAAATGTAATCTCTAAACAAGATTGGCATCTTGGTAAGGTCTTCATAAGATATGCACACTCCACTTCTAGCATCTTTTGCCAAGCCATCAGCTTCGATATTTTCTTCTCTAAGAATGAGTTTTTGATCTGCTTTGAGTAAATTCCTGCATGTAGCATATGTCTCCTTGGTCCTCTAATTTTTAAAACAAGAGGTTTCAAATAGAGTCTATTTTTTTGTTAAATTTAAAATTTGGAGTTTTTACTTTAAAAATCTATTCTAAAAACACATTGAAGGGGTTAGAGAATTCGATTCTCAAGTTTTTTTTACTGGAAATCAAAAGAAGAAAAGAGAGAAACCGAAAACTATGTTGTATTTATAAGAAAAATTCTAGACTCGAAGTTCTAGTACCTAAATACTATGTGAACTTGAAACATTCTTAAAATATTATGTTAGTGCTAAAATCGGTATCTTTTAGAGATTAACTCCGATTTAGACCAATGGTTGTGATTTATAATTGGGGGGATGCCAGATTTACGTGGAAAACCCTGTAAATCCGGGGAAAAAACCATGGGCTTCAATTACAAAAGCAAATCCACTAAGTAGCTAGGGATTAATTACAAAGCTCCCAGCATATCACAATGGGTCTCCATTTCATAATAGGCCTCTATATCATAATAGGCCTCCATAACATGATCAAGCTCATGAAGTGCAATGAAAACATAAGGGCTTCATTGGGGCTAATTCGTAGGGATTCATAGGGCTGAGAGGGAGCTCAGCTCAAAGGGGCTCGGCTCAGCCTTGGAGAGAGCTCAACATGGGGAACTCGGCTCGGCCTTAGAGGGAGCTAGGCCTCGACCTTGGAGTGGCTTGGCCTCGGCCTTGGAGTTGCTCGGCCTCGGACTTGGAGCTTCATGGAAGAGAAGAATCATAATGAAGAGCTTCATGACTTCATTTTAGAGCTTGGAGCCTCATGGAGAAGAAGAGTCATACAAGGGCTACCAACTATAGTTTCAAGGAGGAGGATCATCCTTATGAGCTTCATGGAGCTAGAGCCATCTCGGAGCTTGAAGGAGCTTCCATGATTTCGGGCCATGGAGAAAGCTTGGAGGAAAACATGGGGGCTTCATACATAGAGAAGATAAGAGCTGCATACCTAGCCATCTTCATAGAGATGAAGATGAGGGCTCATAGAGAGCCTCATGCATAGAGTAGAGAAGAAATAGAAAGGCCATCGAGAGAAGCTTCACCATGAGATCATGAAGGCAACCATGGAAGTAGAGCTTGTAGGATTATTCGGTGTTCAAAACACGCAGCGGAAGGCGAAATAATCCAATGGAAGATCTATTTGCATTTAAAATTTATTTAACTTGTTAAAGATCGGATCTAAAACATACCTTGGAAGCGAATTCCTTTTTCTCTTTAAACCTCTTCGATAGTACGAAGACTCTATGCGTATCCACACCGAGACCAACCTTCACTATCAACCCTTTGACAAATGGAATCCCCGGACAATTTGAACAATATGTTGTGACTCTCACTTCCCTTGAAGGTTTGTATCTCTTCTTGTTGTTCTAACCCATGTGCAGGCCCACATATATAAAGGTATTTGCATGAGGCTTTTGGGCTTCCCAAAACCTTTTGGTTTTCCAAAAACCAAAACCATCAAGCATGCATGACTTTTGGCTTTCCCAAAACCATTAATTATTTATATGTGGCTTTTGGTTTTCCAAACCATCAAGGGCATGTGGCTTTTGGTTTTCCCAAAACCCTTTGGTCTTCCAAAGACCTTTTTGTTTTCCCAAAACCAACACATGCAATCATTATTCATTTTGTCCATTAATATTAATTATATTCTCTATGCTAGTAATGAATATAATAATATTCCATTTGGACTAATTTATTTTATTTATTTGATAAATTAAATAATCTAATTTAATCATCAAATAATAAAACAATTAATCCTATAGCAAAGATTAGAGCACTCGTTAGTGTGTGACCCCATAGGTTCAATACTAAGCCGGTAGTAAATTAGTCATACTACTTTACTAATCAAGGTTGGCGTCTAGCAACACTCCTTAATGACCGGATAGCATGAAGTATATAATTACTCTCAAGAACCTGTAGAAGAATAATGTAATATTTTCCTTCTGTCAATAAAGCTCCGGGTCAACCCTAGGATATGGTTGGACTATCAAATTAAATCCCAATAGGTTACCAACTATGTTTCATGTCAATTATAACCGACCAACGAATGACTTAAAAAACTCTTTTCTTCTTCATTCGTTTGCCCTGACCAAGGTCTTAATTTAGCCGTTATAAATAATGACAACATAGAGCTCAAACTCATTACCCAGAGTTGACAGATTCCATCTTGATCAATCATTAATTCTACAAGTATTTAATCATACCCAATATCCTTTCAACTATCATCTTAGGGCAATAGGTGTCCAGAATCAAAGTATGATAAATAGCTTGTTAATTACTATAATGATCTCAGGTCAAAGGAACTATTATATCTCATTCTTTAAGAGAATATCCTATTGACAGTTTATGGTAATATTAACCATTAGGAATTCTCAATTGAGTCAGTTCAATGATCATATCTCCATATGCATCATCTATATATGTGATTTAGTTAATGAGATCAACTAATCTTTATCTTATAGAGACTATCACACATATATTGATCTAACCGGATCACTAATGTCCTAAGCTTAATGATCCTGTGATCAAGAACAATTTAGATTAAATTGTTTAAGACTTGACTCTCATTATTATGATCTCTATCATAATAACAAGTCTCTAAATTTAATCAAGGACTTCATTATATTAAGCACTTAATATGATGACAAAAGAAAGACAATGCCATATGTTAATCAAACTATATTGTTTGAAATATGTTCAAATCATTACACAAGAGATTGGGTCTAGGGCATATCATCTATATCCCTAACAGAGCTCTCATAAAAAATGGAGTCGAAGGCTGTTAGCACAGTGGAAGCAAGGTCTTTACTAATTAAACACTACTACTATAATAACAAAGAGAATATCACAGCAAGCAAAATCAGGATTTACTGATTCAACACCACTATCAAGAACATAGGCTACAACCTTCACAAAATCATCACAACAGCATCCACGATTACAAAAACCTTCTACTTTCACACACCCTGTTTTTTTTCTCTCTCTGTTTTTTTATTTTTCTGATCTCCAGCACCATGTACTTTTTCTTACTTTACCTTTTGTTACACATACACATACATTGTCGTAGAAGTGTACCGGTGGAAGATGGATTAGTAGAGATGAAGTCTCGAGGCACGTTACAATGTCGCTCTCCTTAAGGGTAAATTAGCCCCCACTAATCCAGTAGTACAACGGGTTACCGGCTAATTTCCTTTAGGATACAATGGAACTTCCTTTCACCTGCGCTTGTACTATCGAAAGTGAAACTTTTGAAAAGTGGAAAATCAAGAAGGTGAATCGGAATTTTGATGCTTTGTACGGAGCACCAAAACTACGTAATGCCTTTAGAGAGGAATGTAGAGAAGGAGAGTGAATACTTGAGAGAGAATTGTTATGAATTGTTCGAATACTCATAGGCTATATATAGCCAATGATGCACCCCTTTGGATAGGACACAACCTATCATGAAGAAGAGTGTCCTTTCCAATAAGTAAGACTTCTTTGGATAAGACACAACTCATCATGAAGAAAAGTGTCCAAACAAATAGGTAACACCCCTTTGCATGAGTCAAGCCTTTTCAATGTGTCCCTCTCCTTCTTTACACCCTTTCATAAAATCCTTTCATAAAACCATTTCATAAATATATTTTATTATAAAAATATCCAACATACATAAGATGTTTCTACACACATCATTACATAACTTTTCTTTGACTAGAAGTACATTCACACTACTAAAGAAAATTTGCAGATTTTATCTTCTAGGTGCTTCTATAGTTGGGCTGGGCTTACATATGGGCTTTTGGTTTACATCCAACATATCCTCCCTTAAACCAAAAACTTCTTCATACCAAGCATTGATTTGGGCTTAATGAACATATTAGTGGGCAGTATTTTTGTGAAAATGTCAGCTACCTGCTCCTTAGCATTGCAATGCGCTCAAGTTTCACAGATCTTTGTTTCACATGGTCTCTTATGAAGTGATACTTTATGCTAATGTGCTTGCTCCTTCCATGTTGCACTGGAGTTTTAGGAAGTTCAATAGCAGATTTGTTATCCACATAAATTATTGTAGACTCTTTTTAAGGATGATCAAGCTGTGCTAACAGATTTCCCAGCCATATTGCTTCATAGTCAGTGGAAGATGCTACCACATATTCGGCTTCACAAGAAGATAAGGCTACAACATCTTGTTTCTTTGACATCCATGTGAATGTAGTTGATGCAAGGTAGATAACATAGCCTGAAGTGTTTTTCCTTTCTTCTTAATCTCCTCCCCAATCACTATCAAAATACCCATACAAAATTGCATCATCCTTGTAGGAATAAAAGAGTCTAAAATCCAATATGTACCTCGTATATATCTCAAAATTCTTTTAGCAGCCAACCAGTGTGATTCCGTTGGTGTTTCACTGAAAACTATATTTGGTCCTGTAATTGTAAGATATCTAAGACTTCCCATTAAACTCTTGAACTGAGTTGCATCTATGCTTTTCCCTTCTCCTTTCTTGGTCAACTTCAAACTTGAAGAAAGAGAGTACTTACTTCATTACAATTACTTATTCGAAACTTCGCAAGCAAATCTTTGGAATATTTCTTTCGAGATATAAAAATACCATCAGATTGTTGTTGTACCTCAATGCCAAGAAAAAATGACATAAGACCAAAATTAGTTATCTCAAACTCTGGAACATAGCTTGTTTGAACGCTTGAAACATCTGTTGGTTGCTTCCTGTGAATAGTAGATCATCTACACATAAGCAAATTATGAGTATTTCACCATGATCATTCTTCTTAATGTAAACTGCATACTCATATGGGCACTTGACAAAGCCAACCTTCTCTAGATATCCATCAATGAGAGAATTTCAAGCTCTTGAGGCCTGTTTCAATCCATAAAGAGCTTTCTTCAATCGATATATCTTGTGCTCTACATCTTTTGCTACAAAACCTTCAGGCTGTTGTACATATACTTATTCTTCTAGATTGCGGTTTAGAAATGCCGACTTCAAATCCAATTGATATATTTTCCAATTATGATGTGCAGCAAGAGAAATCGGCAACCTTATAGTGTCAAGTCTTGCAACAGGGGCAAATACTTCTTCATAATCAATGCCATACTTTTGATTGTACCCTTTGGCAACAAGCCTTGCCTTATATTTTTCAATCCTTCCATCAACCATACGCTTGATTTTATATGCCCACTTGACACCAATTTCTTTGTGACCTTTAGGAAGTGTGACTGACTCCCATGTTCTATTCTTCTCAATGGCATTGATCTCTTCTCTCATAGAATTCCTCCAACACTTCTCTTTGACAGCCTCTTGAAAAGTTAGTTGCTCAGTATTAGCATATAAACAGAAGAGATTTACTTGACTTGTTTCTTCATAGATTTCACTTAAAATTCTCATCTTGATAAGTGAAGAAGAAGTTGAGCAATATGATCTTTGGGGAGACATTGAATCAACATTTGATGCATTAGATGACAGTGTTGCAACAGTACTCTCTGGAGCTAATTATGTCTTACTTCTCCTTGTTCCTCCAAATGAATATTATTCTTCTTCACTATATTATCTCCATTCCAATTCCATGCTTCCTCTTCACTGAAAATTACATCTCTACTATCCACTACTTTGTGTGTAAATGGATTGTAGAGCTTGTAAGCTTTAGATTCTTCACTATATCCAATAAAAATAAGTTTCTCCCTACGATCATCTAATTTCTTTCGTTTTGCTGCCAGCACTTGAGCATTTGCTATACACTAAAAAATTCTTAGGTGTGTCACACTTGGTTTGAGACCACTCCATGCTTCTTGTGGTGTCTTATTCTTCACAGTCTTTGTGGGGGTATCGGTGGAGGAGATAACTTGCACAATCAACAGCTTCGGCCCAAAAATTCTTTGGCAAACTCTTTTCTTTAAGCATGGTTCTTGTCATGTCAAGAATAGTCCTGTTCTTCCTTTCGGCAATGCCATTTTGTTGCGGCGTATAGGCTGTTGTTAATTGTTACTTGATGCTATTTTCTTTACAATAATTTCTAAACTCATTTGAAGTGTATTCTCCTCCACGATCAGATCTAAGTATCTTCAATTTGTGCCCACTTTCAACTTCAACTTGAGCTTTAAAACTCTTAAAAACAGTGAATGCAACAGATTTTTCTTTCATGAAATAAACCCATAATCTTCTGCTGAAATCATCAATAAAAGTTATAAAATATTTGTTACCTCCAAATGATGCAAGCTCAATAGGTCCACAAATGTTTGTATGCACCAAATGTAGTGGACTTGCTGCTCTCCATGATCTACCACAATAAAAAGGAGCTCTTCGTTGTTTTCCAAGGGTACAAGACTCACATATGTACTCTGGCTTCTCTATAATCGGTAATCCACGAACCATGCTTGATGTAGACAGTAGCTTGAGACCATTGAAATTAAGATGCCCAAAGCGAATTAGATGCCACTTCCATGAAATATCCTTCATATCTCCATAGAAACAACTTCCAAAATTAGTGTTGATATGAAGAGGAAACATTTTGTTAGGATTCATTTGAACCTTTGTAATAAGTTTCCCTTGAGTATTTATCAAATAAAGACATCTGTTCTCCATGTGTATTTTGTATCCCTTTTCTAAAAGTTGCCCAATGCTCAGAATATTGCTTCTTATATTGGGTATAAAATAAACATTTGAGATATATTGTGGAGCACCATCCTATTGATAAATTCTGATTTTACCTCTGCCTTTCACAAGCACTGTTGATGAATCTCCAAGGCTGACATTTCCATGAACTTTTTCTCAACTAAATCTTCAAAGAACTCCCTCTTCCCACACATATGATTACTTGCTCCAGAATCAAGATACCATACATCTTGTTGATCATGTGCATCCTCTTGAGTAATAAGAAGTGTTCCTTCTTCTCTTGTTTCAACAGATGCTTCTGCAAAATTCGATTGTTGGGGTTGATTCCTAGATTGATTACTCCAACACTCGGATGCGTAATGCCCAAATTTGTTGCATCTGTAACATTGAACATTTCTTCAACCTCCACGTCCACGACCATGAAATGATCTGCCTCTACTCATTCCTCTTCCATCATTGGTTGGCTTCCATTGATTATGTTCTTGATTTTGATAGTTGCCTCTTCCTCTACCTCTTCCACGATAACGATTGCCATAAGTATAACCTCTACGTTGAGAATGACCACCCCTGTTTTCAATTGAAGTCACTTTTGATTCTAGAGCTTCCTCCACCACAGCTGCAGAATTACTCTTTTGATACGTTGTTCATGCACTTGGAGTAATCCCATTAGTTCTTCAACTAGCAGAGTACCTAAGTCTCTTGACTCTTCAATAGCCACCACCACATGTTCAAATTTGGTTGTGAGAGATCTCAATATTTTTTCAACTACACGAACATCATCGATCTTTTCTCCATTCCTCTTCAATTGATTAACAATAACTTGTAATTGTGAAAATAGTCAACAAAGGACTCACCTTCCTTAATATGTGCAGCTTCAAATTCAACCCTTAATGTTTGTAGACGAAGTCTCCTCACACGATCAACACCCTTAAAGAAAGTGCTGAGGATCTCCCAAACTTCCTTGCTTGATTTTGCTTCAGAAATCTTTTCAAATGTGGATTCATCCACTTCTTGATATAAAAGGAATAAAATCTTCTTATCCTTTTTTCCTTTGCTCCTTCAAAGTACTCTTTTGCTCCCTTTTATATACTGCTTCTTGCTCTGCAGTGGGCTCCTCATATCCTTCAGTAACAATCTCCCACAACTCTTGTGACCCAAGTAATGCCTTCATCTGAATCTGCCAACTTTCATAGTTGTCTTTAACCAACATAGCGACCTCGGCTTGAAGAAGATTAGAAGCCATCTCCTTTGTGGAATGAGAAGAGAAATTCAACAACACTCTAGGCTTTCGAAACCTGGCTTTGATACCAATTTGTTAGCACAACAGAAGCAAGATCTTCACTAATTAAACACTACTATTATGATAACAAAGAGAATATCACAGCAAGCAAAATCAGGATTTACTGATTCAACACCACTATCAAGAACATAGGCTACAACCTTCACAAAATCATCACAACATCATCCACGATTACAAAAACCTTCTACTTTCACACACCCTGTTTTTTTCTCTCTGTTTTTTTTTTCAGATCTCCAGCACCATGTACTTTTTTTTACTTTACCTTTCGTTACACATACACATACATAAGATGTTTCTACACACATCCTTAAATAATATTTCTTTAACTACAAGTACATTCACACTACTAGAGAAAATTTACGGATTTTATCTTCAAGGTGCTTCCATAGTTAGGCTGGGCTTACACATGGGCTTTTGCCTTGGAGATAATCATGGAGATTCTCATGGGGTTAGAACTCTCCTCAAGTTGGAGTGGCTTCAATTCATCCTTGGTGCTTGGAGAGAGACCCAATTCAATGGTGGTGGGCCCGTGAAATCGCTAGCCTGAGTAGCCTCTGCCTCGATGGTGTGCTTTGCAAGATATCTCTCCAAGCCTTCATCTTTGTGTCTTGTGTCAATATCCCCGAAAGCCACATGTCAGTATCATGAAGGTTAACCATCTTACCTCATAGGTTGTAAGTAAGAGTGAGAATGAGTGTAATGTACATTTGACCAATTTGTCCTTTAGTATGAAATAAATAATGATAATATTTGGTTGGAGGAAAGAGTGAGAAAAAGTGTAATGTGTATTATTACTATTAATTTAAAACTAATTAATATTAATTATATTAAAGCTAAAAATCATATGAATTTCAGTATAATTAATACTAATTATTAAACCAATACAATTTTTATTACTATTAATTATATTAGTATAAAAGTTAGTATTGAACTAATTAATATTAATTATATTAAAGATATTAATTATATTAATTTAAGTACGTATAATTAATATTAATTATTAAAATAATACAAATTTTATTATTATTAATTATATTAGTATAAAAGTTAAAATTAAACTAATTAATATCAATTATATTAAAGCTGGTATAAAAGCTAGTGCTTAGATGAGATTTTAAAAATATGTGGAGGGCAAGATGGTATTTTCAAGTGATTTTTCGAGTTTAAAAAATAAAAACTTTTCCACCCCTCCAAAAAACCCCAATTTGGGGGAGTGGAAAATAAGGAGTTTGGAGGGATTTGTCACCCCTCCACACCTCTCCTCACCCCTCTCACACCCCCAACCAAACACAAAAAAAACCCCAAACCCCTCCTCACCCCTCCAAAAACCTCAAACCAAACAAGGGGTAAAGCTTTCAAATAAAAACTATAATTTTACACTTTAATTAACAAATATGTTTTTTTTTTCTCAATTTACCTTTCATTTTTAGGAAAAAAATTTCAAGTATATATATATAGTCCCGTTAGAGTTAGGCCGGCTGGATCACTGTGCTGATAAGGTGGCCTCCCATTTCGACCCTTGTAGCATGTTTGAAGTATTTTCAACCATATGGATGGAAAGATCATCAAAAAATAATCTAGCATGTCCATTTTCATATAATTTGGTTACCGTTTGGTCTTCCCACTAAACGGTTCTTATTTTGTAAAAATTTTAACGGTTCGGTAACCAAATTGTATGAAAATAGACATGCTAGCTTATTTTTCGATAATGTTCCCATTCGTGTATATATATATATATATATATATATATATATATATATATATATATATATATATATATACTAGGATCAGGCCGGCCACACTTACGGCCGTTTGATCCTATCACTACTCTAATATAGTAAATATATATAAAAAATATATATTATATTTTTTATAATGTATTGAGATATATATTGATTTATCTATATATTTTAAACAATATATATATATATATATATATATATATATATATATATATATATATAAGAACTTGTTAAAAAATTCAATCTAATTCATCTCAGACTTATAGTTATTGGCATTAAGGGTCTAGGACGAAAAGGTTTGGGCACTAAAGCTCTATGTTGTGCTTATGATGACCGATGGGCAGGCACCGAACAAGCGATGCTCGGCATCACTGAAGTTGATATGAATAATAATGGTGGTATTTTTTATTGTAGTCCAGATTATATAATGAATATTATTGAATTTGCTAATAACATAAAAGTCGGACTGCAAACCAAAGGTTATGAGCGCTTCAAAGGAAAAAATCTACTGGTTTGCATAGGTTTCTTGGGCAAGGTAACTAATAGTAGTACTACTCACTTTAAACTACGTGTGGATGATGTAGTTAACTTAATAGGAAATAAAGGTATTAGATTACTTAAGCCGGTAAAGTTTTCACCTGAAACATTAGCAGGGGAAGAATGGAATTTAGATCTCTTTTCTAAAAAGGATGAAATTTTTGTCCCCGAAGTATCCTTTATGTATACAAATACTAAAGGAGAAACGTCGTTACTCTTTACTCAATATAAGAAACGGAACCATACCCACGAGCATGAATCAGAGCTTCAGAGGTTATCTGAAGACCTCGAGACCGATTGTAGCATGGTTAATATTGAGTCCTATGAACATTTCGCAGATCCTATCCTTTACCCTAGAGAACTAGAAATGTTATTATCTCCTAATGAATTATTAGAACTCGAAGAGCAGTTAATCTCAACAGGACAATTACATGAGTTAGAATTTTATACTATGATAATACAGGCAATATTAGAAAAGCACTATCTTTAGATGTTCTCGACGATAACATATCCAGCAAAGACACTGCCAGCTTAAAGGAATTTATGGAAGGTGAAGGCAGTACAATTCACCAAGGTCAAGCACCACCTTTTCCTACAGTATACAATTATAGTCAGGTACCCAGAACTCCTTACACTGAAAGAATCCAAGTTCCACATAACATTAAACCAAGAGGCAAGAGAATGCCCTTAGAACAACCTATAAAATTTCAAGGCGAAAACAGAGGTCATATTTTAAATATCACAGCACATGATCCACAAATATGGTCGAATGTTATTGACGTATGGAAAGGTCAGGTTGTCTCTGATTATATACGAAATTTCAAAGACCCCGACACAGAAGAAATGTTTAGATATTTAGAAACATTTTTGGGAGAAAGTGTAAAAGCTTTATGGGAAAACTATAAACGTGAACAACACATAGAGTTTCAATATATGGTGAGTTTAGGACCAAATCCTTATAACTTTGTTAACAAAATTCATACGCTGATCACTGGACGAGATCCTAACACTGGAAATATGGAACTTCAAAAGAATGCGGTTATACATTTAGAACAGCTTAGCCTGGCAAATTGGAAAGAAATCAAACCATTTCTCTTAGAATATTTTCACTTTTGTTGTATCTCTGGCAATGCATTTAGTCAAGAATTAGGTAATAAATTAATGAGAAAATTGCCTGGTGCACTAGGATTAGAAATTTCTGATAAATGGACTACCATGGAACAAGTTTATCAACCCAATGTCCCTCAATGGACTATTGGACAAAGAGTTCAGTTTATACTAGATATACTCAAAGAAAAATGCACGAACATACAAATCCAAAGACAGCTTAAGAAAGGCGAATACTCTTTCTGTAGTCAGATCTATACCAGTCAAGCTTATGGTCTAAAAGAAAAGAAACCTTACAAAAAGAAATTGAAAAGGCCATTCAAGAAAACTTATTTTGTGAGAAAATCAAATAAAAGAAAACCCTACTTAGTCCAAGATAAACATGTACGAAAATTCAGGCCTAATAGAAACTATCAGAACAAATTATCTTGCTTTGCATGTGGTAGTGAAGATCACCTAAGCAACACTTGTCCTAAAAAGAAGAATAGTAGAGATCGCAACTCTATTTTGATTGAAACTACACAAGAAGATTTGATTGCTATTGATGCCTTTATGTCAGATACTGAATCTATTTACAACATTGTTTCTGCTATTCAATCCGGACAAGAAATTTACGAATCTGACAGTGATGATAGTGATAAACATACATTTGTCGATGAAATGGCTGACAAAGATAACGTGTTCAATTTTGATCTCAACTTTATGGAAATAGTTGAAATTCCTGAACTACCACAAGTAGAACCAAATCTGTTTAAACAATTGAACATTGAAAAATTGCAGCATGATTGTTTATAGTTATTTCACAACACCTCTGATTTATGGCACATTAAAATGGATTTTTATTACTTAGAATATATCTTTAAGCAGTATTTAAAGAATATATGCATGCAAATTCCAAATGTCCCACAAATTCTTATCGCACATATGGACAATATTCCTGTCATCTCTGAATTAGAACTTTATTATTATATTGATCACAACACACTAGTCCTAGAACCCAGTTTATTCCAATCATCTCTTTATGATTATCTTAATAGCCCATGGCACCTGAATTCTGATTACTTTTTAGATTATGATGCTGATAATGAATTAATGGATGTACAAGTTTGTGATCATGATTGGAAAATTAAAACAGGTCTTGATAATATACCTTGTTTTGTTTGCAAGTTTTTCCCTAGTAAGTTTAATAGAGCAAAATGCACTTTATGCTATTTAGAAGGATGTATTAAGTGTATTCAAACTAGATTTGATGTAGCTATAATGCCTGCGAATACTGAACATCGTATAGATAAAAGTCGTTTTCGGATTTTAGAAAGTAGGATAGATATAGTAGAAGAAGAGTTAAAAATTGTTAAACAGAATTTAGCTCGAAATACTCCTTCTTCTTCTTCAACACCAATATTCCCTACCACTCAATTGAGTAGCGAATATTCACTCGTTGATAGTGAACGAGTGTGTAATGATCCAAAAATGTCATATATCTCAGTTAAAGTAAAATTAATCTTAGACGATGGATTAGAAATTTGTTAGAAGCTTTAATTGATACTGGTAGTACACGTTGCATTATAAATGAAAAACACATTCCTTCACAATACTTGAAGGAAGCTAAGAAAGTTACTTATGGACAGCAAATGGACGGTAGTTACAACAGCTACTTAACTTACATAGAAAATATGAAAATTAGTTTCTATACAAACTGTGACTCCTTTTCGGATCACTTTCCTTTACCTCATTATGGACAAGAAAAAGGATGAATAATACAGCAGATTTTGTCCTAGGTCTAAACTTTATCCTATCTGATAATGGACAAATGACTTTTACAAAAGATTATGTTATACTCAGTTGTTCTTCTCTTTTCCTTCCTATTACTCCAAAGAAAGCCCTACCACATCAACCGTTAAACGCCCTAGAATCTACATACAATGTATCTTGCTTCTTCTATAAAGGGCTCAGAAACCGATTTGATCGAATTAGAGGATGATGAAGAATGGGAAGTAGAAGTTAGTTATAATGATACACCGGATATTGAAGTAAATTTCATAGATAATACTAAGATTTATAGAGAAATAACTTCTATTCGTAATAGAAAAGATATTGATGAACTTTTAAAGAAGTTGGATTACTTAGAAATAATTGGCGAAAATCCTCTTAAGTATTGGGAAAATAACAAAATCTATTGCAAACTTGATATTCTCAATCCAAATTACATAATTAAAACAGGAAAAATCGAATTTTCAAATTTGGATAAGGACAATTTTAAAATTCACATTAACGATCTTCTAAAATTACAACTTATTCGCAAATCAATTTCTCCACATAGATCAACAGCCTTTATTGTAAGAAATCATAGTGAAATAGTTCTTGGAAAATCTCGAATGGTTATAAACTATAAGAGACTTAATGATAATACAAAGGAAGACAGTTATGATATCCCTGATAAAAACCAGTTGATCAACAGCATTCAAAATGCTAAGGTATTTAGTAAATTTGACTGTAAGTCAGGTTTCTGGCAAGTCAAAATGCACCCTAATAGTATTGAATGGACAGCCTTTTCTTGCCCTGAAGGACATTTTGAATGGTTGGTTATGCCCTTTGGATTAAAAAATGCACCATCAATTTTTCAAAGGAAAATGGATGAGATTTTCACAAAATATGACAAGTTTGCTCTTGCCTATATCGATGACATTCTCATATTTAGTAAAAACATAGAAGATCACATTAGTCATCTACAGATTGTCTTTGTCGAATTTATTAAACATGGTATTATCATCAGTAAAAAGAAAATGGAACTCTTTCGAAAAAATGTCAAATTCCTTGGAATGGAAATTGGTGATGGACGAATTAAGCTGCAAGAACATATAACCAAGAAAATTTTAGATGTTTCGGTAGATGAGTTAGGAGAAACAAAGAAGTTACAGTCTTTCTTACGATTATTAAATTATGCTCGCGGCTTTATTAAAGATTTAAGCAAGCTTGCTGGCCCGTTATATGCGAAAACTTCTTCAAAAGGCCAAAAAACCTTCAACCAAGAGGATAGAAAATTGGTACAACAAATAAAAGATCTAGTGGTCAACCTCCCAGATTTACAGTTACCGCTTGATAGAGATTACATTATAATCGAAACAGATGGATCAAGCCTCGATTGGGGGGCAGTACTAAAGGCCAAACCACATAAATATACTGGTCAAAATGAAAAAAAAATTTGTGGATATGCAAGTGGACAGTATAAAGAAAGAGGTAATATTAGTAGTATAGACGCAGAGGTCTTAGTAATAATTTATGCTTTAGATACATTTCGTATGCACATTTTAGGAAAGAAAGAATTCCTTGTCCGAACAGACTGTGAAGCCATAATAAGCTTTTACAATAAGATGCATGAAAAAAGGAGTAGTAAACGAAGATGGTTGAATCTATTAGATAGAATTAATGGTAATGGTTACAATATTAAGTTCGAACATATTAAAGGAGTAGATAATCAGCTAGCAGACGCTTTAAGTAGACAAATAATTGTTTCTAATGCTAAACCTATTTATGCAGACGATGCAAAGAATGATGATCAGTACTTAAAAATAAAGGCGCATACCGCCAAATTTCTTTTTCCTTTCAGCCAGACTTTATTAAATTTGGTAATATCCCTTTACAAAGCTTTCCTTCATCGAATCTCTCTTTTAAACCATTACAGCATATCTCCGTCTTCATAGAACAGCAATGTCTTTTAGATAATCTTTGGATAGCAAAAAACAAAATTAATACAGACCCTAAATATTTTCATACTTGCATGAATGCATTAGCTGAGCATTTTCATATTTATAATACTAGACAGAAATTTAAATTTTATGCGCAGATAGGTTTTAAACTGAGTTTTTCTACTTGGTCCGAAGTAGTAGACAGTGTAAAAGATTTTAAAAATCCTCTTTATAAAGGTTTCGAAAATATTTCAAATGCATTTATTTTTGCAAAGCACCATCTAGGTCCAAATTATTATATATCTCATGCTGTCAAAACCACTGTTGGGGTTGACGAGCCAACAGCTAGTCCAATGCAAACGGCAATTGGTAAAGACACATCAAATCCGTTGATGGCTGGATATTTGCCAAAAATATCATCAAAAGCTATCAATGAAGCTAAAACATCATTGGCTAGTCCTGCACAACAGGTGGCAGGTAAAGACTTACCAAATCCTATGACAGGTGTGGCTTTCCCAAAAAGCCAAGAAATAGGCAACAACAACTATAATCAGTTAGTTGAAATTATTCAGAAAATAGTTGATGATACTCTCATTAGGAGAGATACTCAGAGTAACTCGTTAGGTATTAAGCTTAGCTTAAATCCGGACTTGTTAAACATGGGACAAAAGAATCTTAGTCAAGAAGCAACTAGTCCTAATCAGGACCCTGTTGAGCCTCTCAAATCAGACGAATCTGATTTAAAAAAGAAAAAGAAAAAGATAATGGAATAGCCATTATCTTAGCCGTTAGCCATATTCCTTTTGCTTTGCATCTAGCCACTTAAAACGCATGATAGCTACTAAAGAAGCATTTCATAGCCACTTATAAAGCATAAATTCGTTAAGGACCACATCGCATCTAGTCATCTTCACGTTTTAGCCACGAATCTTAATTTTTAGCCACAATAGGTTCCTTTTCTAGCCAGAATCCGAATCCCCCTTAGTCACATCCAAGTACTCAGCTCCATATGAGGAGTACGATAGGCATCTCTTTTACTAACTTTCTTCTCTTATAAATTTGCAGGTTCAGCTCCACTAAAATTCATAAGCCTCTCCATGAAACATACCCCTTTCCTCAAACGAACCAAAACCTCCAGCAAATACCTAACAATGGAATTCCCACAGGAAACCTTCACTGATGAAGATCTTCTAAACCTTGACCAAAGTCTCAGCCGCCTTACCCAGACCCAGCAAAATGTCCTAACATTCCTGCGTCCTACTCCTATCCCTATTCAGAAATTACTTATCAATAAACTCCTCGACCTTAATGCTGAAATTAAAATCCTTTTCGACGTTGTACGAACCCAACACTCCTTCGTTGACTCCTTGCTTCAAGCCTCTGGAAAACCAGCTCACATTCAGATCTCCGAGTTAAAGGAAAAATTGACCAAACTCCAGATGGAGAAAGACGACCTAGCCGCCAAATTTCATGCAGCTCAGCAACGTCCCTCAGGACTTCCTGCTCACTTCTCCCGACTCCTTCCTGATGTCCTTCGATTCATCTTTCATGATCCCGCTCTTTTGCACAGCCCTCAGTGCTCCAAAGATGGTGAGTGCCAGTGCCAACTGGTTCTTGTTGAAGCTTCTCTCGATACCATCCAAGATCGCATCAACCCAGCGATACCTTCCTCCCGAACTACTCGTAAATCGAGCAAAGATGAACACCAAAGAAAGATTACAACACCTAAGTCCCGTACGGCTTTCTTGTTCCATCAAGAACCGACACTCCCAGACCTACACCAAACCCCACTCATCACTGAGCATTCGCCTTTGTCGGATGTATTTGAAGAACTTGATGATGAACTTTGTCTCTGCGGGTGTCAAGGACCCCTTAGGCCCCATGTTGAGCTTGATGATGGCAAACCATGGGAACCATAAGGTTACTTTTCTTGCATTTACTATCATGCTAGTAGATTACTACCCAAAGGCTGCCGTCCATGTGCAGTTAGCATGATTCATCATGAGATTCTCTCATGAGTAGTAGTGTGTGCTATTATCATCATTAGTATTCTTTCTTGTCCTACAAGATAGAATATATTCCTTCTTGAGGAATATGATGAGTAACTAGAATAATCATCATGATTATGCTTTCTTGGGATACAAGAAACGAATTTCATGATGACGATGCTTAACTTGGGGTGCATTCCAAGTATACTTGAGGTGCAAGTCTCTCTTGTCTATAAAAGGAAGCTCTTTCCGAGTTTCTAAGCATCGCTAACTTTGGATCGTGAATCCAAATCTTTGTGAGCTTTGTGAGTGTTCTTTTTCATTATGTGTGTAATGGGAGTCTACGTCCAAGTCCTGTAAACAATTTGCTGATGCAATAAAGCTTGGTGTGCTTTCAACCTTTGTGTAAGCTCTCTTCTTTAGCCCCCTCGAAAGGTAAACCTCTTTTATCTTAAAGGTATGGCCTGGCAAATTATTCTTTCTATTCTCTGGTTTATCTTTGTATTTGTAAACATTGCACTTATCATTTATTTCATAATCACACGAAAAGGATGCAGTTGTTGAGTCTATTTTGAGTCCTCTCCTTTTGCTTTACGTATGTGGTTTTTTCGGTTCTTACTTAGTCGGGAAGATATATCGGACCCGGATGTCAGTCCTGAGAAAGGTAAAATCTCGGTAAGACACTTAGAAGTAGGTGTAAAGTCCAGGCCTGAGGTTGTAAATTCCCAGTCTAAGACCCGTTATGCCATCTAAAGGCGCTTAGGGTTCATTTTGGGTGTTCGAGAGGTAATGACTTTGTTCTTGTGTCGGCCTTTACTTTCTTGGTTGCTAGTCCTTCTCTGCTATTGACCTAGGTAAAGATGAACGACCCTATATAGAGTCATATGGAAGAAGACGATAAATAGTGGATCTCGTGTGAAATATCCTGTAAAAAAAAAAAAACAAACAAAAAAAAAAAAAAAAAAAAAACAAAATTGGCCATATCCTGCAAGATAATTGAGTGAGTACCGAGTAGAGCATACACCCTCTCTTGAATACAACGGATATATATATTGTTTAAAATATATAGATAAATCAATATATATCTATATATATATATATATATATATATATATATATATATATATATATATATATATAAAATAAGAAAGGTAGAAAAATCACATTTTTATTTCGTTTGATTTAGATGCTTAAGTACATTACACATAGCATAGTATGGGTACCTAAAGATAAAAGAAATTTAACTCGGGTTCCCAACTATGTTTTCTGCTAATCGTGTTTTTTCAAATCTCTTCCCCAACAATTGTGTTGTCCTTGAAAGCCTCATCGCCTTTGTCCACTTCTCATGGGGCTTGTTTGAGAACTCCAAACTATGTTTAATCATGCACTCTATTGCTTCTAGTCTTGGTCTCTTGGTAGCAGTTGCTGCATCAAACTAAGATAATTTGTGGAAGGTATATATTTTCTTTTACACTTTTGATTTATTTATTTATTTTATTATTTCTGAGCGTGTTGGGCTGAACATTTGGCCCAATAAGGAGAAATATCTAGGTTAGAACTTTGTAATGGGCCATATATATAATGACCCGTGATTAGGCTTCCTTCTCTCTTCTCCATTCGAAGGGCCGAAGCTCGAGACCATTCGCAAACCCTAGCAAAACCCTAATCATCGGAATCCAAGCATGGCCACTTCCTTGATGCTCCGAGCCATTGGGCGGCGCCAGCTCACCTCCAGTCTCTCCTCTCCTCTTCGATCCGTAAGTTCCGTCTCCCGCTCCCTTTCCCATTGCTTGCTTCACTTGATCTCGAATTTCATGGCTGATATCCATTTTTACCTTTTAATCTTGTTGTTTAGTTTTGTTTTTCCGTCTATTAGGGAAATTCGATGTTTAATTGCATTTTGTTCGTGATAATTGAGAGTGGTTTTTGGGTTTTTGGTGTTTAATTCCAGTAAAAATGAAGTTTTTCTTTCCTGGTTTTTCATATCTTAGGGTGATTATTAGCGTTCTCTTGTTTTTGTTGTGTTTTTATTAATTAGTGTCATAGATTATTGTAAAAATGAAAGCTCTTCATGTTTCATTCGTGCGTTTTGATTCTTATTGTTTGGTTGTCTCTGATCTTCTATCTGGGAAATTCGAAGTTAAGTTGAATTTTATATTTTGATGATTGAGTGGTTTCTTACCTTTGGTGTATTCTATTGATTAATGCCTTAGATTGTAGAAAAAAAAAAGAAAGCCATTTTTGTTTATTTATGTCATAAGGGGATTGAGTGCTTTCTTGTTTCTGGTGTATTTATATCAATTAATGTTTAAGGGGAGCCTTGGCGCAACAATAAATTTGTCGCCATGTGACTTGGAAGTCCAATGGTTCGAAGTCAAATGGAAACAGCCGCCGCGTACATTAGACCCAATTGGTCCGACCCTTCCTCAGACCTGCACACAGTGGGAGCTTTGTAGCACCGGGCTGTCCTATATCAATTAATGCATTAGATTCTAGAATGAAAGCTTTTTCTGATTGTTTCTATCTTAGATTTTAGATTTATTTAGGAAATGTGATGATTATTAATATTTTCGCATATGTGGCTTCGACAAATGGGTTGGAACTTTGATTTGACCTTCTAAAAACACGTGTCTGCAGTTTGAGATCTATAGTTGGCACAATTTGATATGCTTATAAATAAATCAGAACAGAAAGCCTGCATGGAATTAGTGTTGTTTGAAAAATGGAAAACCTTTGTTTAAGGCCATGATGTTCTTTCCTTAGCAAAGATTGTGATGTGCTTCTATATGTAAGCAATGCAGCTTGATTAAAATATTTTTGCTTCAGTTCAGTTATTTGAGGTCTTTTTTTTGTGGTTACAATTGCAAAATTATCTATTTAGATGTCATCTCTCTGATTTGCTTTTGCTTTTCTGTTTGTTAAGTTGTCCGCAATGAGAAAACATTGTGGTCAGCTTCATCTATGTGCAAAAGCTGGTCAAATTTGGTGAGACCATTTAGGTAATTTCTTCGAACCATTGATTCAGTATTAGCAACTTCTCCAATGTTTTTATTATTTGCTCCTCTAAATACTCTGTTTTTCTTTTTTCTTTTCTTCTAGTTCAAAACCATCAGGTAATGATGTTATTGGGATTGATTTGGGAACTACAAATTCTTGTGTGGCTGTCATGGAGGGAAAGGTTTTACCTCTGAATTTTTCTTCTTTTTTTTCATGGTTTTTCTTTTATACTTTTGCTCATGTTATTCTTTGTTAATATAATACCTGTAGAACGCAAAGGTGATAGAGAATTCTGAAGGTGCACGAACCACCCCATCAGTTGTTGCTTTTAATCAGAAGGGTGAACTACTTGTGGGAACTCCTGCCAAACGGCAGGCTGTTACTAACCCCACGAACACTGTATTCGGCACCAAGCGGCTAATAGGTCGCCGTTTTGATGATCCTCAAACACAAAAGGAAATGAAGATGGTTCCATACAAGATAGTTAAGGCTCCCAATGGTGATGCATGGGTTGAAGTGAATGGGCAGCAGTATTCTCCAAGCCAGATTGGTGCATTTGTTCTGACCAAGATGAAAGAAACTGCCGAATCATACCTTGGGAAGTCTGTTTCTAAGGCAGTAATTACTGTCCCAGCTTATTTTAATGATGCTCAGCGACAAGCTACAAAAGATGCTGGTAGAATTGCCGGGCTTGATGTCCAAAGAATTATCAATGAACCTACAGCTGCTGCACTTTCGTATGGGATGAATAACAAGGAGGGTCTCATAGCTGTTTTTGATCTTGGGGGAGGAACCTTTGATGTGTCAATTTTAGAAATATCAAATGGTGTATTTGAGGTGTGATTTTTATGTTATTTATGCCAGATTTGGGCCTTTTGACTCATTTGTTTTCGCATGATCAAACTTAGTCCTGTTCTTTCAGGTGAAAGCAACAAATGGTGATACATTCTTGGGCGGAGAGGACTTTGACAATGCTCTTCTGGAGTTTTTGGTGAGCGAGTTTAAGAGAACAGAGGCCATTGACCTCTCAAAGGATAGGTTGGCTTTGCAGAGGCTTCGAGAAGCAGCTGAGAAGGCTAAGATCGAACTTTCATCAACTTCACAGACAGATATCAATCTGCCATTCATAACAGCTGATGCATCTGGAGCGAAGCATTTGAACATTACATTGACAAGATCAAAGTTTGAGACATTGGTAAATAACTTGATTGAGAGAACTCGAAGCCCATGTAAGAGTTGCTTGAAGGATGCTGGGATATCAACAAAGGAAGTTGATGAAGTTCTTCTTGTAGGAGGGATGACACGGGTTCCCAAAGTACAAGAAGTCGTTGCAGAAATCTTTGGAAAGAGTCCTAGTAAGGGAGTCAATCCCGATGAAGCTGTAGCCATGGGTGCTGCTATTCAGGGTGGCATCCTTCGAGGTGATGTTAAGGAACTGCTTCTCTTAGATGTTACCCCATTATCACTTGGTATTGAGACTCTTGGTGGTATCTTCACAAGACTGATCAATAGGAACACAACTATTCCCACAAAGAAGAGTCAGGTGAGCCCATGACTTATTATTTTTTCCATCCAGAATCTAATTTTTGGCAGTCAAAGCAGTTTACTTCTTGGCCATCTCATATATATGCTCTGTTAATTGCAAATAGTGGGTATATGAATAGTCAACCGCGGCATTAAAAAAATTCCTCCTAGAGTAGCTGTTAATATGAATAACAGAAACTCTGTTATAGCCATTTCTGTACATTCAATGTTCTCTACAGATAGAGGAATACATAGAGACAAACATAGTAAAATAAGAAAACAAAAACTTCGTTGAAATTGTTTGTTGGGGAATTTCCCGAAAAGTACAACCTTTGTTTGTCTTAATTTCATTTCCTCAGTGTACATTATTGGATTACTACTGGACAAATCCAGATGCCTCTTAAATATAAATTATCTGCATCTTCACTTATTGTCTGCTTGGTTCTTGCTATAGGTGTTCTCTACTGCAGCCGACAACCAGACCCAAGTGGGGGTGCGAGTGCTGCAAGGAGAACGCGAGATGGCATCAGACAATAAGCTTCTTGGTGAGTTTGAACTTGTTGGCATTCCTCCGGCACCTAGAGGCATGCCTCAGATTGAGGTCACATTTGACATTGATGCCAATGGAATCGTGACTGTATCTGCTAAAGATAAGGCAACTGGAAAGGAACAGCAGATCACAATCCGATCATCAGGTGGTCTATCAGATGATGAGATCGAGAAGATGGTTAAAGAGGCTGAACTGCATGCACAAAAAGATCAGGAAAGAAAAGCTTTGATCGATATCAAGAACAGCGCAGACACAACAATCTACAGTATCGAGAAGAGCTTGAACGATTACAGGGACAAGATTCCATCAGAGATTGCTTCCGAAATCGAGTCTGCTGTTGAAGATTTGCGCAAGGAAATGGCAGGGGACAATGTTGACAGTATCAAAGCGAAGCTCGACGCGGCCAATAAAGCAGTATCTAAGATCGGGCAACACATGTCGGGTGGCTCTGGTAGCTCTGGTAGCTCTGGTTCCAGTGGGTCTCAGGGCGGCGAACAGCCCCCCGAGGCAGAGTATGAAGAGGTTAAAAAGTAAGTTCGTTCAAAAATGAAACTTCAGTGTTCATCTCAGGAGAGTTTCTTTTCGTTTTCAAGGATAGGGAGCAATAATGTTGTTATTGTGAAATAAGTGTTTGAAAATTTTACATATTCTGCAAATTTTAACTGATTGACATCATGTTAATGATCTCTTGTTCTTCAGTGTTCTTGATCTATTAACTCTGACAATCATGTGGCTTGATAATTTTTGTCATCTATATTTGTTTGACCTATAATGAAAAGGCAACAATAAAAAGCCAAATGTCAGAGTACAAGGTTGGTGATTTGGAGAAAAGATTTGATAGAAATCTAATAATAGATTCTGTTTCCTTTACCAGAAACAATGAATCACTTTCTTTCTCTTTTCTTGCCCTCCACTTCACCATTTATTTAAGTTTTACTCAGTATCTATGATAGACAACCAACCCTAAACCAAAATGCAATATCATACCAAGGACCCAAGGGTATGTTGATATTCGGGTTGCTTATTAGGAGATGAGATTCTTTTATAGATGAGTCTGGGATTGAATCCCCACTCTTATAAATTGAGGGTGAGGGTATTCGCTTTGTCTCCCTTGACAAGTCTGAGATTGAGCGACCTCGTATAATACGTTCTTTGAAATTTCTTAGGAGGATGTTTATCACTTTATTTTAAAAAAAAAATGCAAGATCATTCACTAGTTGGAGGAGATTGATGACAAGATATTTCATATGAAAAATCACATCAGAAAGCAATGGTGAAAATATAATGCCATTAATATAATATATAATGTAATTAAGAGTATGTAGAATCTTTTTTAAAAGGATAAGGAGTCTCATGGGCTATAATATAACACCACTTCATGGACCCCCTCAACTCATCTTTCATTTGAGGGTTATCAAGGATGCCCTATCTCTTCAAAACATGTCTATTCCCCAACAACACTAAAATATACCATTTGGAGGGACCTTTGTAGATTTGGTTTGATCTCTCTCCCTTTCTTTCCTTCTATCTCTCTCTCAACACTAAATCTTGAGGTCCTAGTCTATTTTGATTCCCAAAAGTGTAGGTAACAAAAGAAAATGATGTGAGGAAAGTTCTCATTCATGTAATTGTTCATATTTTAATGGTTACAAGACTTTGTAAAATAAATATCAATACCGCACTATCAAATTCGGGTCCATTTTTCATCTTATGGAGAATTACTTTCTAATGCTCAAACTCATGATGTGGAGCCTTATTTTCATGGTTGTAGTTCAAGTCTAAGCTTCTAGATTTCATTTATAGGTTTGTTCGGGGATAAAGAAAAACCCTTATTTATAATATCTAGTTCATATAAGTTATGCTATTGTTTTGATTGGATTGAAAGATATTCTAAATGTCACCTTGACATTATATAAAGTCTTTTCAATATATATTTTTACTAACCAACTTTTACAAGAAAAGTTGGGTTGTAGGCTCAAATCACACTTTTAATATGCTTTTAGTGGTTTGTCCACATTTATCAAAAGATATGCTTTTTACTTCAGAGAATCAATGGAGCAACAATACCCAAAACATATTCTTTAGCGATTAAGAGGAATTTTTTTTCTTTTAAATGAAGGAATATATTACCCTAAAAGATATATATGGAACAAGATATTTTTTCCTATATCTAATTCTTTCGACTTGATCAAACATCTTTAAGGAAGGTTCATGTGAACATTTAAATCCTAGAAAAAGAGAAAGCCTTTAGAAAGAAGGCTCTCTCTTCTTTAATTTCAATATTTACTTTTTTTATATTATATATTAGCATGGTATTAAACATATGTCATTATTTGAATAATCTATTTTCTCTTTGGTTTTAATCTACTTTGTTTTTTTTTAAGTGTAAAAAAATTTATTTGTGATATTTTTCTCTTTCGACTCTCCTATGATATTCTTTGTTTTCTTCTTTACTTAAATCACCATTGCTAGCTATAACAAATACCTTGAGAGGTCTTTGTGTAACTTAATTACAAACAAAGACATAGTTAACATCTAATCAAATTTGATTATTTTGTATGCTAATTAGGATGTGAATTTGAAAGTGATGACTTTAAAGAGATGTGGCGGAGAGAGAAAGCAAAGTAATTATATGAATTCTCCACGAGGCTATTAATCAAAGTAAAACAAGAATAAAAAATGAGAGTTGATGGTATATGGAAAATTATTCCATGAATATTCTCTTTTAAATAACTCAAAATAACCAAGGGTAGGTTTTGGTTAGGTGGGAATAAATCCAAGACCAACCAAGTGTTTGTCATTAATAACAGAAATATTAGACAATTAATTATGATAATGAAATTTCTTGCACAATGTTACCATTATATATAGAGAGAGAGAAAGAGAGAAAGAGAAAGATCATCCCATCTTATATGTCATGGGATAAGGATAACCATAGACACATGCAGTGACGGAGTCAGGAAGTTTATAATATGGGGTCAATGTTTTACAATTATGTAGAGTTTGTAAACCAAAAATTCTTACAATAAGTCTCTTAACATATTGTCATCATCTATAATACAAGCAAATCATGTATATATTTAGAAATATAGTTAAAACATTATAAAAAAGTTAAAAAATACAAATAGATCTGCCACTGGGAGAGAGTAAAGTTAATAAAATGTTACTTTTTTAGTTTTTTTAAAATCATATTTATATTATATTATTATAATGTTAATATTATATATATATATGTATATATTAAAAGGAAAACTTGGGATTTGAGAAAAAGTAGAGCGGTTACTTTTTCCAAAATCAGCTTTTATATTATATTATTATATATATTATGTTGGACGGATGATGAAACTTATTGACCCAAGATTTCAAAATAATGGGGGTCATTTACTATTTTAAATAACATGTGTATATATATATATATATATATATATATATATATATATATATATATATTTAAAAGTTTTGGAAATTTTTGTGGGGTCATCTGATCCCACAAAAATACATATAGATCCGCCATTGGACACATGGTATGATCAAGACCACAGAACCTAATTCTCAGATTAACTGTCTAGACATCCAATGGTGGAGGATAAATTCCCAAGGGTGCTAAGAGCTGGCGGATAAGGTTCGTAAGGATATAATTAAAAGGAAATCATGCACCCACCCACGATGAAGAGGATTCCAATTCCACTATGAACTTTGGTATCTCTCTCTTTTTCCCGACTTGAGCGTTGGAGGCTCCCTCTGAGCATTAACGCTCGGATCTCTTATCTCCCACAGTTCTCTTCCCTGGGCTGATCTCTGGAGGAGACTTTGATCCCATAAAGCGAAAGAAAGAAGAATGATCAATGATCGTGACCAACCTCTCCATTGAAAGCTCATCAAGAATTATCACATTTTTTGATCAATATCTTTTAATCCCCAAGAAGAGCGGATCATTGCATCAACACAATATATTTTAAATTTATAAAAAAAAATAGAAAATGAGAGTGACCTATATTTAATGTTAATACATTAATGTTAAAGTTATCAACCGAAAGAGAAATGAATATGGGTTTATGCTTAATGTTAATAAAATTATAATGTAATCGAGAGATAGAGAAAGGGAAAGAGGTTTATGCTTAATGTTAATGTATAGTAAGGTTAATTTGGGAGAGAGAGAGAAAGACAAATAATTCTACATTATTATTATAATTAAGTTTATAGTACAAAACTTATTCCTATATAGAAGCTGTCCCTAGGTCATATAAACCTAACTTGCAAACACTAGGACAAAAAATATATCATATATAGGAGTACTATTTCAATCTAAAGCAATGCACCATGATAGTACTATATATGAGTTGATAATGTACTATGTACTATGATATATCATATACCCTAGGTCGCATAAACTTAGCTTGCAAAGACTAGGACAAAAAATATATCATATATAGGAGTAATTTTTCAAACTAAAGCAATCCATATGTATGAGTTGGTTCAAGCTATATATCCTATAGGTTATTGTTGATAATGTACTATGATGTACATATATATATCTTAACATATCTTTAAAAAGACCATTAGTGTTTAATACTTTAGGGGCTTTGTTTTAATGCATTTGTCTTAGAGACAAACTCTCCTTGTTTTCATCAACGTATAAAGCATGCATTTGTTTTAGATGCAAACTCAAACTCTCTTTTTAAGATACTAAAAAGATAAACATTGAATCTTAAATTGACCCTTTGTTGAGGCGATAAGTGAGAGGGCATCATCTTGGAATCTAAGGACACTTTAGAGATGTTTATACGTCACCTTTTAATGCATAAAAATATATGCATGCATGCATGCTCTAACGGAGAATTAAATCATGTGGGTTTGATACTGTTTATTGTCTAATTATATCAAGTTGAGATGGCCAAAGATATGACTTTTTACTTTTAGTGTTCCTTCACCATTTGAATAACAAACCATGGATTAGTGAATGTATTATAGTAATTAGTTATTTCCGTTTAGGGTTTAGGGTATATATAGGGTTTATGCACATTTCCTTATAAGGAAAAAAAAGACTTTCATATGATGCATTCCATTTTAGGATAAAAAAGAAGAGTTCATTCTTCCAAAGTGCTTGTTTGATCATGTTTATGATTTTTAAATCTTATAATTTTACTAAATTTTCAATTTATATGAATTCATTGGAGTTACCGGCCATGTAGTGTATTTTTTATTTATTTATTTATTTTAAATATATATATATATATATATATATTATTATTATTATTATTACAATATCCTTAAGAAGTCGTTGACGAGGCAAGGTCGCTGTCAACTCCGTTGTGGACTCCTGCCGTCGCTGTCAAGGGCAAAATCGTAATTTCGTATTATAAACCTTCAAGGGCATTAAGGTAATTTGGGTACCACAGTCATGGCCTCCGTGCGCGCCACGTGGAGTGAATAACCGCCAGGAAAAACCCATCAACAGCGATCGAACGGTCACGATCATGGCATCAGACACAAGGCGCAGGTGGCGGCACATGGGCCGAAACCATTGGGCCGGTCCACCTTTTACTGGGCCTCACTCGCATGCCCATCACGTGAACCTCCTCCTCAAAAGCCCGACAGCATACTGCCATCATCCTGCCACGTGTCATCCTCTCCCCTGCACTCTCCCTCTATAAAACCATACTCGCCATCCATAGCCCATCAATTGTACTAGAAGAGCTAGAAGAAGACATGGGCTCCATGGATGCCGGCTGGGACCTAAGCCTAGCCATAGCCACCAAATGCGGCGGCTCCGATCATCACCAGCTCCATCTCGCCGGAGTAGTCTTGTTTATTTGTACTTTTATGTTTTTCATCCACTGGGCCAGTCCTGGCGGCTCGGCTTGGGGGAAGCTTAGACGGCGCAAAGATAAGCCGATACCCGGGCCGAGAGGTCTCCCTATCATTGGGAGCATGAACCTTATGCATGGGCTCGCTCACAGGAAGCTCGCAGCCGAAGCCGGGGCTTTCAAAGCCTGGAGATTGATGGCTTTCAGCCTTGGAAACACTAGAGTTATCATCACTTCCGACTCCGACGTGGCTAAAGAGATCTTAAACAGCTCGGCTTTCGCTGACCGGCCGGTTAAGGAGTCGGCTTACGCGCTTATGTTCCACCGCGCCATCGGCTTCGCTCCCTACGGCGTCTACTGGCGCACTCTCCGCCGCATCGCCGCCACCCACTTCTTCTCTCCTAAACAACTCGCCGCGTCTTATCCTCAACGAGCTGAGATCGCCGACCAAATGGTGGCGGCGCTTAAAGCGTTGTCGTTTAGTGATGTTTGTGTTCGTGCACGTGACGTGCTTAAGCTCGCGTCGCTGAATAACATCATGTGGTCGGTGTTCGGTCGGAGATACGAGCTCTTGTCGGAGAGTGATGAGGAGATGCAGGTGGTTAAGAGGTTGGTGGATGAAGGCTATGAGTTGCTTGGCAAGCTTAACTGGTCCGACCACTTGACTTTCTTATCCGGGTTCGACCCACAAGGGATCAGGTTCAGGTGTACCAGGCTCGTCCCTAAGGTCAACCAGTTCGTGACCAGGCTCATAGACGACCACCGCGCTGTCGCCGCCGCCGCCGCCGCCGCCGCCAAACAAGTTCCCGACTTCGTGGACGTTCTCCTCTCCCTCCCGGACGCCGACAGGTTATCCGATCCCGACATGGTCGCTGTCCTTTGGGTGAGCTCTAATTTAAATATTATTTAATTTATTAATAATTATATTATGGTATGAGCATCCATCTCCGCATCACATCAAGTGTAATATTGTTCATTCATATCTAAATATTTAAGTGATTTTATTTTGAGATTTAATCTAAAAAAACTTAAATTTTAATATATTAATAAATTAATTATATTTATATTTGTTTTGTTGTAGGAAATGATATTTAGGGGTACGGACACCGTGGCAGTGCTGATAGAGTGGGTGCTGGCGAGGCTGGTGATGCATGGGGACGTGCAGGAAGAGGTGCATAAGGAGTTGGATAGAGTGGTGGGGGTTCACCGGGCGGTGACGGAAACGGACACCGGATCGCTGGTGTATTTGAATGCGGTGATCAAAGAGGTGTTGCGACTCCACCCACCGGGCCCACTTCTCTCATGGGCCCGGCTTGCCACGTGTGATACCTACGTGGATGGGAAGCAAGTGCCGGCGGGGACCACCGCGATGGTCAACATGTGGGCCATCACGCATGACCCGCACGTGTGGGAGTCCCCGCATGAGTTCCGACCCAACCGATTCCTTGAACCAAACCGGGCTGAGTTCCCGATTCTCGGGTCGGATCTCCGGCTCGCGCCGTTCGGTTCGGGCAGGCGTAGCTGCCCGGGCAAAGCCCTCGCGCTGACCACAGTCAGCTTCTGGGTCGCTTCGCTACTTCACGAGTTTCACTGGGCCCCGCCATCCCACAACACACGTGTCGACCTCTCAGAGGTCCTCACTCTCTCTTGCGAGATGGCTATCCCTCTCGTCGTTAAGTTGTACCCTCGTCGCAATATCACCTAAAACTCTACCCTACCCTCTTGTATACCTACTTCTTAAACTTCAAAGTTTTTTTTTTTGAGAAAAAGTTATATATAAATATATTGCATCATATGTATATATAATATAAAATAAAATTAGGTCATACGCTCATTTTCATGAGTAGTGACTTGTGATTATCACTCTCAATGCCACACTAATTTTAATGCTTGAAAGCCATTGAAGGGTGTGTTGTAACCATATCACTTTTTTAGGGTTCAGTGCATGCTCCAAACTCTCTACGTCAAGTACATGATAAAATAATAAGATGTCATTTTAGAACTCAATTAGGACCACAATGTAGTTAATGAGGACTAATATCAATTAATATATATGTCGAAAGAGATTGTGGGACCTGACTTGGATATATAGGTTGTTTGCATGAAAGGAATTGTCGGCAAAATTTAAGATATTTATTTATAATATTTGATTATATTTATTATCATTGTTAAATGAACCAATCGAACTCAAAAACTTAGATCATCAACCAATCGAACTTGAAAACTTAGATTATCAATGATGTTTGGAGATTATTATTTTTAACAATCACCTTCATCCTTTGGCATCAAACTTACAAAATATTGGAGGGTGTAATGTACTTCTTTAAGAATATGCTATTGAGAAGATCATCAACCAATCGAAATTGAAAACTTTGATTATCAATGATGTTTGGAGATTATTATTTTTAACCATCACCTTCATCCTTGGGCATCAAACTTACAAAATATTGGAGGGTGTAATGTACTTCTCTAAGAATATGCTATTAAGACAAAACAAAACCCCAAAGACTTAGAAGATCAAGGCATTCAAGCCATTTTCCTCCATTCATCACCATAAAACATTCATCGATAATCTCTAATAAAAACTCAGTACTCCACACAAGGGAATGGAAAGCAACTAGAAAAAACTTAAGCAACAAGGCAAAATAAGATAATGGAGATCCCGTCAATGAACAATGCCGGCAAAGACTCATCCTTCTCCTCTAAGAGGATTAGGCCAACAGTCTAGACTTCTATATATGATACCCTCTCCTCGCGTGCCTGGCTATCTTTTATCCCCTCTATCACCTCTGCTCCACTCGCTAGCACATACCCCTCATACTTAGGGTTTCTTTTCCTTCTATGCACGCTCTTCCGACACGTGTCGTGGTCCCCTAACTGGTTGTTATGATGCCCATCAGACTCCTGCCACTCGTAGTGCTCTATGAGGGTATTGCCCATAGGTGGAGCTTTTGACGCTTTTGCCCTCGTGATGAACGTCTCTCGTGGTACAGTAACGAGGTGCGTTACATTACCCCCCCACCCCATTCAATAAAACCTTGCCCTCAAGGTCAAGGTGGGGAAATTGAGATTGGAGGTGCACCACATCCTCCCAAGTATTATGCTCCCCTGCCAAACCATGCCACTACACCAGGACTTGAGTCGCAGGCTTGCCGTTTTTGAGAACTTCATGTGCCTGTAGTATGGAAAAGGGTTCGATCAGTGGTCCCTCGTCAGATGATAAGGGCGGTAGTGGACTTGCAGCATCAAGTGGGTCTCCGTAATACTATTTCAAAAGAGAAACGTGGAATTAACACTGGATGAATACGTGACCCCAAAGGTAGTTGAAGTTTATAGGCCACCTCGTGCGTCGTTGAGTGACACATGAATGGTCCAAAATCGCACATTGCTAGCTTATGGTGGCGCCGAATATGAACTAAATGCTGAAGATATGGCTAGAGCTTGACGAAGACACACGAACCCACGTTAAATGACAACTCCGCACACTTCTTATCGACCAGCTTCTTCATCCCTTACTTGGGCTTTAATGAGATTTTGTTTTAACTGAGATAATGTCTTGGTGTGTTGCTGTAGTAAGTCAGATACCACTAGAGGATCAGTATCATCAGAAGAGTAGGGAAGTAAAACTGTCGAAGTACGGCCATAGACAACTTCAAAGGGGGGCATCCCAATGCTGTTATGAAACGAGGTGTTGTACCACAGCTCGGCCCAAGGTAACAAGTCCACCCTGCGTTTTGGATGGTCACTAGCAAAGTAGTACAGGTACATTTTAAGACACTTGTTGAGGGCCTCAGATTGGCCATTGGTTTGGGGATGATATATTAACGACATAGCAAGTGTTGTGCCCATGCGATGGCAAAGTCGTTGCCAAAAGCTGCTTGAAAAGGTCTGATCCCGATCGAAGACAATGGATTTTGGAACCC
The DNA here is from genome assembly GCA_026586065.1 of Dioscorea zingiberensis. NCBI lineage: Eukaryota > Viridiplantae > Streptophyta > Magnoliopsida > Dioscoreales > Dioscoreaceae > Dioscorea > Dioscorea zingiberensis. The sequence goes on along the minus strand of CM048824.1, from coordinate 47,797,073 downwards.
CTTGAAGTTTGATAATATTAGTAATGAAAACGTCAGCAACTGGCACCCTTGTAAACTCAGAGCGCATAGGCACGAAATGACCATATTTTGACAGTCTATCAATCACCACCAGGATGACAAAAAACCCCTTCGAAAGAGGTAAGACCACGACGAAGTCTATGGCAATATCCTCCCAGATTCTTACTAACAGGAGTAATGGCTGCAGGACCCCTCGGTTTTGCATTGCTATCCTTTGCTCATTGACAAACGCTACAAGCTTTAAAAAAATCAGCGACGTCCTTACGCATATTGTGCCAAAAGAACAGTTGAGCAAGTCGAGCAAAGGTTCGTAGAGATCTTGCATGACCACCTAATAAGGTCGAGTGGTATTCATTCATGAGCTTGTGTTTGAACTAGGCATCATCCAGTATCACCATCTGATCGCAGTACCATAGAAGGTTGCGCTTCCATGAGTAGTGCGCTGGAGCATGTTGGAGACTTTTAATATTTTGGAGAATAGTTTGACACATGGAGTCTTGAGCTTGAAGTTGTTGTAGATGAGGAATGAAATCTGTGTGTAATTGAGAATAATATAGCATGAAACAACGTGATAGTGCATCAACGACCAAATTTTCATGCCCTGGTCAATACTCAATATGAGAATCGTACCCTAAGAGCTTTGGTACCTACTTTTGCTGTTCCGAAGTATGGATAGATTGGCTGCAGAGGTGGCACAAGGCTTGCTGGTTTGTCTTGATTGTAAACTAATGGCCAATAAGATAGTGTTTGAATTTTGCGATGGCTTCAGTGATAGCACGAAACTCCCTATTATAGGCTGATTGCGCTCACATCCTCGGAGCCAGCTTCTTGGAGAAAAAGGCGATTGGATGATTATCTTGGCTGAGGACGGCGCCAATGCCCTCACTTGAGGCATCAGTTTCAAGAACAATAGGCTTTGAAAAATCCGATAAGCAGAGTACAGAAGCATAGAAAATAGTCACCTTTAGCTGTTCAAAGGCTCGCTAAGCTGTGTTACCCCTGTGAAAACTATCTTTCTTTAGGAACTCGGTTAAGGGATGAGAAATGGTAGCGTATCCCTTAATGAACCTTCTGTAATACCCACTGAGGCCGAGAAATCCACGTAACTATTTTACTGAAATGGGGACTGGCTACCGTAAAATAGCATCAACTTTCAACTTGTCCATCTCCACCCCCTGACCGGAGACGACATGGCCCAAGTAGTCCACCTGTGTTAGGCCAAAGGAGTATTTGGAATATTTGGCAAAGAGCCTGTGTTGCTGCAGTGTTGCAAGCACCTTCTCCACATGCGCCAAGTGGGTGTCCCAATCGTTGCTGTAAACCAAAATATCATAAAAAAACCAAGACGTACTTATGGAGATCATCATGGAACACTTGATTCATCAAGGACTGGAACGTCACCAGAGCGTTTGAGAGTCCGAAGGGCATGACCCTCCATTGTTAGTGGCCATGAGTACGGAATGCGATCTTGAACCTATTATCCGGGTGGAGTAACACCTGATGGTAACCTGATTTGAAGTCCAGCTTAGAGAAGAAGGTGGCTCGAATAACTAGTCCAGGAGTTCGTCCACGGTAGGCAGAGGGAATGTGTCCTTCATGGTGATAGCATTCAGGGCACAGTAATTTATGCAAAAACCGCAGGCCCCGTCGTGCTTCTTGACAAGAATCACCAGAGAGGAGAACAGACTGGTACTAGGTTCAATCAACCCTTCGTTCAGTATTTGAGTTGCTATGGTCTCGATTTCACTTTTCTGGCTATGGGCATAGCAGTATGGACGGACCTTGACTGGGCTAGCGTCCTGCAGGAGCGGTATCCGGTGATCACATGGCTGCGAGGGCGGTAGGCCTGAGATGGTAGTGAAAACCTCCTGGTATTTTAGTAGGAGTACATGTATATCACACTGCATGGACGGGGTTAGCTCAGGTGATGATCTCGAAGCAGAGTCTTGGATGCCATGTAACGTAGCAGTCAAATCTCCATACTCTGGGTCAAGTGAGGTCAAGGTAAAGCAATCTACTATGGAATTGGTGGAACTCAACCGATTGTGCTAGCGGGCCATTGTTTGCTCTAGGGATGAAGGCTTCTCTCCACGCAATGTAACGAAGACCCCCTCATGATAGAACTATAGTAGATGGGTGTTATAGTCCACCAGGTTAATGTCGAGGGTGGGCAACCACGCCGCGCCCAAGATGACGTCCGCCCCTACGATAGATAATATATAAGAGGGGAGGGATAGAAGGATACCCTGTACTCTGACCTACAATTGTTCCACTAGCCCTTCGACATGCAACGTATTTTTGTTGCCCACCAAAATGCAGAATGGATAAGATGGTTTAACATCCAGATATAAGAAGTGGGCAAGGCGCGGTTGAATAAAATTGTCGTCACTACCGCCGTCGAACAAGATATGCACCGAGTGGCCATAGATGAAGTCAGGGAAGCGCATGGTGCCGGAAACGAGAGTGCTATTCATCACAATCAACGATATCTTGTGAGTGGGCCGTGAGATCGTCGAGAGGATCGGGGTCAAACAAGAACTCGGTCTTCGTGGTGGCAACCGGAACCTCGTCCCATTGTAAGAGTAGGAGCTTCTTATTAGGGTAACGATGCGACGGTGTGAACTTTTCATCGCAGTTGAAGTAGAGCCCTTTTGCTCGCCTGAGCTGCATTTCATTAACAATGATCTTCCTATAAGTGGGAATGGAGTTGGAAGCGGCAGGTGTAGTCGTAGCAGAGGAAGGTGCTTTGGTGAACGATAACTGCTCCGGTCGGCTTCCAAGGAACATCTTAATAGGAGTATAGACGTCATGATACAGTAGAAGCTTTATAGAAGAACTCTGCCCAACAGTCACAGACTTTTCTTCAAAGATTTGGCCAGGGTCACTGCTTTGGTTAAGGAGTTAGGTTGCCAAGGTATAATGTCGCGTTGAAGATCACGCTTCAGCCCATTGATAAAATAGTCGAGTAATGCCTCCAGAGAGACGCTATCGACGCGGTTTGCCAACGCTGTGAAATAAGAATAACAAGAAGATACCGAGCTCTGTTGAGTGTGCTTGAACAATGAATAGTGAGGGCATTCATAGACAGAGAGACCTTACACCGCTTCACTAGCCTGAGTAAGAACAGACGAAGAGGTCAGGGTCCCTGTCTTCTGGAGCATCTGGAACCATGGTATGACTTCATCTTCGAAATGTGTTGCTGCTACCTTGAGGCGATAGACATCGGTGATGCCATAGTAGTCAAAGAACTGTTCGGCGTGGGCCTCAATTCCATCGAAGCGAGGAAAATCCAGGCGAATAGCTCGTGGGGGAAAAACTAGTAGTGGGTGGTCCTCGGAGCTCACCACCGCGGTAGTAACTTAGATAGGAAGTCGAGGCTCCGGAGTTGTGGAGCTGGGTGGAGAGGGAAGCAATTTAAAAAGGCCAACCAATGAGTTCTCCAGTACCTGGAATCGCTTATGGGAACGCTCCTCATTGTGGCTGACGACCGTTAACAACTCCTTGAACTGTTTGTCGCGCTATTCCATGACGGTCATCACCATATCGACATTCTGCCGGAGCTCCGTTATCCCCATATCCACCTTCGTTTGGATCTCCTTGAACCTTGTAGAGAGTCCACCAATGATAGCACCAAATGTAGCGTACTTCTCTAAGAATATACTACTGAGACAAAACAAAACCCCAAAGACTTAGAACATCAAGGCATTCAAGCCATTTTCATCCATTCATCACTATAAAACATTCACAGAAGCATGATAAAGACTGATAAAAACTCAGTTCTTGACACAAAGGAATGGAAAACAACTGGAAAAAAACTTAAGCAACAAGGAAAGTAAGATAATGGAGATCTCTTGATGAACAAGCGCCCGGCAAAGACTCCTTCTTCTCCTCTTAGAGGATTAGGCCAGCGGTTTAGACTTCACCGGATACCCTGTCCTCGCATGCCTGGCCTTCTTTTATTCCCTCTGTCGCCCTTGCTCCACTCGCCAGCACGTATCCCTCATACTTAGGGTTCCTTTTCCTCCTACGCACACTCTTCTGACTTGTGTCATGGTCCCCTACCTGGTTGTTATGATGCCCATTAGATTCCTGCCACTCGTCGAGCTCTGTGAGGCTATTGTCCATAGGTGGAGCTTTTGACGCTTTTTCCCCTGTGATGAATGTCTCCCGTAAGCCCTCATGCATGGACAGGGTAATGGGGTACATTACAGAGGGTACATCAAATCAATTTTTTTACTTGAAGTAAATAAATAAATCAAATTTTCTTTTATTTGATCTATTTTTATTAAAGAATTAAAAGTATGGGATATGATGAGGATGACAAGTGAATAGAGATATCGGTCCTATCAGGTTTGAAGATGAGTTTTGTATATGAATCCTAATCGGTGATTGGTGTAGGTTCTCGGCTTATGTTTGACTTGTCCTGGTCCTAGTTGTTGAGTAAAATTTATTAAAATATTATACTTAGTTCCTTCAAATATATATTATGTTGATAAAATGAGCCATTTTTTTTGGGTTCGGAGCATATCTTGATCAATGAAAGAAATTGATTAGTGAAAGTGAGAATTCTTCAAGAGATTTTGGTCAGAGAAGTCGGTAATAATCGATAATCCTTCTCTTTGTTTGCTCTATAGGATCAAAGCCTCCTTCGGCGATTGAATCTTGCAGAGAGAGAGAGAGAGAGAGAGAGAGCTACAGGAGAGAAGAGATTTTAGCACTTCTAGGGGGAGTTTTTGATGCTTAAGTCAAGACTTAACAAAGAAAGGAAAAAGAGAGAGAAAGAACTTTGAAAGAGATACCAAAATTCCATAATTAGAATCCAATTGATTTCTTCGTGGGAGGACGACCTCCTTTTATACTTTTCTTGAACCTTATCTCGCTAACTTTGACATACAAAGTGATTCATCTCCTATCGTTGGTTGACTAGGTAATTGATTTGGTAACTAGGCTTTCATCTCGAGGATTTGAATCATACTATTGAAAGTGATTTATTGGTACTACTACAGTATATTATTGAAATATAAATAAAATAAATGTTTACACTGATTTAAAAAATGTTAATTATATTTTGAAATAAAAACATCAAAATTGAGACAAAAAATGGTACAAATATCTTGGGCTGTAAATGGGCCCATATGGGTCATGAGCCAATATGGGCTACTAAGCCGGGTCGGATTAATGCGCTGGCGGATTTGGATCTCGAGTTTGTAAAAGATCCGACCCGATACCAGTAACTACAATCTTAGCCGTTTATCAAGATCTCAACGGATATAAATAAGGACTTCATTTCAGTCTTCCCACCTAACGCGTCTAATATAACATGTGTTCCTCCGCCATCTCTCTCGCTTCCACCGCTCTCTCCTCCCAGCTCCGCCGTTCGCCGTCGTTGCCGCCGATCCTGAGGAGTGCCCTCAAAGCTCAGAGTTCGATCTACACCGGACGCTGCTTCGCTCCGAGAAGCATCACCTGCCGCCGGATTGACCATCGTCGGCGATCCGCCATGGCTTCCACTCCCATCAAGGTATCTAAAGGGAATCAGGAGGTTCTGATCTTCGAGAACGAAGAGGCGCTTTCAGTCTCTCTGGCGAAGCTCACGGCAGAGCTTTCGGAGAAGTACGCGAGCGATAGGGGTGCATTCACTGTCGTTCTCTCCGGTGGATCCCTGATCAAGTCTCTCAGGTGAGAATCGTAGCTCATTCTGGCATTCTAAGAGGGTTTTTGGTTTTTCTTTTGATGTTTTGATTGTTCGATTGGTGGGAAATGCAGGAAGCTGTCGGAATCTCCGTACGTGGACTCTGTGAACTGGGCGAAGTGGCATGTGTTCTGGGTTGATGAGAGAGTGGTGCCCAAGGATCACCCGGACTGCAACTACAAGCTCGCGTATGATGGGTTTCTTTCTAAGGTGAAGCAAAGATCACTTTTTTTTTTTTTTTTCAAATCATCTTTAGCATCTCTTTCATTGTTCAGTGGATGCTCTCAATTATATTGGATGTACGCTTTGGATACAATGAAGGGAGTGAGATATTTACTGGTTTAGGCTTGGCATTTGAACTAGTAGTATGTTCAAGAGGTTTGGTTGGTTGTCATAGGATTATGGTTTTATGATGATGTTCACAGGATGCTTAGATTAGAGTTTTATTGTGGAAAATAAGAATTGTGGTGCTCCTGTTGCTTATACTTATGTTGGAAGAGAATATTGTTCTACAAATAACTAGTTTGATGTCTCCTTCATATTTTTTAGGGATCAATCTTTTAGCTGATTGGCCCATGTACAGGCAATGTTGTAATGTGTCCAATTTAAATTTATGAAAATCCTTGTACAAAGCGTATTTTTTTCCATGATAATAACTAAGCAAATGCTGAAAGAACTCATAAAATTTGTTTGCTCTTGTGCAAGTTGTTGAGTTATTCATAACTTCATAATAGTTGGCTCTTGTTGTCAATAGCCCTCTGTATTGATTATGAGAAGAAAGCTAAAAGCTTAAGGGATGTCATATGCTTGTCCATTAGGATCTAGGAATAGGGAATGGGGGAGGAATAATTACAAGGGGAATTACTTTTCTTACAACCTAAGCTCCAAATGGTTTTGAGAAAAGTCTATTTTGAAACTTGGAAGAGGGGCTTCTACTATGTTCCTGTGCTGCTTCCAACTTCTTGCTATTGGCAAATTATTGAATACTATAGGTTGGGCAGATGGTTATGAGCAGCTTTAATTCACTTCAATTTGTGACAACTTAACATTTATTGTGTTTCTCTAACTTGAAAAGTTACTGTACAATTGTATCAAAATATATGATTATGAAATATTTTCTAGACTTTTGCAATGGTTTGCCTAGGTATTACTACGAGGGAGTTTTGGAACTCAAAAGCTGATGTTTTAGGAGTATCATATACTTACCAGGGTGTGAATAAAAATAATAAGGCACTTGAAGTAGAAGAAGATGCAATATACTACAGATTGGTTTTGCTGAGAATATTGGATGGTTCTTATATGGACCTTTCCTCTGCAAATGTTGTTTGATAGAACCTTTAGATTAGAACATTAGTTGACACATGGATGAATGCGTTGGTGACAAACCTGCAACCATAATAGGAATTGATGTTCTTTTTGTTAAGATGGTAAACCAATATGGATAAACTATGCCTCAATTTGGCATCAATTAATACTATTCATACCAGACTGGATGTTATTTTCATCAATCGATTAGGTGCCCATCCAATCAGTTATCCCAGTACCACAGAATTTTGCATTTTCAGATTTGATTTAATTAGAGTTAAATGTTAGTGATACTCTATCTGAGCATCACACAAAATGTCAAATATGACTTGTCTGCATTTTCAGATTTCATGATTTAATTACTCTATCCGAGAACAAAATGTCAAATATGACTTGTGTGTATTTTCTGATTTCATGATTTAATTATAGGTAAATTTTAGTGATACTTCATCTGCGCATCACGCAACAACAACAACAACAACAACTAAGCCTTAATCCCATACTAGATGGGGTCGGCTATATGGATTCCCTGTCTTCATGTCGCTCTCAAATATGAAATAAAAATAAAATGAAATGAAATGAAATAAACTGAAATAAAATGAAATAAAATTAAAAATAAAAATACATAAATAAATAATAATAACAACAAATAATTCTATGAGAGATTGGGATGTTAGAAGCGAGCAGGTATCCTCTACAAACAATTTGGTAATGAAAGAAAACCCTTTTAGCCGAATTAATTTATGGTAATCCATATCTTAGGTGGGGTGGTATATATGAATTTTGTCTCCAAGTGCATTTCTGTAGCAGATCCATTTCGATATCTAGCAATATATAGGTCCTTAGACACCACTCTCTCCACGTAATCCTAGGCCTACCTCTACCCCTCTTCTTACCTTCTACAACTAAACTATCACATTTTCGCATCTAGAACAGGGTCTCCGTGCGATGTCCAAAACCATCTTAAAGCCACTTCTCGTATTTTATCTTCAATTGGTGCAGCAATGCATGACCTTCCGGCCGGATGTGTTCATTTCTAATCTTGTCTCAATCTTGTATGACCACTCATCCATCTTAACATCCTCATTTGGCCATATTCATTTTATCGTATATGTTGAACTTTGGTTACTTGACACTTTCGCCCTCAGTATATCATGAATTAGGTCTAGCTAGCGTCATATAAAATTTTCTTTTCCTTTATTTTGTTAGGCATCTTTTATCACATAACACCCTGATGCTTACCATTTCCATTTCAAATGCCATCCATCTTTGATTACATGGGTTACATCTTCATCTATCATCCCATCATCACGGAAAATGGAGCGCAAATACCTAAAATGGTTAACCTTTGGCACTACCACCCCTAGTTTAACTTCTCCTTCATTTCTCCTACTTAGACTAAAATTACGGTGCGTATATTACGTTTACTTCTACTTAACCTAAAGCCTTTACTTTCTAAAGTGTTTTCTCCATAATTACTAAACTTTTGATTTCTCCATCTCTAGTCATTCCATTAATAGGAATGACGTCGTTTCTGAAACAACATACAGTCATGGGATGTAAATCGCATAAAATGTCAAATAATAAACATATTGATTAATTATATGCCACTTTTGTTATTCACTCATCTTATTTTCTTTTGCAGTTTACATTGCTCTAGTTTTCCCTAATCTTTTCATTTTAGATTTTTGAATTTTAAATTCGTCTGTAATTCCTTATACATTTTCAAATTGGAAGGATACCACAAAATTCTTTCATATAAATATAAGATTCATCATGTTGAAGGGGGGTTTTTTAAATCATAGTTTTGTAATGATTTTGTGTCTACTTGTCAGGTGCCAATTCCGCCAGGTCAGGTTTACGCCATTAATGATTCCTTATCAGCAGAGGGAGCTGCAGATGACTATGAGACCTGTTTAAAACATTTGGTTAACACCGGGGTTCTGAAATTATCAACCACTACCGGGTTCCCAAAATTCGATCTCATGTTATTAGGAATGGGCCCAGATGGTCATATAGCTTCTCTTTTCCCTGGCCACCCTCTGCTTAATGAGAAACAGCGGTGGGTTACACACATTACCAACTCTCCCAAGCCACCACCTGAGAGAATCACCTTCACATTTCCTGTGATCAATGCATCTGCTAATATTGCCCTTGTAGTTACTGGAGCTGGTAAAGCTAGTGTGGTGCAGAAGGCACTAGGATCCGATAACAACTCATCTGATTTGCTGCCTGTTGAGATGGTTTCACTTGACGAAGGAGAGTTTACTTGGTTTACTGATAAGGATGCTGCTTCAAAGTTGCCTAATGCAAGCCTGTGACTACTAGCTTATGGATAGGTTATATATCTCAATGTACTACTACTGTGGGAGTTTTGGCTGTTGTGTGAGTGACTTCCTTTGCTTTACTGTGATTGCTGTTTAACAAATAATGCTGTATCTCCTGTGACGATTATCCATGGTTCTAGCTTATAAGTTTATGATCGAAAGTCATGGAGACGTGCATTTCCCAGCTTTCTGAACATATGAAGTCATGGAACTGTGCGGTTTCCAGCTTATGAAGTTTATGCTGCATCTCTGTGTTTTTCTCAACACTGTAAAGTGTGTTCTGAACAAAGTATTGTGCTAAGGAGACAATGGTTTTTGCCTACACTTTTATGATTTTGTCACAATATGTTAACTTTCATTTTTGTTTTTGTATACTCTGATGAAGTCTAATTATGTGACATTTGTAAATTCAAATGGTAAGAACTAAGTGAAATTTTACATTCAGAGCTTTGAAAATAGGAAATCAGTTTTGCTTTGTTTTCATAGTCCATTTAAAAAGAAATTCTGTCACAAAGTATGCATGTCTTAAATTTTCTAACTTGATAATGAAACTCTGAATAAGTGTGGCCTACTTGGCAGGTAGCAATTCCAGCAGATAAGGTTTATGCCATTAATGACTCCTTGTGACATGAAGGAAGGAGCTGTAGATGACCATGAAGCAAGCATGTTTGAAACATTTGGTCAGCTCTGGAATATGTCTTCAATATTTGATCTCATGCTACTTGGAATGGGTCCAGATGGTCACATAACTTCTCTTTCCCCTGGCCACTCTTCAGTCAGTGAGGAACACTGGGTGAATCACCACCTGAGAGAATCACCTTCACATTTCCGGTGATCAATGTGTCTGCTAAACATAGGTCTTCGTACATGATCTAGCAACCTATTCTTCTAGCTTCCTTAGCTTGCATATCTACACATGAATTATCTTCTCTTGAGATTTGGTTGATTTCCCAATCTTTAATGTTCTTTAACATGTCTTGACACTCTTGTTGTCTCCCTTGTCCTCCGGTTGTGGTCATTCTTTCCTTTTTTGCAATAGTCTTGGTATGTATTGATTATCGTATAGATTTAGGCTTCAGAGCATCCCATCTGGATCATCCTTGTTAATCCCTCCTTCATAGCCTTCATTTCTCCTTCAAAGGTTGAATCAACATCATAGTTACAAGCCCCTGAAAGGCAAAATTTACCTTTATTAGTAATTATAATGTAACATGTTAACGTCGAAACCGGTTCTCCCTCGGGATTAAGCCTAGCTTTTCTATAAACAATTAAATTTATTTGAATTGGGACTGTGACGACCACCGGGGAAGATGACTGGAACTTGCACTGGAACATAAAACAATGAGCTTGGGGTGACCTCATCGCCTGAGGGTGCTCCGATGACCAAGTTAGCGGGTGTGGTATTCGAAAGGGGAGAGTATATCATAATTGGTTCTCTCAGGAGTGGCGTACCTTATTCTCTCATCTGCCCCCTTTATCCTTGTTTTCCCAACAATCACCGGATCCTTGATCCTTTGATCCACGCCTTGCCGTTCTGCCCCGATCCTCACCATGATTTGCCTTCCGTTATTGACTCAGCCGGTTGTCCTACCTTATCGGAATGACCGGTGACTTCGGGATCGAGTCGGCTTGGATGTCGCCTGGATTAGATCAGCGTGTACACAGATTGAGGCCCGCGTGTCATCTAGATTACGCCCCATCACCACTCCCCCTTCAAGTATGCTTGCGCCTGAGTCCGAGTGGTAGATGAGTGATTCTTGGATACCGGTCAGCTCGGAGAATTAAGTATTTGGGATGGACGAATGAGTCGTGGCCTCTGTTTAGTCAGAGGAGTTGAGTATTGAGATAGCTGAATGGTCTAGCGGGTAGTGGATCCGGGGAAGTGTTCTGAGGGTGGGAGCTTGCATTGGTAACAGGATTCCTGTAGCCTATGCTAGGTGGGGCTTTAAGGTCGGAGCATGTGGCAACTGCTCATGGGGGATTCCTTGTGACCCGAATGTCTTGCCGGTGATGGCCATGGTCGATAAAGCTTGTGTTGGATTAGTCACCGACTGGCTATTTGTAGCATGAGTTAGATCGGTGCGATGTGAGATTTGGTTGTGGTCGATCGTACGGGTCTTCTACTGAGTCTCTAAATTTCTGACGGACTTTGAGAAGGATGTCCCAGAGGTCGGTATCGGGTTGAAGCTCTCTCGGGTCAGGGTCGCATACGCAGGGCCCGTGGCTGGTGTGGTTTGATCCTTGGCCGTGGGTGAAAGTCTGGGGCTCAACATGGGTCCTCTAGGGGTAAGGGCACTAGTTTTTCCTCCAAATTGTTGATTATTGAGGAGGCAGATCACAAGATATCATGGGAAACACCCAAGGCTTTGATATTAAGGCCCCATTGAAGTCATCCTTATTGGTGGTTATTGAACCGCTGGACCGTTTCTATAAGCAAGGGGTGGTAGGGCCAATGCCATTGCATCTTTAAGATATAGAGGGTTCAATCTAGATGGCTTCACCTCGTCACCCCTCCTTCTTCACGGTATTCTTCACCGGGGACTTCACTCATCGGCTAAGGGTCCTCTCCTCCCCCGCGTTCCAGAGGGATTTGGAGCAAGTGGCGGCTAGGATAGTGACACTGGAGGGTCCGGGTGGATGCGCGTGGATCGTAACGCTGGTCCAGGATGAAGCTCTGGGGGAATTAATGTGCTTTGAGCAGGGGTGGATGGAGTTCCTCGTAGATCATTAGGAGGAGATAGGGGATTTCTTCATGATCACATACGTATACTAAGGGCGTGCACTTCAAGGTGGTGATCTTCGATTGGGCTGCCTGTCCGAAGGAGTAAGCTTAATCCGCTCAACGGAGAGGATGAAGGAGAAGTTTGGTCAAGCGATCCCTCAGAGTAGTTGGACAGCGTGTGACATTGCAGTTGTGGTTGTTGTACTTTTTTTTCTTGTACCTAGCGTCATGTAACCCCTTTGTTGTTTGTTGTTCGTTGAACATGATCCCTTAACCACTGTTATCTAACCACTTTATTGTTCATTGAGCATAATTCCATAGTGTTTGTTTTCCATACGTATACTTTTTCTTGATTCTGGTTGCTTGGGTGACTGTCTCTCCTCGGTTTGTGGTTCGTGGTCAATCCTTATCAACGGGTGCCAAGACCGCGACTCCTCCTTCATCTACTAGGTTGTGGTGCAATTGGGCCGGTTTAGGGGTCATTTGTTGAGTGCACAGTGGTTGGGGGCGACTGGTTGGGTTTTTGCATATGAGACCCATGTGACATCATAAGCGGGCATTTAATGTAGGCTGCCTTTCGTCTTCCCTTTAACGTCTTTCAAGGTACGGTGCCCAGAGAGACACTCCGTGAGATGGCTAGTGCCATGATGGGTGGTTTGCCTAGTCTATGTGTCGTGTATTCACTAGAGCCTCTTCTTTGGGCGATCCGCGCCATTAGAGGTGATCTGACGGTGGAACGAATCGTCTTTGTCAATTCAAATAGAGGATTTCATCATACTTTGTCTTCTTGCTTCATTTTTTTGGTGTTTTTCTGCCATTGGATTCACGTTGCAAAACAGTGCTCTCTTCAACCTCTGCTTCAGTTTTCTTTGAGACCCTCATTTCTTAAGTTAATGGTTCTTCTTCCGCCTCTAGGGCCTCGTTTTCATCCTTCTCAGGCTTACTCCCTCTGGTTGAGTCAAAGAAGTGTCTCCCGCTTTTGTGGTTGAGCGAGAAACGGTCCGGGACTTTTTTGAGTATCTTGGGCCTGGATGATATCGAAGACATGATTACCGCCTACCACATTTTCGACCCTCCCTTTAGATGTAGGGTTCCCTCACCAAAAGATCGGGCCTATAGACCTAGAGTTGGCAAGATTTCCCTTTATCAAGATGCCTTTGTAGCTAGCCTTAGGTTGCCCTTCCCCTTGATCTTCCTTGATATTTTTGATCACTATGAGTTGTGCCCCTCCCAACTTGCTCTGAACTCATGGAGGCTTCTCTATGGGTTTGAATTAGTTTTAAACCATTTTGGTGTCCGATTGTCGCTCTGTTGGTTCCATCACCGTTTTAGTTTGAACAACCAGTCTGGGACCGATTAGTATTTCATCACGGCATACAAAGCTTGGCAATCCTTGGTCTGGTCCCTTCTAATGTCAAGAACTGGAAAAAGAAGTTTTTCTTCGTTACCTGCGAACCCGTATGGAGTGTCTGAACCAACTGGGGTTTTGCAAGGGAGAAAGATAGCTACCAAGAACCTCTGACCTCTGTGGAAGAGAAACAAGTCGAAGCCTTCTGAGCCTTTGAATAGAACATAGTTGAGGTTGATCGGCTCAAAGGAAGAGTTTCTGAATTTGAAGCCGAGTCTGATCTCCAAGAGAAGGAGAAAGATGAAGCAGCGACCGAGGCTTCTAGGCGATCAAAGGAGATGTCCAAGCTCAGTGAGAAGGTTGATGGGTTAGAGAAAAGGTAGGGTTAAGAAATCTATAAGTTTTATCCTTAACCTTAGCAATGGTTTTGTCCCTTGTAAGTACTTGGGTTCATGGATCTCTCTTAATAGGCGTCCTGTCCATCAGTTCAAATTCCTTTTGGAAATAGTAGATAAGAAGTTTATTAATAATATATTATATAATTAAACATCATTTCATACATGAATATTTTTTTTAATTTTTTAAAAAAATTTGAATCCAATTATTATCAAAATGGAAAGGTCTACTCCCTCTAAATGCGGTGTAACTACATGTTAGAACAATGGGGGTTAGGATCGGATTGACATCTAAGCAAGTGTGTTATGTTGTATGATCCTATCTCTGCATACCAATTCTTGTTAGCTATGACCCTGTCTAATTGAGCCTAAGACCTCACATTCCCCTTCTAGTTGCTACACCAAATATAAGAGGAGCTTGAGAATTTGAGCTAAGTAAGATTATTATGAAATAGATAACAATTGAATAGTCTTGATTTCATATTTTTGTTGTAGTTCTCTGAACGACCTAGCCTCTCATCAGGTTGCTTGACCACATTGAAATCCCCTAGCTTCTAAAGCCAAGGTTCGGATAAATTAGAGAGGCTAGCAAGTTCCACCCATGACATGCAGCTATTCCTCGTTAGTATAAGGTGTAAGGCATACTTGGATTTGGCGATAGGTGTGGCCTTCCCCAAGCTTTTCTTCCAAAGCACTATGATTTCCTTAAATATCCTCAAGATGGGATTGCTGCCCACTCTCATCTGCTACTAAATTTCTTACAGAAACCTCCAACACAGGAGCAATTTGCTTTAGTTTCTACAAGATAGAGATAGATAAATCTAATGACCTAATAAGGCTGAAAATTTGAATTACTGTTTCGGCCTCTGCTATTCCTCTATGGTTCCAAGCTAGCTCTTTCGTTATTGCGATGATAATTGTGGAGACTGATCATCCCATGCCATTAGTCGACCTTTCTTTTGGGTACTATAGAGGCTCTCTTACTTCCATTTCTATCCCCTCATAGGCTTAGATTCTCTTCCAGTTTCATATCATCTCCTGGTCCAATGGCTCTTCAAAGTCAATCATCTCCTTCTCTTGCTCGGTGCTTGCCCTTAAACCTTGAGCACATCAGTGACACGATCCAAGAAACATAGATGCATGTTAGTTTCATGTGTCCCTAATTAGGAATTACAATCATTAAACTTAATGGGAATTGCTGTTAAGTTAGTTGGTTCTTCTCCTTCGTAAAACGATGCCATTAGGTTGGGCTTATTGTTTAAGTCATCCTGGTCAAAGGTATCATCCACATGGCCGCTTTGTCCCCTTTGTAGGCTGAGAGAGATCCAACTCAACGTGGCCTCACAAACCTCTCACATGGCTTTCTTGAGTCATGTGGCCTATCAGTGGCTAGTGCATGCGACGATGGCATTCCTCAGGATGACACTTCTCATGCCTCAAGCTTGCCTCCCACTCCCTTGTTCCCTTCCGCAAAGTATCCCTCGTCAGGCACTGCGATAGAATGTTTAGATTGCATGTGAATCCCATGCTTTTTGCACATCATCATCGTCTTCCTCTGGTCATGACCAGAGTAGCGAGCTCCAATTGGCCGAGCTCGACGGTGGCCCTGTCTTCTTTAAACCACCATCCATGGTCCAAAATTGTGCTCCTTTCTTCGACAATCCATGTTTTACCCCATTATGGCACTCTCTTTCCTAGGCTTACTGTATTTAGAGAATATGTACCAACTTTCTCAACAAAGATACCTTTTATTTTAGGGTCCGGTTGTCTCAGTCCGGTTCAAGCCGCATCTAGTCGACTCCTAGTTACCCCCAGTCCAAAGTTCTCTATGTTGTGCCCCACTACGCCACACTTGTAGTAGAATATTGCCAACCCTTATCCAAATGCCTCTATTTAGAGTTAATTTTGTGAAATAGGACATATCATGGGCAATTTATTGGAAAGTTTAAGTTTTGAAGCAATTTGGAGCAAATTCGAGGAAAATAAGGTTGAAATGAAGAACCAGATGGTTCCATCTGGAACCAGGAAATCCCATTTGAACCACAGGACACCTCGAGCCTTACTTCTGAATTGCCAGTGAACCTGACAGGCGACCAGGAGGCCGTCGACAGTCCCATTTGGATCAAGGAAACTAACTTAAACTACTAGACAAACTCATCTGCTATCAGGCGGTCCCGTCAATCTGGGCCTTGAGAATGACTTGTCTGAATTGCCAATGAACCAGACAGGCGAGCAGACGACCGTCTGAGGTCCCCTTTGGCTCAGGCCTTAACTCGATTAAGTCGACCTGATTAAATCCCAAATGCCTTGGAAACTGTATTATGACCTCCTAAGCACGTTTAGGACTATAAGTACCGAGGCTTAGAGTTTTGAGAGCAGCTTCAATCTCATCTACCATCCTTGGAGGCTCTCATCACCCATATTCATCCATCCATCATCTAGGGCATACCAAAAGAGTGAAGAGCGTCGATTGGCAGTGGAGCATAGAGGATATACACAAACGGTCCTCGGTAACAGTGGAGGAAACAACATATCACTATCCTATGTTTTATTTTGTGTTTATCTTTGTATTTGATTTGTGTTCCCCTCTAATGGGGAACTAACTCTTTAGATACTTGGGTATGATGAACTCTTTGGTTAGATTTTAATATATGACATTGTCTTCTATTTTGGTTAATTAATTATTGTGGGCTGAGATCTAGTATGTGTGTTTTATGTGTTGAATGCCTACGTTGTGACAACCTGGGTATTCAATAGGGTTTATATGAGAAAGAAGCGAACGTATCCTCGTATTAGAACTACCTTAATAGGGAGTGTCATGAGCACACCGAGAGATCGGGTGTTTAGGTGAGTGACTCTTTAATATGTATTGTTACTATAACTCTCCCAAGCCATAGATTCCCTAGAGCTTAATGCAATGAATGTGTTAGACATTGATTGCCTCGAGAGAGGGATTCAATATATCTTAGGAATTTTTGGCCCAACCCCATATAATTGTCAATATAGAAGACTTTGTCGGTATCTTCCAGTAAGAACCCAAGAGGGATTCATTACCCGAGTATCTTTCCTTCTGATTGATTGCCCTACGATTCCATCACATCCTTCATTAAACTTGATCTCATTTTTTCTTTAGGTTTAGACTTTAGGTTAGCTTAAAATCTTCCAAACTCTTGGATAGGCTAGATAGTAGGTGGGTAGTTAGTTAGTACTAGTATTTCTAGGTATTTGAGGATTTGATACTCGACTTTTTAGTCTACTTTATTACTTGTCTGACCCATACACTTGTGGTAGGATTGACGACAATCACCAGCGTATGAGATGGAGCACCATCCCATTAACGGTCCAAGGTAAACTCTCCAAGGCCCATCCATAGCCTGGAGAGTATGTCCCTTGCTAGTTCTAAGGGAGTTGCCTTATCGAGTACCTTACCAAATAGTTCAAAATTGAAATTAGCTCAATAAGCTTTGTTCAAGCTTCACTCTATTCTAATCTAAAGAGCTTAGGAGTATATGGATTAGTTTCAAATAGAAATTGAGCTTAAGTTAGAAACTTATTAAACCCAAAACCCATTTTATAATTTGAACAACATGTGTTTTTTATGCACATAATTATAAAGTTTATATAAATAAATTACATATGCACTATGGAGCAGGTTTGATTAGCTGGGTCTCTAATTAGGCTTGACTCGAAAATTAATTCGAGCTTAATATATATATATATATATATATATATATATATATATATATATATATATATAAAACTAATTTGTATAAAAGTGACTAATTTTGGTTTACAATGAGTAATGTAATAAGGAAAATACATAGTCATCAAGCATTGGAAGGTGATGGTCATCTTCATAACTATACATGACACTAACCATGCGTGCAAGATTAAGGGATGCCCTCACAAGGGGTTGAGGGAAGGAAGTTTGAGTGAAGCTTTCTTTGTTGAGTGTTTCCCATGTTCTAGAGATCATCAACATCACATGATCATGAGCTTCTTTGGCATTGCATTGTGGATGTTCTTTTATGTATAACTCCACGTACGACCCATCAAAACCACTTTGATTTTCATCCTGGAATCGATAAATAAAAACATTCAATTTTTTGAAAATTTTGGTTAATTTATGTTTGGACAGAGAAGAAGAGAAAATGATCGATCTCTGGGTCTAATCTCTCTTATTTCTTGGTTTAAAATATTTTAAAAGAATAAGTTAATTTTTTTCGTATACCTTGGCACTTCCTAAATCATCCCAAAGACGAATAATAGTTCCGGTGTGAGATATAAAACCTGGATCCTTCTCTATATGCTCGATATTCTCCTTTGTTAGTCCATTACCCATAAGAAAGAACAAATGCACTATTACTATTAAAACTCCAGAGCTAATCACGGCATTCCTCAAGTATTCATCCTTGTTTGGAACTTGTCGTAATGCAAACCACTTTACCTCTTGAAGAAAAGCATTGCACAATTTCGCCCACTAAGAAAAAGGAATAAAAATTGTTGTCGACATATAATTAGTACCTACTTGGTATAAAGAATTGAATAAGACATAAATTAGAATAACCAATATGCGCACTGATTTGCTTAGGGTGTTGATTGAGTTCCACCCGTATTCTTTGAGCGTTATATCAGCAATCTCATTAGTAATTTTATATAGTGCATTGTAACAATCCTTCATATAATTTGGAAGAACATTGGTGGCTGAAAGATCCCACCTACATAAATAAACAAAATTGCCAAACAATTTTAAAACATTTTATAATACAAATATTAGAAAAGTATATATAGCTTTTTAAAAGTTTTAATTTTTCTAAGGATATGTTTATTTACTTGTTGATGGCTTGAGTGAAGAGAATGAGTTCCTCTTCCTTGGACATCAAAGATATCATCTATGATGTAAATGAAGGCAATGGCTTTTGTCAGCTCAATTCTACACATGGAGATATGTGCATGAGGAACCACTGTTAATGGCCACAGGTACCACTTCAAAGGTTGGTCCCTCACAAAGCTCAAGTCATGTGCCAACCCTGTTTTCTTCCACCGACCACCATGAAAAACATTATGAAAAATATTAATTTGTTTCTAATTAACATATCAAAAAATAAAATTAAAAAATATAAAATTCAACAAGGATAAATTTAAAAACTTTCACAAAAAAGTTGGCTATCACACTCTCTCAAAATGAGAGGTCAGGGCTTCAAAACAAGCTTGAAGTATGTCTATGTCAAGTAAAAAGTGACATGTCCACATATATATATATATATATATATATATATATATATATATATATTGTTGAATTAACAATGTTTTTTTTTTCATTTTTTTAAGAAAAAAATAAAATGAAAATATACCAAGGATTTAAGTCTTTTTTATGGAAAACTCACTTTATTGCATGTAATTATATGCAAAATGAATTTTTTTTTAAAAACCTTTTATTATTAGGATTCCAAAGGACATGTTCACGAAAAACAAATTAATTAATTACCTTAGGACTTCATTAAGCTCTCTTTGGTGCAAAAGTTGAACTCTATTGAACTCTGGCAAGTTCAAGCTGTTGGATCCTTAATCCAACGATGGACTTATATGTGAATAATTATGTTTGTAGGCTGTTATATAAGGTTGAGGCCAATTAAAAGTAATCAAATAAAGTTTAGATAATTTGTGCTTTAATGTATCTGATATGGTGTGAGCCTTTAATGTGTAGAGACCTAAGGTGTAATTTCTCTTTTAATGATGGGCTGAAATAGAAAATTATAAAAGGATAATCATAAGTTATCTTTATCTGGATAACTTATCCATTATCTATATATATAGAATGGTTATGGTCCCCAGATCACACGGGGTGTTTTGAGATTCAATTCTTTCTGAGATACCATCATTAGAAAGAATGCCAAGAGAGAAAACTAAAGGAATTCTCTGGAAGACCGTGTTGATCTGAAAGACATACCGCACGACTTCAGAGAATAATCAATGGCTTCAGATTCAGGTACTCTTCCCCTTTAATTGTTCTTGATTCTTAATGATGCAACATGAAAGATCATGTTTTATAAGTGATAGTTTTCACAAAAGGTTAGGTCCAACAAGTGGTACCAGAGCCTCTTCATGTTGAATCATTGAGAATTAAATTAATCTTTGATTCATCAAAAATAATTTTGGGTGTTCTTGAATTTCATAATTTGATGATCATATTTCAAAACAAAAAAATTAAGAATTATTTGGATTTTTAGGAATTATTTGTAAATTTAAAATTTGATTTAGGTTTGTTACATGTTATATTGTGGTTGATTTCGGATTTACTGGCATTAAATACTTATAGTCAATTCTTCCTATGATTAGTATAGATTCAAGTTATTTTGGTGTTATAAATCGGTAGGAAATTGAAAAACGAGAAAAACCCCTTTTGAATCATCAAAATCGGAGTTTTCTAGGTTTCGATACGGTCGAAGTTGACTCCGGTTGACCAGCGTTGACCGGTGTTGACTAGGGTTGACCAGTGTTGACCATTGTTGACCAGAATTGACCAGTGTTGACCAGTGTTGACCAGGGTTGGCCAGGCATTGACTTTGACCCTTTTTTTAAAAGGAATTTTGGGTTGCAATTTTAAATTCAAATATTGTTATGGTTATGTATATATTTTAAGATAAATTAATTGAAACAACATGTCACCAAAGTGACCTCTCTTGTGGAAATTAATTTATTTTGAAATATAATTGGTTGTGTGCATTTAACTTATGTGAATATTGATTGGCCCAAAGGAAGATTAATATTTAACAGAATTACATGTGCACCTATGGTAATAAACTCGTGACAATTATTTGGTTTTACATGTGAACAATAAATCGGCCCAAAGGAAGATTTATTATTTGACATGTCCTTATTGTTAGTGTTTGATTACTACACCAAGATCGTTAGGTATATTGACTCCGATTTTGCTGGATGTAAAGATAGTATGAGATCTATGTCAGGCTATATTTATCTGCAAGCTAGAGGTGCAATTTCCTGGAAGAGTGTTAAACAGTCTTTGGTAGCCTCTTCTACCATGGAAGCAGAGTTTGTAGCCTGTTATGAGGCATCCAATCATGGGATATGGTTGCGGAATTATGTCATGGGGCTGCGCGTATTGGATGGTGTTGATAGACCACTAAGATTATTTTGTGACAATAAGTCAGTAGTTTTATATTCCAACAACAACAGAAGCTTGAAGAAGTCAAAGCATATTGACATCAAGTTCCTACTTGTCAAGGAAAGAGTTCAGAGTGGACAATTGTCTTATAGAGCACATCGGGACAAACTCCATGGTTGCGGATCCGCTTATAAAAGGATTGCCACCCAAAGTGTTTCATGAGCACATTGCTCGTATGGGTGTCATGTCATTTGAGGATATTCAGTTTTAGTAGGAGTTTATAATTTTAAGAGACACTTTTTCAGTTATTTCAGTTTATGGATATTTTGAGGTTATTTCTGCATAAATATAGTTTTGGTTTATTTACACTCTGACTTTGGTTTGGTTTGGTTTGATCTCACTAAGGTTTAAGGGAGGACCAGTTGGAAATAGGTGTGTTAAGATTACATTACACGAAATTTTCATGCTACACATTCACATCATGATCCATGTCATTCAAATGTATTGCATACGTGACCGTTGATGGGTCTAGTTACGATAGATGTAACGAAGGCCGCTTCGATCCTATGTTGGTATAATTGATGGACCGGATTGGATATAGATACATTTCGGTAATGACAGCAAAGTTGAGCTCATATGGTTATTGTTTTTATAAAACATAATTATAAAGTTCCACATATAGTCCAAGTGGGAGATTGTTGGATCTTTAATCCAACGATGGACTTATATGTGAATAATTATGTTTGCAGGCTGTTATATAAGGTTGAGCCCAATTAAAAGAGATCAAATAAAGTTTAGATAATTTGGGCTTTAATGTATCTGATATAGTGTGAGCCTTTAATGTGTAGAGACCTAATGTGTAATTTCTCTTTTAATGATGGGCTGAAATAGAAAATTACAAAAGGATAATGATAAGTTATCTTTATCTGGATAACTTATCCATTATCTATATATATAGAGTGGTTATGGTCGATCCCGGATCATGGGGCCAGGATTTAAAGTCTCTTGAGGCGATTAAGGGCAAGCCCTTTACTTGAATTTGAAAGATTTTTTAGTATTTAATTTTTTTTTATATTTTCAATTTGCCTCCACTAAACCTAAAAAATAAAACATATACAAAAACAATTAAAGAATTTTTTAAGGACTTATATGAAAGAAATTATTTTACAAAGTTTGATTCCCATTTCCTATTTCCCAACTCCATGTCTGTGACTATGTTCCTTTCTAGCTCTTTCTTTTTTACTCATTCCTCACCTTGGTTCTCAGCTGTTAGGTCGGGCCACCTTCGGCCCTTCCCTGTTGGTAATCAGGTTAGTGTCAAGTCCTTATTCCTTGTTCCTATCTTTCATTGTTAGTCTTTTTTTATCTTTTTTTATAGGGATTTTTATTTTGTTTATTTGGCTACGAATTGGTGCAAGGCAATAGGTGGGTAGATAGGCAGTATTGATTACATAAATAAAAAAAAATATTTTA
This sequence comes from Dioscorea zingiberensis, assembly GCA_026586065.1. Classification (NCBI taxonomy): domain Eukaryota; kingdom Viridiplantae; phylum Streptophyta; class Magnoliopsida; order Dioscoreales; family Dioscoreaceae; genus Dioscorea; species Dioscorea zingiberensis. Next base: position 47,774,667 of record CM048824.1, on the reverse strand, counting down.
TATTATTGATAATGAAAAATATCCTACAATGTTTTCAAACTATGAAAAGATAGAGAGCAATTGTACATTTGTAATATGTTACTTTCATATGAAAAAGCTTTTGATGTGCATATGTTTCATTATATATATTTTTTTATATTTTATATTTAATATTAGTATGCCCCCATTGAGCAAAAATCCTGAATCCGTCCCTGCCCCAGATCACACGGGGGTTTTGAGATTCAATTCTTTCTGAGATCCCATCATCAGAAAGAGTGCCAAGAGAAAACTAAAGGAATTCTCTGGAAGACCGTGTTGATTTAGAAGACATACCGCACGACTTCAGAGAATAATCAATGGCTTCAGATTCAGGTACGCTTCTGCTTTAATTGTTCTTGATTCTTGATGATGCAACATGAAAGATCTTGTTTTATATGTGATAGTTTTCACAAAAGGTTAGGTCCAACACAAGCAACACATCTTGGCTCCCATTTCGGTGATCATCTGGGTAATGCATGGTTGGCAATATACTGTCTTGCTTTATATCTTTGTATACTCATGTGATAAGGATGCTCCAATGTCTGCCTAACTTGCTTTGCATACTTAGTTTCCAACCATTGGATAGAATCCCAAAGGTGTTTGCTTGAGAACTCCTTGGCTTTTCTTAGTATCTCTTCTCCATTGTTTAGATGTGAATCTTCATATAAGCTCAACAATCCCTTTATATCCTTGCTTAAAAATAGTTTAAATTCTCCACTCTTATTATCAATGGACTGACTTCTTTGTTGGAGTTTGTCTATGTTTGTTGGAGTTTGTCTATGTTCACTTCAATTCCCAATTGTTGGAGTTTGTCTATGTTCACCATGGATTCAAGTGGACTGACTTCTTTGGAGATCAAGAACATGCCTTTCACTGTGGATAAGTTCTTTGAATGTTTGATTTGTAACTCATGCTACACATAAACAAAAAAAGAGTGAAGAATGATCAAGACATAATCCTAGTACAAGATTTTGTCATTGTATGAAGTTTTTCGTCCACTTGTTTGTGAAATCTTTTCTAGACTTGTGTCAACCACTATAGTTTGAATCTACTCATTATCCAATCTTTTCTCTTCATTATTCCATAAAGCACAAGAAAGTAATTAACTCAGTAAATGGCAATATCTAATTAGTTCTTTCACTTAATTCAATGCATGCATTTGAAGGTATGAATTAAGAAAGAGATAGTCTAAACATTAAATTGCCTTGAAGGACTCTAGTGGTGCATCAATGGGAAGGAGATGGTGGCCATGAGAGGTGGTTAGCTCTTTGTAGCTGTATGAAGTGCAAGAAGTTTGTTGGAAAAAGTGGTGGCGGCCATGCCAAAAATCAGGGCTCCAAGAATCAGAAGGAGGGTTCCTCATTCAAACCACGAGAGAAAGGGAAGGAGAGAGGATCGTGGTCCCTCAAAGCCCCAGGTAACGTGCTTCATATGCGACGGACCACATTGGACACGAGAATGTCTCAAAAGGAAGGCATTAAATGCCTTAGTTGTCTCTCAGAATGACCAAGAAGGAGGCAAGGTGGATGAAGGTGCAACAATGGGATCCATGCAGCTGTTTGGTGCATTGCAGGGTGCACCAAAGACCCATAAAGGGCTGATGTTCGTAGATGCAACCATCAATGGGAAGGTCGCCAAAGCCTTGGTCGACACAGGTGCATCTCACAACTTTGTCTCGGAGGAAGAAGCCAAGAGACTCGGTCTCAAGGTTGTCAAGGGAGGTGGCTCTTGCATCTAATGGTGGTTGCTGGGGTGATGCATGGGAGTTGATGATGAACCTTAAGAGGAGAAACAAAGTGAGAGAATGAAAGGAGAAAACTCTTAGGCAATGCACTGGAGAAGTAGAGGTTCTTATCCATTGTGATACAAGTGGAGAATAGCACAATGGTCACTAGGAATGGTGAAGAGGATAGCACAACGGATTGCAAGACTTCAAGGGAAACCTTAGCTTGTATTTATTTCATCTTAGTTTTGGTTCGAATTATCTTGGTTTAGATATGAAACCAAGAGATAGGAGGGTGTCTCTAATCAAAAAATATCTCTTGGTTTAGATATGAAACCAAGAGATAGGAGGGTGTCTCTAATCAAAGATATCCACTTATTCAAACATTATTTAAAATAATTATTGGATCACATTCATTTCCTCCAAAAATTACTTAAAATAATTTTCTAAAATCATTATATCCGTTCTCATAGGATTATTTATATAAAATGTTAACGCAAATTCCAGGAAAATCCTTGAATCCGGTTAACACTTGAATTTATAAAGGATTTTGGGGAAAAAGCTCAAGAAAATCAAGAGAGAATTAATCAGGGAAAAGAACAACAAGACTTTAACGTGGAAAACCTCACAAATCGGGGGAAAAACCACGGGTCTCCCGTGTTGGAAGAAAGAATTTCACTATGGGTGATTTCTTGGAGTACATGAGAGGGAATGGATGTTCAAGGAATCAAGTCCCTTTACAGTTGTGAGGTACTCGCTATTTATAGATCTCTGATGTGCCCTCCTCGGTTTCCCCAGTTCGACTGTCAACTCTTCTAGAAGAACTTGAGGCTCCTCGGTTGTCTCCTCGGGTCTTCTCCGTTGTAGAGTGCCTCGATTTGTTAGTGAGGCCATGAGCTTTTAGCCCGAGGAGTCTTCTTCTTGGAACCGTGGGGCACTTGCTCTTCAGATCCAAGGAGAGAGAGGCTCTTGACTATCCGAGGAGATGTTCATGAGGGTGTGTGGTCAAGACCGTTTAGTGATCTGAGGGGGTGCATAATCAAGGCGATGATGGGCTGGTTTGATGAAAATTGAGGGCTTAGGGTTCTCCACGTGTCACGTTGAGTCGACTCCACGTGTTCCCCTCAATTCTCCCCTATCATATTCCAAAATATTTTTAAAACATTTCTTCCATAAAAGCAATAATAGGAGAAAAACCTTCATTATATCTATATTTCAAGGAGCTCCAAAGCTACGTTGACAAATACTCCATAACAGTTATTCTTAATGACCTCACAAAAGAAAAACATATTCCACGAGGAAATAAAAAATATAAAGAGACGATGGAGCGGCCTGTGGATGTTAGAGCAGATTTCAATGCGATTTGATCCCAAGAGGAGAAAAAGGGAGAGCCATAGAGTACTGGTGAAATGGTTAAATTTGAGGGGATGATCTAGAGCTAACAACTCTATAACCCCTCGTTTTCATGGGAGAAGCTTCACCTGGATAAAAGACAGAGCAAGGCCGACTCGGCTAGGCTCGGTCTCTTCCTACTATTGGCATATTGGATTACCAATTTTCAGAGAATATAACAAACAACACTACCCTGAATCAAATCGGACCACACACCAATTAACATGTAATGCAACCACCAAATCTCATATTAGACCCCTTTCACTTCAATGGGGATTGGAGTAAAATCAAGAGTTTTCGGTACACGATTAAAGGGTGATTGTAGGGAACAAACTATACTAGCAACAGAGCCTTCATACTCTCCAAAAAGCTAATACTAATAAGGATAAGATTGATGAAATGGCACAAGGAAAATACACGAGAGAAAATCATAAGAAATGAAGAAACTAAGTTGGGGCCGGAGATAGGTAGATGGAGATGAAGAACCAGCCTTCACCCTTGTCGGCTGTTTTCTCTCTTTAATTAATCTCACTTAATTACATATTACAAACCCTAAACATTATATATACATCCATATAACCCGGATCCGTTATCGCTAACCCGGATCCATTATCTCAACACTCCCCCTCAAGATAGGCGATAGATATCAATCATCCCCATCTTGTTACATGCTTTAACACACTCTTGAGGACCTAATCCTTTAGTTAAGCAATCAGCTAGTTGTTCGCCAGAATGAACATAATTCAGCTTCAAAATTTTGTCATCCAATCTCTCCTTAATAAAGAAGCGATCAATCTCAATATGCTTTGTACGATCATGTTGTACTTGTTAGCAATGCTAATAGCCGATTTGTTGTCACACCAGAGCTTCAGTACATCACCTCTAAATAGTCTCAGTTCAAGCAACAAACTCCGCATCCAAAGCATCTCACAAAGACTAACCGCCATAGCCCTGTACTCAGCCTCAGCTGTAGACCGGGCAACCATCTCTTGTTTCTTGCTACGCCACGACAAAAGGTTACCCCAACAAAGACACAGTAACCTGAGGTGGACCTCCTGCATCCAAGCAGTTCGCCCAATCAGCATCACAATATCCCTCCACATCCAGATGCCCATGACTCCTAAACCAAAGGTCTTTCCCTGAGCTTCCCTTCAAGTATCTTAGAATTCTGTATACTGCTTCCATATGCTCAACCTTAGGATCATGCATATACCTACTCACCACGCTCATGACATATACGCAATATCAGTCTCGTATGGCCATAAAGTAGATAAGGCGACCAACAAGTCTCTGGTAGCGCTCCTTGTTCGCCGAGTTACTAAATTGGGCACATAACTTGTGATTCTGCTCAATCGGAGTAGAAGGTACTCGGCACCCTAGCATTCCTGTTTTAGTGAGTAAGTCCAGAACATACTTCCTCTTAGAAAGCACTATTCCTTCAGAAGACTGTGCAATCTCAATACCAAGGAAATATCTTAGTTGGCCCAGATCCTTGACTTCAAACTCTTTACCCAGCCTTCATTTTAGGTGAGAGATCTCCTCACCATTATCTCCTGTAATAACAATATCATCCACATAGATGGCCAGAATTATGATATGGGATTTAAAGTGCTTGTAGAAGACAGTGTGATCCCCACTACATTACATATAGCCCATACCACATCTTGCCAGTGTCCGAACACATCCAAACCATGCCCTTGGAGATTGCTTCAACACATATAAGGACTTCATCAGCCTACACACTTTCCCAACTGTCTGCGGAGTAGTAGAGCCAGGAGGAAGCTCAATATATACCTCTCTCTTGTAGATCTCCATGTAATAAGGCATTTTTGACATCCAGTGATGTAGTAGCCACCAAAAGTTAGCGCGACATGACATCAAAGTCCTCACCATGCTCATCTTTGCAACTGGAGCAAATGTCTCATCATAGTCAATCCTAGAGGCGTTAACGGCCGGCCCGCAAGACGGCAAGACGGGGTCGCCGTACGGCCATCAGGATCGTATGCCGCGGGCATGGCCCAGCCGGGGAACGTCGCGGGCACGTGTGCACGACATACGATGTCACCCCGGCCAGCCTCTGCATGCCTTCTGATGGCGTCAAGAAGGTAATGCGTCGTACTTTTTTTTATTATTTTTTTTAAAAATTTGAATTTTTATTTAAAAATCATAAAAAATAAGAAAAAAATGAGAAAAATCCATAAAATTTCAAAAAAAAAATAGAAAACAAATATAAACAATAGAAAACTTATAAAAATTGTGACAATTTTAGAAATTAATCAAATTAAGAATAATTCTAAATAAACTAAGTTTTTTTCAAAAACCCAAAAAAGAAAATATAAACTCCCAAGTTTGTCAATACCATGGATTAATTTATAACAAAGTTGGAAGATTAGCTATAAATAAAAAAAAATGAAATATTTTTTAAGAAAGGAAGATTTTTTAAAAAAGAAATTTTAGAAATTAATTTCTTACCTTGAAATGTTTTACAATAATCTAGGATGAGCTTCCATTGAATTGAATCATTCCCTCCAATGTTTTTAAAATTAATTGTAAACAAAGTTGGAAGTTTGGGACTACCATGAATATTGCTATAAATTAAAAAAAGAAACATTTTAAAAATTAAAAAAATAGGAAGTAAAAATCAATCTATAATTTTCGGTCTTTTTAATTATATCCTTACAAATGTAACAAATATCTACAATTATATTTTGTTATCCATTAGATATATGTCATTAGAGGGTTTTTGCATGATTTATTTACAAAAATTGTTGTTATACCCCTATTAACATGTATATTTATTTAAATATTTGTATAAAAATTTTAAAAAAATAAAAAAAAATGCGTGCTTTCATGGGCGGGCCGTGCGGGTCAAAGGCCGGGGCTGGCGTAATATTGCCCGGCGGGCCGCTAGAGGGCCGTCATGCGGCCACGGCCCGCTTGCTACAATAGCGCGTCGTCTGCACGCTCTTTAGGCGTCTTACGGGCGTCGCGAGTACGTCTTGCAAGACGGCGGCCGCTTGACACCTCTAGTCAATCCCATAGGTTTGGCTATACCCCTTTGCAACTAGCCTCGCCTTATACTTGTCAATCTTTCCTTCAGGAGTTTGCTTCAAAGTGTACACCCACTTCCAGCCAACTGCCTTTTTTCCAGCTGGGAGAGACACAAGTTCCCAGGTCTTATTCTTCTCCAAGGCTTGGAGTTCCTCCCGCATAGCACCTTGCCACTTAGGATCCTGTTGTGCCACTCGCCAGTCATTCGGTATTGGCACTGAATGTAATGATGCAATGAAGGTTTTGTATGCAGGAGACAAGGAGGAATAAGAGACAAAGTTAGCAATATAATTCTCAAAGCCAAACCGAGCCGGGGCAATAGGCAAACTAAGAGAGATAAAGACATTACCACCCAACTCAGAAGGAGATGGGGAAGATCCTGAGGAAGAAGGAACTGAGGAGAGGCCTGGGGCAGTGGCATGCGTGGACTGGTCATCAATCTCAATCGTAGGGAGTGCGGAGTGTTGTTGTAGCTGCGGCTGCTGCTCTCCATGCTCCCCTGGACACTGGCCCCAGCCCCCTCAAGTGCCTCCTTCTTTACACCTTCAATTCTCTTTGTCCTCGTGGCAGATCAGTATCAACATTTTCATCTTCACTGTTATTTCCATGCTCCCCCTGATCTCCATGCTCTCCCTGATCCATGTCATTCATAGGACAAGGTATTAGCCCCATAACCACATCTCTACTATGCCCCCCCTCCTCTCGACCAGCACCGCCTGTGCTAGGAGAGGAATCTTCAAAGAGGGATGTCAAGTCCGTCTTCTCACCATAGAAAGGCTCCGACTCCCTGAAGGTCACATCCATACTCACAAATAGCCGACGCTTAGTCGGGCTCCAGCATTTATAACCCTACTGACTAGAAGAGTACCCAACAAATATACACTTCACAGCCTGAGGGTCCAACTTCCCTACCGAAGGCCTATGATCTCTGACAAAGCAGGTGTAACCAAACACCTTAGGAGGGATGATAAACTTGTTCTCACCCAAGAGCATCTCGCATGGTGTCTTCATTCCCAGCACTCGTAAAGGCGTGCGGTTGATGAGATAAGCGGTTGTCATCACCGCCTCACTCCATAGGATCTTTGGCACATTCATCGTGAGCATAATAGAGCGTGCCACCTCCAACATATGTCTATTCTTGCGCTCAGCTACCGCATTTTGGGTCTGGCGTCAGGCAAGATGTCCCATGCAAGATCCCTTGGCGCATAAGAAGGATGCAAAAAGCTCGGATTAATATACTCAGTTCCATTGTGATTTGCATAATCCAACCTTTGCATTGAATCAATCTTCTGCTTACACGTGAAGTCTTGAAAACGAGCACCTCACTATTGTGTTTTATCAAATAAATCCAAGTCATGCGAGAATAACAATCAATGAAAGTCACAAACCACTTGAATCTACTAACTGAAATAACTGGACAAGGTCCCCATACATCCGAATGAATAAGAGCAAATGGTTCAACACTTCGAAGACCAATACTAGAATAAGTAGAACGTGTATGCTTGCCAAACTCACAAGCATCACATACAAGTGTACTCCTGTCTACTTTGTCCATTAATTCTGGTTGCAACCTACGTAAGCTTTCGAAAGATAAGTGACCTGCACGACAATGTTGGAGTAGTACCGCGACCTCTACTCCCCACATACAAGAAAGCAGAAGAGCAACATCAACACTCCTGATCCAAGTACCAAAGTCCATCACGCCTTTGGTGTTAGTCCCAAGCCTCTTCCCGGATTTCGCTTCCCTAGAAAGAGACATGATTCACGGTCCAAAAAGAACTTGGCAAGTCTAATTGATCAATAATAGAGCTAAGCGAAAGAAGGTTAACGGGAATAAGGGAACATATGTAAGGCATGAAGAGAGTGTGATTGATGAAATGCATTTGGACCAAGCCAATCCCTCTAATGGGTTGAGAAGTCTTGCTCAGTGATTTGACTGGTCTCATTATGAGTATGCCTATATGGTGAATATGATGTAAACTCACTACATGCGCCATGTATGCCTAGATGCTCACGAATCTACAATCCATTCTACATGCAATTTCTTTGTAGATGCAAGTGCCTGGCCCTGAATACTTGTGCAAGCATGGGCATAGTTATGGCAAGTTCTGCGAAAGCAGTGGTCATAGCAAGATCCTGTGTGGCTTGGCCTGTGCCCTTGGAGTTGTCAGTCCTCAACTTCAACTGTCTAAACTACTCCAACTCAGCAACATCAGCAGCGGATATCTCAACAGTCTGACCCTCATCAGTAACTGCTAAGTTGGCTTTAGTACCAGCACGACCTCAACCCCGGCCTCCTCCACGTGCACCTCTATAGGCCCCTCTGCCTCCACCTCCAGTACGACCATGACCATGACCAGGATTACGCGGTTGTGGGCAACTGTAGCTGAGATGCCCCTTTCTCCCACAGTTGTAGTACTCTCTTTCATCAGTAACAGGAGTAGGAACTACCAATGCAGACCGAACGGGAGGTGATGTATCACCAGTCATCACCTTCAATTGAACCTCCTCTTGGGCCATCGCAACAATAGCCTCCTCCATAGTGGGAAAGGAGGATTGATGACGCATTGTGGCTCTCTTGTGCTCAAACTCTGCATTCAGACCCTTCAGAAAATGAGTCACCCTCCTACGCTCGATCCATTTCTTGCCCAAAGCGGTGCATGTAGTATCTGGAAATGCCAAGGGATCATAATGGTCCAAGTCAGACCAAAGGTAATGCAGTTCAGCAGCATACTCCAAGACATTCTTCTCCTCCTGCTTCAGATTGTCAATTTTTGTCTGAACTTCAACCATAAGCATCACATTATTTGCTCCAGGATACATCTTGGCTAGCATTTTCCACATATCAACCGCATTACAAATTGTCTCCACCATCCCAGCAATGGTCGGAGATATCGAACTCATCATCCATGCTACCACCAGGGAATTAGTGGTGCACCAGGTCCTCCAGTGCGGCTCCCTTGTCTCAAGTGCTCAACACGAGGTCTCTCATGCACATACGAATGCCCCTTTGTGCTCAAGATCGAGACTTCGCCACGAGACCCAACTCGAGATAATTCTTTGTCCCTTCTAGTTTCACATTGTTTGGCATCAGCTCTAGCCTTTACACCATCTCAAGGCGTGGCATAATCTCCCGATTGGATAAGGCATCGGCCTCACTCTTGGCTTTGAACATCCTTGCATGTTCCCCAAGAATATCCTTCATATCCTGAGTGGTGACTAGAGTCGCCATCACCATAATTCAACAAATCACAGCTTCACAGCAACCACTATTTGAGGACCCACAGCAACAACCCACTGCACAAATCACAAAGCACCCACAGCCCGCGTAGCAACCCAAATCAATTCGTGCCCGCGGTCAAGCCCCCTGTAGCAACGCGAGCGCGGACAGCACCCAACAACTTCTTCACCCCGGCGGCCTACTGTCCCGGCGAACTCCTAGATCTCGCCACCCGCCAGCCATTTCCGGTGAAGCAAGACCTGGCCGCTTGTCTCCCCTGGAAGTCGAAAGCAAGTGTAGATCTCGTCTCCTCCGCTAGGCGGGCGCCTGCATCCACCGCCATTAAGATTAGAGCTCTCAGTCGGCTCAAGGCTTCCAAAGAAGTGGATCAGTGACCTCTCCGTGGCCGGATCCGCTTAGATCCGCAACAACAGCAAATCAGCAGGCTCTCCCCATCGTCTAGCCTCCTAGTTCTGATACCATGAAGAAACTAAGTTGTGGCCGAAGATAGATAGGTAGATAGAGATGAAGAACCAACCTTCACCCTTGCTGGCTGTTTTCTCTCTTTAATTAATCTCACTTAATTACATATTACAAACCCTAAACATTATATATACACATCCATATAACCCGGATCCGTTATCGCTAACCCGGATCCATTATCTCAACAAGAAAGAAGGAATTACTCCAAAGCTAGAATTCCAAGAGATCATCCAAGAATCTATGGAACTATAACTATAGGGGACATAGGAGAATTCAAGCCTTAGGAAAGCTTACAAACAAATCATAAAAGATGAAGAATCTCACTGCCGACAATATCCAGAGTAACATGGCTAAAAGAAGGGGATAACAACACTAAATTCTTTTATACAATAGCAAACTAACGCAAAAACCAAAATTGGATCCACAAGATTATACACCAGGGGAATACCCATGACATCCCTGAAGACATAACCCTAGCCATTAAAAAACACTTCAAGGAGATCTTCGGATCGAAGAGGGAACTACGCTACACTTCCAATTGGGACAGACTCTTTGCCCACAAGGAACCAATATGTTTGGAGAATCTAGAGGACCCATTCATCAATGAAGAGATATAGATGGTTGTCAAGGAATTAAGCCCCAACAAGGCTCCTGGACTAGATGGTTTCCCAATGAACTTCTATCAACAAGGATGGGGAACATCAAGGAAGACATACTCAAGCTCATGCAAGAGTTTTACAATGGGGAGGCACAACTAGAAAAAAATAAATTGGCCACACATCCTCCAAATCGCATAAAAGAGACCACTGGAAAATCAAAGATTACTAACCAATTAGTCTTCTCAATTGGTCCATAAAGATAAACACTAAAGTGCTAGCAAGTTGCCTACAAGCAGTTATTAGAAAATTGATAGACGAATCCGAAACTACATTCATAAAAGGTTCATGTATATGAGACAACATCATAGCTGCATAAGAGCTCATACATAATGAAGCGCAATTACAACAATGACATACTCCTCAAGATTGACTTCAAGAAAGTCTTTGACAAGATCGATTGGGATTTCCTCCATGAGTTACTCATGAAAAGAGGTTTTGGATCCAAGTGGGTAGCTTGGATTAGAGCGATCCTACATAGCTCAAAAGAAAATTTTCTAATTAATAGAAAACCGTCTAGTTACAACAGACAAGAAAGGGACTACAACAAGGGGTCCCCCTCTCACCCTTTCTCATCGTACTGGCATCAAATATCTTTTACTCTATGTTGACAAACGCAGTAAAGGCCAATATATTCAGGTGCATCTGATGCGGTAATCTTAATACATATGCAATCATCTTCCTTCAATACACAAATAACTTGTTGGTCCTACGTGCAGGGGAACAAGAGCATTTCAGGACCCTTAAGCTGACTTTTACATGTGCAAGGGCTTATCTGACCTCAGGATAAACTACCAGAAGAGCGCATTGATAGCAATCAACACAAATAACTAGAAACCAAATGCGCTGGCACGAATTATGAACTGCACACTCGGAATACTACCTATAATGTACTTGGGCATGTTAATCTCAGTCACGAGACCGCGAACCCTCATAATATTGAAGATCAATGAACGTATAAACACCTAGAAAGGCAGGCTATTATCGTTGAGGGGGTGAATCACACTGCTAAACTCAATGCTTAGAACAATTGTGAACTACTGGCTAGCAATATATAGACTACCAGAATGGGCGGTATGCCGCATAGGTGCCCTACAATGAGACTTCTTATGAAAAGGAGTGCAGTCGGAGTCAAAGGTATATAGGCTGGTGAACCAGAGTCGGCTATGCAGACCAAAGGAACATGGAGGTTAGGGGATCACTAACATTAGAAGTTTCAACATTATTATGCTAGGGAAATAATAGTAGGAGAATCCTTATTGGTGAAGCCACAATATGCATCATAATCATTAAGCTTGCGTACTACATAAATAAATACAAAAACCCTCACCAAAAAGTGAAGGGAAGGGCATAACACAAGAATGCAATGTCGTGCTATGTAACAATACATCCCGGGAAGGGAAAGGAACCACGATAAACTTCTAGCTTAACAACTAAGTTGATGGGAAATCCCCATTATCCATAAACCCGTCACTACAAGAGATGATAGTTAACAACAAAATATCAGTGGTACATAGAAGCACAAAAAAACATCACACAAGGGACAAGCCTCCAAAAACAAGGCCCGCTAACACAGGAGTGCATAACAAAATTTAACCTACTACTCTTGGAACTAGAAAAGAGAGATACAAATACCCGAAACAGTTGACAATTGAAACTAGCAGTACTGAGAAAGGATTTCACAATCAACACTTTACCAATTCTTAGTTAATGGAGGTATAATGAGATGCCAATTACACAATCATTTTTGAAGAAATGTGTATGCTAAAAAAATAAAGCCTTTGGTGTGACTCACATGGGATAATAATATCCTAATCATTGATAACCTAGCAAAGTTATAATGAAAAAGAAATTTGACCACGTGTTATATGTGCCAAGGGGAAGATGAAACTAGACCACATGTTATATGTGAATGTGAGAAATGGAAGATATTTTCATAACTCATTAACTAATTTGGCATCAAGTTTTGGCCTATGTTTATTTGGCATGTGCATAAAATTCATGCAACAAAAAGACACAAATGTGAGTAAGTTTCCTCTTTTCCACTCCAAACACTTTGGAAAATGTCCAATTTGAAAGGAGATGTGGGTGACAAATTATTCAATTAAAGTGTAGTTCTTAAAGCTTAACCTAGAATATTTTGGAAAAATTGGTTAATGAAAAGATGCATATTGGAGTCTCCTGAAAATAGTGTGGTTCGTTCCCTCAACTGCTCTATTTTGTTGAGAGGCCATTGGATCGAATTGTTAACTACTCTATTTTATTGAGAGGTTATTGGAGTCATTGGAGTCATTGGTTTGGAGATATCCCACTTGGAGATAAGAATAACTTTTGAAAAGATTTGAATTTTTTTAAGGGGAACTTTTAAATCAAATATATTAATGATAAGATAGTGATGTGTTTTCTATACATTGGTGGGTAACCCATTATTATATTTTAAATCTCAATTAAAGATTTTGGCACAAAAAACTTTTTATTGGGGTTATCTCCATGCCAAACATCACAATTCCACATCACTACCTTATCATTAATATCTTTGATTTAAAATTTCCCTAAAAAATTCAAAATTTTTCAAAGTTATTCCTATCCACAGAGATATCCCCCAACCAAACACAACTCATGTCTTGGATGTGTGTTCTATCACTCTATAAACTTTTAAGTTGTTTTCTTATATCCCTTTCAACCATAGCACAAATTTTTTTTTGAATACCTATAAGACTTGAACTTTGGAGTTTAAAGGATGGGCCAAAACTTTTCTTGAAGCATTACTTGTGAATGTGAAGAAAGTAGGCACTACCAATGTTTTTAAACCCGGACCAGACCGGTTGGTTGGACCGGCAAAACTATAAACCGGGCAACAGTCCGGTCTGGGTTTCAATCTAGTCCGGGTCAAGTATTTTAAGGGTGATATATATATATATATATATACAGGGATGATATTATAAGGTCGGCTGGATTACTGTGCAAGAAAGGTCGCCTCCCATTTGACCACTTGCACAGTGTTTTAAGGGTTTCCAACCATATGGATGGAAAGAACATCGAAAAATAAGCTAGCATGTTAATTTCCATACAATTTGGGAACTTCTAGGGTCTTCATCTTGTGGTGAAAATTTATAGAATGCTTCAGGTTCAAAATTTCACCATTTAAGATGAAGACCTACAAAGTTCTCCCAAATTGTATGAAAATTGACATGTTAGCTTATTTTCGATGTTCTTTCCATCCATACGATAAGGATTTTTCAGAAACATTTGTGCAAAAGTGGGCCCAAAATAAAGGCTACACGGCACATACTCTTAGCGGTACTGATAAGACTGGCCACATATCGGCATTGGCGTGTATATATATATATATATATATATATATATATATATATATATATATATATATATATATATCTGGGCATGATATAGTCTACCGCTATGTGAGTACACTATAAATGGTAGAGCCTGGGCCTTCGAACTGGCGAATGAGTGTACTCACATGGTGGGCCGACCGCACTACATCATGCCTGTATATATATATATATATATATATATATATATATATATAGTATTGCATTACAATGGTAAAGAGATCAACTGTCCGATCCATTAGCCTCCCATTTTGGTCCCTTGAGCACGTTTGAAGGATTTTCAACTGTTCGGATGGGAAGATCATCGAAAAATAAGGTAGTGCAATGCGAATTTTCATATAATTTGGTGGCCAGCTTTGGTCCTCCCATTTAACGGTTCTTATTTTAGGAAAATTTTAGCAGTTCAAAATTTCAACCATTAAGTGGGAGGACCAAAGCGGTGTAAATTGTATGAAAATTGATATACTAGCTTATTTTGATTATCTCCCATCCGTCACGTTGAAAATCCTTTAAACATACTCCGCAGGCCAAAATAGGCGGTCGATTTAGAAGCGATTATTCAGAAGGCCTAGCCTACAATAGAAGGACCATATATATATATATATATATATATATATATATATATATATAAAGAGAGAGAGAGAGAGAGAGAGAGAGAGAGAGAGAGAGAGAGAGGATTAGGTCGGCCGCAAATGTGGCCGCCTAATACTATCACTACTATTATGTATATATATATATATATATATATATATATATATATATATACATATATATATATATATACAGGACTGATATAGTGTGACCGGCCGTAACACTGTGTAAGTGCAGTCGCTCCATTTTAGCCCACTTGCACAGTATTTTAAGAATTTTCAACCGTATGTTGGAAAGAACATCGAAAAATAAGTTAGCATGTCAATTTTCATACAATTTGGGAAGGTGTAGTGTCTTTAAAAGTGAAATTTTGAACTGATAATATTTCTATAAATTTTCATCCGTTAAGATGAAGACCCTACACTTTCCCAAAAATTGTATGAAAATTGACATGGTAGCTTATTTTTTGATGTTCTTGCCATCCATACGGTTGGAAATCCTTCAAACATGCTCCAGGTGGCCAAATGGGAGGGGACCGCAAATGAACAGTATCTCCGGTTGGCCTTACCTTATCAAAATTACATATATATATATATATATATATATATATATATATATATATATATACGGGCATGATAAGGTCAGGCCGGCCGGAACATTGTTCCGGTCAAGTCGCCTCCTATTTTGGCCCTTGGAGCATGTTTTAAGGATTACAACCGTATGGATGGAAAGAACATCAAAAAATAAGATAGCATGTCAATTTTCATACAATTTGAGAACTTGTAGGGTTTTCATCTTAATGGGTGAAAATTTATAAAAATCTTACCGGTTTAGAATTTCACCCGTTAAGATGAAGACCCTACAAGTTTCCAAATTGTATGAAAAATGACATGCTAGCTTATTTTTCAATGTTCTTTCCATCCATAAGGTTAGATTTCCTCAAAATATTGTGCAAGTGGGTCAAATGGAGGCGACTGGCCAAACGAATAAGAAATTCTACCGACCTAACATGTTAAGTTCCTACCACCTAAACTTATCAGGCCTGTATATATATATATATATATATATATATATATATATATATATATTATGACATCATCGGATTCAACCGAAATGGGTCATCCGTCGAATGACCGTACTTGTGACTCAGCTTATGAGACCTGGGTTTGCTTCTACGAAGTTTTAAAAAGCATTGGGCACTACAACTAAGATATTTAACTCCTATGGAACAAATATCAAATATATTAAATCCAAAATCTAGTTATGCTTTTTTAGGTCCATTCCTCGTTAGAGGAATAGTACATTTTTGTCAAACTAGTGATCACATAGATTATATTTTGATATCTCTGAAATTTAAATTTATGTAGATAAATAAATTTATGTAATTATAGGGGTAACTTAAGTAAAAACAGTATATCCCATATATGGAGACGCAGCAAATGAGAAAAGATTTAGTGGGGAAGGATTTTTGTTTTTATAATGAGATGGTAATCATTAAGAAAAGTTATATGGAGGGAAGCAAGGTTTTTTCCACCAAAAATAACTCCGTATATGGGCATTTAGACTGAAAAATAATTCCATAAAAAAGGCCGGAGACATGGGGATACCGAAAGTTATGGGAATTATATAGATATTTAAGAAGTTTGCATGGACTATATGTTACTTATCTCATAAAAAAATTGCATAATATTAACAATTAAAATTACATATTGTTTTACTAATTAAATTTTGATAAATAGAGTGTCTCGAAGTGAAAGGGGGGCAACATTTTTGTATGAATAATTTTTAATATGTATTTACAAAGAATTTTTACAAATTAATTTTTGACATATAATATAAATAATAACTTAAAAAATATTAAAATATAAAATTTTATAAACTAAATTGTAATATATGATATAAATAAGAGAAAATTATCTATTAGTCCCTAGCACTATTTATGCACTATTTGCCCTTATATCCTACCCACCCAAAACACTATTTATACTAAATCCCTACACACCTCCGCCCAAGGACCTCTAGGCAATTAAGTAACTATCAAAGGATGAATAGTTAAATACCTACATAAATAATTACTTTAAAAAAAAATTAAAATATAAACAGTAAAATCGTCCTCTCTGACATCCACCAGATGCAGGATTTTTAATCCAGTTTTTTAATCCTACACGACCAAACACAAGACAACATAATATTATCCCATCTCATCATATTCTATCTAATCCGAAATAATAATCCTATCTCATCCAATCTACCAAACACGACCTTAGTGTCTAACTTTAGGGTCAATGGGTCATCCCGATAAAGCACGACAAGGGCACGACTCATGCCAGGTATTATGTGTGCGTCTTGACATAGCTCTCTCCGTGTAGGGCATACCTACTAAACCCCCGTGGAGTCAGCCTAGAATGAGGCACGACCCAATTATTTTTATGAGGGTGGTAAATAAAATAAAAAATAGAAAAAAGAAACAATTCTGAAAAACTTATAAAAAATCCAGAAAATACCATATATTAAAAACAAGGATTAAAGTCATTTTTTGTCCCTGTACTTTGACCTAATGTTCATTTTCATCCCTGTACTTTAAATATCTTTGATACGGTCCCTGTACTTTGAGGTTTTTGTTCGAATATGTCCCTAGTGCTGACGTGGCATCACATTTAGCTAGTATTTCTGTTGTGGAGGATTACTAGGCAAGGTTAGGATGACGTGGCATGCTGACATGCCATAACATAATGGATTTCGAATAAATTATTTTTTTATATGATGATGTGGTATGCTGACATGGCATTCCACTTGGAATAAAAAATTAACCGTATTCGATCCAAATTATGTCACATGTCTTTGCCACGCCGCCATCTATGGACGATTTGAACAAAACCCCAAAGTACTGAGAGACCATATCGAAGATTTTTAAAAGTCTGAGGGCGAAAATGAACATTTGGTCAATCTGATGACCAAAAATGACTTTAATCCTAAAAACAAATAGTAAATAAATTAATAAAATTGCTGAAAAAATTAAAAAAAAAACCACAAACAATTCTTTAAACAAAACTCGCAGAGGGATGGGGACCTCACTTGCGGTGATAGCGATCACTTCTGAGCGTATAAATTGGATGAAATATGCGATGTTTTAGAGATAAATAACATGTGTACTTAAAAATTATTCCTGATATCTCTTTCCTCATATTATCTTGGTTGGATGCAGCATCATTATCCAAAAAAATCAAAGCTGGAGGAGGCCCAAAGGCTTGTGAAGAGAAGCTTGGAGTTCACAGATGCCACCACAACTCAAATCGCCGGAGGCAACGACGCCTTCGAGGACGAGTCTGCAGCCCAAGAAAGAACCTGAAGCATCAAAATCTTGATCAAGAATGTGACATTGTCTGAATTTGTATATCTTTTTGTCCATCTTGGTTGAGATTCCATGTACTAAATTTTTATATCATTATTAATAAATAATGTGGTTTATCTATTTATTTCAAAAAAAAATCCCAAAAAATAAGAAGAAAAGCTTATTAGAAAAACTTCTAAAAAAATCCGATCATGAAAAAGAAATTGGATCACACGTTTATCTGTGCCAAGGGATGGGTAACTTAAAAATCTCTCTCGAGGCATGTCTCACATGGGATAATAAGATCGTAATCATTGATAACCTACCAAATTTATTATGAAAAAGACATTGGATCACATGTTTTGTGTGCGAAGTGGAAGATGAAACTGGACCACATGTTATATGTTTGAAATGGAAGATATTTTCATAACGAGGAACTATTTAATCAACTACTATTCATCCCGTCACAGACAGGTAATAGAAACGGTAGAACACTGATCGAGGTTTGAAACAAACCAGTCGAACTTTGAAATAATGCAAATTTCGAATTTCAATTTCAGCTTTCGAAATTAAATTTCGAATAAGTTTGTTCGATTTCATTTCGATTTTAATTTCGAAATTTCAGTACATTTCGAAAAGTTCAATTAAGAACTTAATTATTATTTTTAAATCTCAGATTTAGTTTGAAATTAAAAACTTATTTATAAATTATTTTTTTTATATTATATATTATATGTCAATACTAAATATTAAATATTTTATTCATATATTATAATATTTATTAGTTTTTATTAATTTTATTAATTTTTATTGATTTTTTAATAATATTTATATTATATATTAATATATTAATATTAAATATAGAACTTTTCGATTGAAACCGATCAGCCTATCGAGCTCGGATCGAATTACATTTCGAGTCGAATTTTCCCGATCTCGAGTTGCTCACGATTCATCATTTTACAGCCCTACAGACAGGTGACAGAGTGCAAGAGAGAAAAAGAAAGGATTCCATTAACCATAGTCAGCGATCCGCCATGGCTTCCACTCCCATCAAGAAGCTATCTAAAGGGATCCAGGAGGTTCTGATCTTCAATAACGAAGAGGATGTCTCAGTCTCTCTGGCGAAGCTCACGTCCGAGCTTTCGGAGAAGTACACGAACGATAAGGGTAAATTCACTGTCGTTCTCTCCGGTGGAACCCTGATCGACTCTCTCAGGTGAGAATCGTAGTTCAATCTTTGTTTTTTTCCCTTTGATGTTTTGATTCTTCTTCAATTGGTGGGCAATGCTGCAGGAAGCTGTTGGAAGCTCCGTACAAGGACTCTGTGAACTGGGCGAAGTGGCATGTGTTCTGGGTTGATGAGAGAGTGGTGCCCAAGAATCACCCGGACAGCAATTACAAGCTCGCCTATGATGGGTTTCTCTCTAAGGTGAAGCAAAGATCACTGCTTTTTTTTTTTATCATCTTTACCATCTCTTTTATTGTTCAGTGGATTGTTTCAATTATGCCTGTTTTTTTTTTTTCTTTTCCCTGTTTAATGGATGTATGCTTTGGATATAACGGAGGGAATGAGATGTTTACTGGTTTAGGGTTGGCATTTGAACTGGTATCATGTTCAAGAAGTTTGGTTGGTTGTCATAGGATTATGGTTTTATCATGATGTTCACAGGATGCTTAGATTAGAGTTTTATGGTGGAAAATAAGAATATTGGTTCTCCTGTTGCTTATACTTATGTTGGAAGAGAATATTGTTCTACAAATAACTAGTTTGATGTCTACTTCATATTTGTATTGATAATTCGTTCTAGTTGTCGAAAGCACTCTGTGTTGCTTTTCAGAAGAAAACTAAAAGCCTATGGGATGTCATATGTTCGTCCATTAGGATCTAGGAATAGGGATTGGGAGAGGCGTAATTACTAGGAAAGTTACTTTGCTTACGACCTAAGCTCCAAATGGTTTTGATAGAAGTCTATTTTGAAAATTGGAAGAGCGGCTTCTGCTATGTTCCTGTGCTGCTGCTTCCAACTTCTTGCACTTTGCAAATTATTGATTGCTATATGTAGGGCGGATGGTTATGAACAGCTTTAATTCACTTAAATTTGTGACAATTGTATCAAAATATATTGATATGAAATATTTTATGACCTTTTGCAATGGTTTGCCTAGATATTACATTACTATGAGGGAGTTTTGGAACTCAAAAGCTGATGTTTTAGGAGTATAATATACTTACAAGAGTGAGAAAAATTGCTGAAAATATCAGCTTATATGGACCTTTCATCTGGATATGTTGTTTGATAGAACATTAGTTGACACATGGATGAATGCGTTAGTAACAAACCTGCAACCATAATAGGAATTGATGTTCTTTCTGGTAAGATGGTAAGCCAATATGGATAAATTATGCCTCAATTGGGCATCAATTAATACTATTCATTACCATACTAGATGTAATTTTCATCAAGCAAATAGGTGTCCATCCAATCAGTTACCCCAGTACCACACAATTCAGCTTAGTTAGGCCAATTCGGATTGTCTGCAGCACAACCAAACAATCATGAACTTTCTTTAATTAATGTTTAATTTCCTCAATGAACATGTGTGTAGTTTCTGATTTCATGATTTAATTAGAGTTAAATGTCAGCGATACTCCATCCCTCCATCCGAGCATCACACAAAAAGTCAAATGTCTTTTTTAAATAATAGATTCATCGTGTTGAAGGGGGATTTTTTTAAATCATAGTTTAATTTGTAATGATTTGTGTCTGCTTGTCAGGTGCCAATTCCATCAGGTCAGGTTTATGCCATTAATGACTCCTTATCAGCAGAGGGAGCTGCTGATGATTATGAGGCCTGTTTAAAACATTTGGTTAACACCGGGGTTCTGGAACTATCAACCACTACTGGTTTCCCAATATTCGATCTCATGTTATTAGGAATGGGCCCAGATGGTCATATGGCTTCCCTTTTCCCAGGCCATCCTCTGTGTCAGGAGAAACATCGTTGGGTGACATACATTACCAACTCTCCCAAGCCACCACCTGTTAGAATCACCTTCACATTTCCTGTGATCAATGCATCTGCTAATATCGCCCTTGTAATTACTGGACATGGTGAAGCCGGTGCAGTGGCGAAGGCACTACGACCTGATTTGATGCCTGTTGAGATGGTTTCAATTGGCGGAGAGTTTACTTGGTTTCTTGATAAGGATGCTGCTTCAAAGTTGCCTAATTAGGAGAGGTTATATCTCGATGTACTACTGCAGGAGTTTCAGCCATTGTGAGTGCCTTCCTTTGCTTCACTGTGACTGCTATTTAATAAATAATGCCTCCTGTTTAACAAATAAGCTTATGTTCAAAAGTCATGGAGATGTTGTGCATTTCCCAGCTTTCTGAACATATGAAGTCATGGAACTGTGTGGTTTCCAGCTTATAAAGTCTATTTGCTGCATCTCTGTGTTTTTCTTAATATTGTTAAGTATGTTCTGATCATTATGTGATGTTATTGAATTCAAAATATAAGAGCTAAGTGAGATTTTATATTTAGAGTTTTGAAAATAAGAAATTAGTTTTTCTTTGTTTTCTAAATACATTTAAAAAGAAATTCATCCCAAAGTATGCATAACTTAAAATTTCAGATTTCATAAGTGGAAAAATCTAACACAACCTCGACTCAACGCAAAGAAGCAGCTTGTCTATGATGGCATCGAGAGAGTACGAGCAATATCAATGAAGATCTATAGAATGATCTTAATCAAACCGAATGAGATCAAAGGAAATCTGGAGTGAACCAGATCAATCAGAATTAGAGCATCACTCCTTATATAGAAATATATATAACTTTACACACTCAGCTAGTGATCCAGACACTAATAAACTTATAAAGTGTAAATCAAACACAAAGGATTAATAATATCCCACGTTATATAGAAATATATATAACTGTATTGGTATCTGAATCAGTGAGTGATGATTCTGATTGATCTTGTTTGTTCTCAATTTCCTTTGATCTCGTACAACTTGATTAGGATCATTCAGTAGATCTCAATTGATATCGCTCGTAGATATATAAGTCTCACTTACAAAAATGGAGGTTAATGTGATTAGAATGGTGTTAAATTATCTCATGTCTCCATCCCATTTTAGATGATTTTTGTTTTTTCACATTCCCAAATCATTAAAAGTTTTATGCCATTAATGACTCCTTGTGACCTGAAGGAAGGAGTTGCAGTCTTGCAGATGACTATGAAGCAACCATGTTTGAAACATTTGGTCAGCTTTGGAATATTTCTTCAAGTATCAACTACAAACTGGCTTCCCAATATTTGACTTCATTCAACTTGGAAGGCATTAGGGTGTATCTGCTGTTCTTCATTTACTATGTAAATATATTGATACAATTATCTAATAATAATTTAAGTGTTTTGTCGGTTGGTTTTTTATAAAATATTTTTTATGATTCTTATATTTATAAATAAGTAGATAAAAAGATAAATAATCTTTTTTTAAAAAAGAGAGTTGTCACCCACAGGTGTTAATAGGTATTGGAGACAATGAAACAGGAACAAGTGTTTTTTGATATTTTTTTATATGAAAATATTTGGATATCAACTTTCACGAGGAAATTTGGCTAGTCTATTTACTCTTATAAGTTATAAGTAGGGTAGTAAACGGGCCGAGTTCGATCAGGTGGGCCAAGCTCAAATTTAGCTCGAAATAGTCTAGCTTGAGTTCGAACTTGAAATTAGCTCAAATAAGGTTCTTCGAGCTCGGCTCGATTTAGCTCGAAATTAAGAACTCAATTATAATTTTGAATCTTGAGATCGGCTCAATTTAGCTAAAATTTAAAACTTATTTATAAATTAATTTTATATTTTATATCTTATATTAATAATAGATATTAAATATTTTATTTATATATTGTATAATATATTAATATTTATTAATATTTATATTATATATTAATATATTAATATTAAATTTCAAGTTTTTTGAGCTGAGCTCGATCAAGCTCAAGCTCAACTTGAAATATCGAAATTCCGAGCTGAGCTTGAGCTTTTACATCTCAAGCTGCTCATTAACAGCTTGATCGTTTGACAACACTACTCATAAAGAGAGGTTGAGGGCCTGTGACGGGCTTCTAGTGGCTTATCCATATTTATCAAAATGAAAATAAAAATAAATTCATCCGACACAAATTATAGTCATAGTCAGATTCAAACTCAAATCCACATATCTCTAAAATTATGAGTAGAACTCAAACCCAAATATCAGATTCTGACTCAAACCCAAAAACTTGTACAATTAGAATTTTGAACACAAGTCAGGAACTAGGACCTCTATATAAGTAGAGGCCCGTGTCACTCCAAGACCTCCTCAATATCTCCTTCTCTTTCTCTCCCCGGTCTCCAGATCAAGAATTAAAAGTACTATCTCTGATTTATGTTTAAGATTAGGTTTTCGAATTCATGGATTTAATGTCTGGATCTATTGCTTTTCCAGTGATGTCGAATGAGAACTCCCCCTTCCCATGTGCGAAGCATTGCGGCTTCTTCGGCGACCCTGAGACTCGCAACCTCTGCTCCAAATGCTACAAGGATGAATTATTTTTGTCCGTGAAGGCATCTATCCATAAAATAGATGTTCAAGAGAATCAAGAGAAAGACAAGAAAGCTAAAACCTTAACCCGAGAATCATTGGATGTGAAAAAGACGACGCCGTTGAAGAAAGTTTCAATCCGATGCCTTGTTTGCAAGAAGAAGGTGGGGTTGATCGGCTTCAGTTGCCGGTGCGGCGGTTTGTTTTGCTCGTCTCATCGGTACGCCGAACAACATCAATGTCAATATGATTACAAAAATGCGGAGAAGAACTCCATTGCCAAGGCGAATCCAGTGGTGAAGGCTAAGTTTGGAACAATTTGAGGTCTATATTTACAATAGTGCATCCAAGGATTTATTATATTTTATTTTTACTTCTTTATATTCTGAGTGTCTATTTTGTATATTCATTATTCATAAAAACATTTAATCTGTACTTTAGGATTTTAGAATTTTTTCATAATTTTATATTTATTTTAATTTAAAAAAAATTGTATTTTTAATTTTAAAAAGTATCTATCAAGCTATATATTTGTGGGAGTTTATTGGTTAGGTATATACTAATAAATTGGCCCTTCGCATTGCTCAGGATTTTGAAAAAATAAAAAATAGTTATTGTAGCTCAGTTAGGTATGGATGCATCTTAAAGAGACCATGTTGGACAGCCGAAAGTAGAGAACAGTAAGAACTAGAATTCTTATCGATACTGGGGGAATAAAATGGATTTATGCTCAACTCTCCTAGTCGCAGAGCCACTATGGTCGGCGATGGTTGGCACGTCGAGAAATGCACCTTAGATCAAATATTTTGAATCGGCTTCCATGGAAAATTCAGACTTTCTTTTTGATGCTGCAAGTGAAGGAACCGGATCGGAAAACAAAAGGGATGTCTGTTCCAGGAGATGAAAAAAGCTTTGATTGTGTAATCACTTATAAAATATTTATATTATTTTAAATTCAGAAGTATGAGAAAATTTCAAAATCTTTATTTATTTTTTTTTAAATTTTTTAAAATTAAAATTATTCGACTCATTCTCTTTCACTTTTATAGATAAATATTTTTAAAAAATAAAAAATAAAAAAATTTGAGATATTTATATTATTAAATTCAAAATTATGAGAAATTTCACAATCTCAATTTAATTTTTTGTTTTTATTTAAATTTTTTTCAAAATTAAAATTATCCAACTCATTCTCTTTTCTTATGTAATATAGATAAATATTTTTTTAAAATAAAAAATCCAAAATTCTTATATATATATATATATAATTTTAAGTTCCAAATTAGGAGAAAATTTCAAAATCTCAATTTAATTTTATTTTTTTTATTTTTTTCAAAAATAAAATTATCCTCCTCATTTTCTTTCGTTATGTAATATAAATAAATATTTTTTAAAATTAAAAAATTCCAAAATTTAATGTCTGGATCTATTGCTTTTCCAGTGATGTCGAATGAGAACTTCCCCGTCCCATGTGCGAAGCATTGCGGCTTCTTTGGCGACCCTAAGACTCGCAACCTCTGCTCCAAATGCTACAAGGATGAATTATTTTTGTCCGTGAAGGCATCTATCCATAAAATAGATGTTCAAGAGAAAGACAAGAAAGCTAAAACCTTAACCCGAGAATCATTGGATGTGAAAAAGATGACGCCGCTGAAGAAAGTTTCAATCCGATGCCTTGTTTGCAAGAAGAAGGTGGGGTTGATCGGCTTCAGTTGCCGGTGCGGCGGTTTGTTTTGCTTGTCTCATCGGTACGCCGAACAACATCAATGTCAATATGATTACAAAAATGCGGAGAAGAACTCCATTGCCAAGGCGAATCCAGTGGTGAAGGCTAAGTTTGGAACTATTTGAGGTCTATATGTGTAGTAGTGCATCCACAGATTTATTATATTTTATTTTTTACTTTTTTTTTTATTCTCGAGTGCTCTATTATGTATATTCATTATTCATAAAAACATTTAATCTATAATCCAGGATTTTAGAATTTTTTTCATAATTTTATATTTATTTTAATTTAAAAAAAATTGTATTTTTAATTTTAAAAAATATCTATCAATCTATATATTTGTGGGAGTTTATTGGTTAGGTATATACTAGTAAATTGGCCCTTCGCATTGCTCAGGATTTTGAAAAAATAAAAAATAGTTACTGTAGCTCAGTTGGGTATGGATGCATCTTAAGAGACCATGTTGGACAGCCGAAAGAAGAGAACAGTAAGAACTAGAATTCTTATCGATACTGGGGGAATAAAATGGATTTATGCTCAACTCTTCTAGTCGCAGAGCCACTATGGTCGGTGATGGTTGGCGTGTCGAGAAATGCACCTTAGATCAAATATTTTGAATCGGCTTCCATGGAAAATTCAGACTTTCTTTTTGATGCTGCAAGTGAAGGAACCAGATCAGAAAACAGAAGGGATATCTGTTCCAGGAGATGAAAAAAGCTTTGATTGTGTAATCACTTATAAAATATTATATTTATATTATTTTAAATTCAAAAGTATGAGAAAATTTCAAAATCTTAATTTATTTTTTTAAATTTTTTTTAAAATTAAAATTATTCAACTCATTCTCTTTCACTATTATAGATAAATATTTTTAAAAAATAAAAAAATAAAAAATTTTGAGATATTTATATTATTAAATTCAAAATTATGAGAAATTTCACAATCTCAATTTAATTTTTTGTTTTTATTTAAATTTTTTTCAAAATTAAAATTATCCAACTCATTCTCTTTTCTTATGTAATATAGATAAATATTTTTTTAAAATAAAAAATCCAAAATTCTTATATATATATATATATATATATATATATATATATATATATATATATATAATTTTAAATTCCAAATTATGAGAAAATTTTACAATCTCAATTTAATTTTCTATTTTTTTAAATTTTCTTCAAAAATAAAATTATGTGACTCATTTTTTTCACTATGTAACATAGATAAATATTTTTTAAATTTTAAAAAATACAAAATTTTGAGAAAATTCTAAAACCTCATTCTAATTTTTTATTTATAATTTTTTTAAATTAAAATTAGACTCCTTTTCATCTAGTAATATATAGATAATTTTAATTTTTTAAAAATTCAAAATATTCATAAATATTTATGATATCAACTTTCACAAGAAAAATTGGTTAGTCTATTGACTCTAATCAAGAGAGGTTGAGGGTTCAAACCATGTTTGTGTCGTGATTCTAGTGATTTGTTCACATTTATAGAAAAAAAAATATACTGACAGCCTTGCTATATTGTTAGTATAAATACAAATAAATCAATCCAACATGAGCAGATAAAAGTTTATGATAATGCTTCAATAGAATTAAAACTAGCATTAAACAATAGAGATAGTAAAGTAGTGTTTCGTTGGTTGGATGGGGGGTTACATCCAGGGATGGGTAACTTCCCATCCAACACTTTTTACTTTATGGTGTTTGATTGGTTTAAGACAAGTGAATGGGACTTTCTTCATCCAAAAAAATAACGGATGGGCAACCACATTTGAAAACCACTGGATGGTTTGTTCCATCTAAGATTTAAATATTACTTAAAGCATAACAAAAATGGTTTGTCAACCTTTATCAATACTCTCTCTCTCTCTCTCTCTCTCTCTCTCTCTCTCTCTCTATATATATATATATATATATATATGTGTTAGTCTGATCTTGGTAGAAGCGATAATTTGTCTTGAAGTCTGATCGCCCCTTATTTTAGCTCACTTGCATTGTGTTTTAAGAAAATCCAACCATATGGATGGAAAGAATATCGAAAAATAAGCTAGCATGTCAATTTTCATACAATTTGGGAACTTGTAGGGTTTCATCTTTAAATGTGAAATTTTGAACCGATAAATTTCTATAAATTTTCACCCGTTAAGATGAAGACCCTACAAATATAAATCAAAAATCAACTAAGCTTTATTTTTCGATATTCCATCCATACTACTTAAATCCTAAAACACTTGCAGTCTGAAAAATAGAGGCCGAAATAGGAATAGATAAGCAAATGTTCAGGCCTTTATACAAACACTGGTATATATATATATAGAGACTTTGAGAGGGCAATACTTGTGACCAAACAAACAGTTCAATTTAAACTGAGAGCAAATTCACAAGATATCCAAGTTAGTTTCACTTTTTGTGTTTTCCTCATGAAAGTGGGCATTCATTCTTAATATAGTGACCTCTCACTCCCATTCTCATGTGATTGATACTAGTAACATCATGTGCAAAAGAGTGCAAATCCATGTGAATGGACCCCATTTCAAATGCTTCATCTCCCTCCATCACTAATTAAAATCTTAATTGCTTATAATTTCTCAATTGCTCCACATTCCAATAATAAAATTTTCAAGTTTATGTATGTCTTTTTTCTCTACTCATGAGCCCCTCTTTGTTTAAAAAATGAAATGTGAATTTTGCATAATTTTTTTTTTTTTTTTTTGACAGAGGTAACAAGTGCCTTGCGAAGATAAATTAAGAACATGCACAAACATGACCGCTCAATTTTGAGTTAATCCACATGAGAACATGACTACACCTGACCCTTACCTTATAAGAATAGGGATTCAAACCTGAGTTTATCCATAAAAAATTTTCATCTTAACAAAAGACTTAAGTACCAATTAACCCAAAGACCGTTGATAATTTTGCACAACTTCAATCCAACCAATTTAAACAATGGAGAACACAATTGATTCACTCAATCTAACATTAACACTGCTTGTATGTTTATCTTGACCAGTTTGACCAAACTCTAGGAAGTAGCAGACTTTGATGACCAAATGCTAGAGCCAATAATTAATGTCCCCACCATAAATAAATAACACCACTGACCCACCATGGACCACTTTTGCTTCCCACCACAATTTTTTCTACTCAAGTTGAACAAAAGTGTGAGAACTTGATTTGATTGTTTTACTTTTACCCCACACACACATATATAATTTTTTCTTTTGAAAAAACACACACATATATATAATGAATAATACAAATTTCACCCATTAGTAAAAATTAAAATTATTATTTATAGAGTTCATTATAAAAAAAAAAGCTTTGTTTTCATCTGAAACGATCCATCACACAGATCATCAAATGGCGATTTTGACGATAATATCTTGGAGAATATCATCTAGATGTACTATGCAGGCCAATATAGACTCAAACTAATATGCCCAACAAGGGCATACGATTTATCTATTTTGTAAAATAAAAAATAAAAACAAATTCCATCAATTGATGCAATTATGAGGTTTTGCAAGTGTAGATGCAAAATAAAAAATAAATAAAAATAAAAATAATAATAACTCAACATTCTGAATGCAACCTTTCATCAGATTTTTATATAAATTTAATTGGATGATTCAATTAATAAATGTGACTTTTAATCAGCAAGAGACCTTGTTTTTCCAATTTGATTTGTTCAACTGATGTTTGTGAGTTTAATTTATGTCATTTTACTTGTTTTAATGTCTTTAATGTTTTTGTGATTTATTAATGTCTTGGTTTTTCTAGGATTGATGTTGAAGGAGAACTAAGTTATAGTTGATACTTTTATTATTAAATATAAAATATGTTATGGGGGAAAATATCTGAAGACACGTGATATGATCGTGAGTGTCGAGATGAGAGTTCAATTATCAAAATAACCGCATGGTCATCCAATGGTGGATGATGAATTCCAAAAGACGTTGAACGTTAGCTGGCAGATAACGATCTCCAAGCTATAAAAGGAGGTTCTCAGCTCATGAATAAGGTAACTTGAAACTGGATTTTGAATTCCACTGAAATTGAGCTCCAATTAGAGCATCTCTCTTTTTCTCGGAATCCTCTCTAATATCTCTCTCTCTTCCACTTTCTTTCTCCTCTCTTTTTAGACTCCCTAACTTGAGTGTTAGAGTCTCCCTCGGACAAAGCGCTCAAATCTTCTTTTCTCCGTGACTCGCTTTTTCTAGCAAGGTTGATTCTACGGTACTGATATCCTAAGAGGTATTGATCTTGTGAAGATGAAGGAGCAAATCAGAGAAGTTGTTACAACCGATCTCTCCCTCAAAATCAACTGAAGCACTTCAACCTTCACTAACCTCTCTCATTTGTTAATCAAGATCTATTTTGGGGAGCATATTTCAGCATCAACAATATAAATAAAAATTAAATAAAAATATTAAAAAAGAACTTTGTTTATTAATTTGGCAAAATATTCTTAAAATTATCCAAATTTCAAGAGAGAATCTATAGAGAGAAAAGGGATTCATTGACTTTTATTCTAAACTATGTTTAAATTGGATTATGTTTTGTCCTAATTGAGCCTTGGTGTAATCACTAAAAAATTTTTTTGAAAAAAAAATTAAAATCAGTGTTTGACTGATAGATATCGTTTACTTACAAGTTGTTGATTATAGTTTGGACATATTTGTGACTCTTCACTTCTTGAATTAAAATATTCCCACATAATAATATTTTTAATACATTAATAAAAAAATCTTATGACCCAATATAAGTATATAATTATTTTTAAAAAATAAAAAATAAAAAAGTAGATGTATAATATTTGAAGTTATTATATTTTTATGATAATTATATTCATTAAGGATATAGAAATCATAAAACACACGTGACGCTTGGATGAATATCTAATTAACTGTCCTCCAATCCCCTAGTCATCAGCTATCTTCAACCTATTATATCCAAGCTGAAAAATCCAAACAATTCACTATAAAAGGAGGACCTCCGTGAGTAGCGGATGATCCAGATAAATGCGAGTCTACTCAAGAGTCGTCCAATCTTTTCCTCAATTCTTAGAGTTCTTCATTGATCTTTGATTTGGATCTATTCTGATCCTAAAAAATTTCAGATCTCAGCATCAACATATGTAATTAAATTTAACCAAATTATTACATCAATAATTTTTTTTAAAATTATGTTTTAATTTTACATTTTCAGAACCAAAACATTTGAAAATTCTTTGTTTATTAATCAAATAGATTTTTTTTTTAAATATATAACTATATTTAGGACAACAATATTAGAGATAAGATAGAGAGAGAGAAAGAAAAGAGGATTCCATTTACAAGTGGGGCCCACGAACATACAAAGAAACTGAGCACTTTAATCTCTCCCTGTCCTTACGAGTGGGGTCACGCTTTTTCCCGCCGCGTTTTTTTATTTATTTATCTATTTATATTATTAGCTCCCTCTTTTTGCAGTCCTACCCCTATAAAATCTCATATTTCCAAACACACAACTATAAAATTACTCACAAATCCCCAAATACCAAACTTTTACATATACACCCTATATCACATTATTCATTTTGCGAGGTCATCTGTGCAAAAACACCACCTCTCTCTCTAATCTCAATCCCATTCCCAACTCGAGATCCAGTGCCCACTTCTCACTCTCTCCTCTCTCGCTTGGTCCAAACCGCGTGCTTGGCAATCTTCCATTTTCTTCGATCTTTCTCTCGGCGTTGTACACGGAGAGAGAGAGAGGGATAGAGTGGGAAGTTGATGGTGGAGAGGAGAAGGGAGAAGATTGCGATCGATGGTGTTGCAGTGGGCGAGAGAGTCGGAGCACGGACGAGCTTGGATCTGGGGCGCGGGCGACAGCGGTCTGCTGCTCGTCGGCGTCACGGCCATGGCCGGCCTCATCTAATCTCCAAACTAATCAATTAACTCGACCTGGAAGTAGTTGTAGGAGTAGTAAATGAAAGCGCTGAGACGATCGCACACTTCTTCGTCGTCGTCCGCCTCACCGTCGTCCTCATCGTCGGCCCCGTCGTCGTCTTGGATCCAGTTGAGATCGATCCTCATCATCGCGTCCTCCAACTCCTCCTCCGCTGCCGCCTCCTTGCCCGCCCCTCCGCACATCCCGAATCCAGATCGGTGAGACCTGCTTTCCCTTTAAATCACTGAAGATGAAACCAATTTCCAATCTTTGGGCCTTCGCCGATGGAAAGTTTCGATTTTTTTCTCTCTAGTTCATCAAAGGCAAAATTTTTCCGGATTTTTTTTTTAAATTTCTTTAGCTGTTGGCTTTTTCTCCTGCTTCTATTCTGCTTGAGGTTTATGGAGCTCCTGTATTCTATGTTTCTTTTTGGAATTTGTAGCTGTGGCCTGTAGAGATATATGCAATGCAAGCTCCTTTAGAAATATGATGTTATCTGGTATGTGATTTGAGTGCTGGATATATGATCTCTAGTGTTTATAGGATCCCCTTGCAAGCTTAGATTCATTGTGTGAGTTCCCTGCTGTGTGCTTTCTTTTAAAATGTTTCGGTTTTCTAATGTTTTTCCTCCTAAAATCAATCTTATGTTCTTGTAAGCTTTTATATCATGCCATGAAATTCCCCTCCATGGGAAAATCCTGTTGAGGTTGCTTGTAATCTTTTACGTGATATCCTTCGGTCGATAAAAGTTCGCTCATGCAGATTTGAAATGCTCATCACTATGGTTTTTGATGGATCGAAAGGAAAGTATCATATTAAAAACTTTCTATTTTCTTTAATTTGTGTGGATACGAGAAGTTGGCAGTTTGATCATCAAAACAAGTATGATATACCAAGTATGTTATATCATGCCATGAAACTATCCTCCATGGAATAAAGTTTGTTGAATTATTCATGAAGATCCCTTTAGGAAAATCCTGTAGTGGTTACCATTAGAGTCTTTTACATGATATCTTTCACCGGATAAAAGTTCAATCATGCAGATTTCATATAATCCTTACCATAGTTTTTGATGTATCTCATGCTTCAGCTGAGCTGGTTCCTTTACTAAGTGGATCAAAATGGACAGTATCGTATTAAAAGCTTTCTATTTTCTATAATTTGTGTGGATACAAAAATCAGCAGTTTGATCCTCAAAATAAGTATTTTAAATTCAAATCTTTTGATTTGCTCTGCTTGTTTCCTTCTCACTCCATTACCATGCATTCTCCATTCCGACGTCTTTCTATGTGATGTAAGTAACAACTATGAGTTGTATGCTAACCACTCTACCTTTTTTTTATATATTTTTTTATTTTGTTATTTGTTTTGCTTTTTGATTTTGAACTCAGAATATTAAAGATAGAATTTTGTAGACTAAGCATTTTATATCAATTGGTTTTTTTGATAGCTTATTGTTTGTTTTTCATATTTTAATTTTAATTTTTATGATGCCATTGTTTGCAGAGGTAGCCTTAAATCACCATGGTCTCGAAGGAAAAGGAAGCATGCACTTTCTCGTAGACAGTGGGGTGCTTTGTTTTCGCAAGATGGAAAGCTTCGTGATGGAGGGGTCAAGTTTCTTAAAAAAGTTCGCTCTGCAGTAAGCATTAAATTACCTCTCTGCTCTCAATATGTATTGTAGATGTTTTATTTTGTTAGAATATCCTTGTAGCGAGCTAAGTGGTCGTCTATCTCTCTTTTCATTAAATGCTATACAGGGAGTTGATCCAAGCATCAGGGCAGACGTTTGGCCTTTCCTACTTGGAGTGTAAGTACTGATATGCTGAACTATTTCTATGCACATACATGTACAGTTGCTCTTATGTACTTTAGGGGATGATTTGAGTTTAGGGTTGCATTTTATGTGCTATCTAATAAATCCGTCACACTCTTACTTTCACTAGTGTATTAGCTTCTCATGTTTCTCAACAAGTAAATTGACTATGATTGATTAAAGTATGAAATTATGATGTGAAATATGTCACTCTTGCATCTTTGTAGCTGGCAAACTGAGTCACATCTCAGCTGTTTCTGAAGAACATGCACTTCGATCACATATTATGTTATTGCTTTTATAGTGTAGTAGTAAGATGTAGGATTGTCTGGCATGGAGGCCAGGCAATCCTAATGTAGTAGTAACATGTAGGTGATCACTTTGCCTTTTTTTTTTTTTATATAAAGTTAGAGGTTACAGAATGATGAGCAATCTCTTTAACCTGATTTCATTGTGCTCTTTATGCAGCTATGACCTGCACAGTTCTGAAGCAAAAAGAAATGCAACAAAAAGAAAGAAAAGGTATCTAGACATTCTTTCAACACTTTTCTTGGCCATGCTTTTAATTTATCCATTTAGTAATGTTCTTTTCTAGGATACAAGGAAAAATCTGTGGGGTAAACATGTGGATGACCATATGGATCCATGTTTAGTATCATTCTTTTCCTTTTCTTTCTTTTTGGAGCAAAGTGATTTGGTAGAGCTCTTTTTCTTTTCCTTCTTTTTTGAGCAAAGTGTTTTGGGGAAGTTTTTTTTTTCTTAGCTTATTACAGCTAAGATAATTCTGAGTATGATAGTCAACAGAATGATCTTCCTGATATCTTTCATTCATATGTTTTTGACTGGATGATTATCATACAAAGAATTCTCTAATGTGTATATATATTTTTTGCTTGTTTGTTTGTTACTCAGGAAAGAGTATGAGAAGTTGAGGAGACAGTGCCGTCATATTACTAAGCCATGTGATAAGGCCAACAAAGAAATGAAGGGAATAGGCGAAATAAGTAATGCAGAAAGCCCCATCTATGATGAAGACCCCGAATCTCCTGCCTCTGAAGGAGAATTGGGGGCCAGGCCCTCCTCCATCTCCATCTGGGGTGATGACCCAGATGACTGCAATGCAGACCAAAGGTTGCAGGATGAAGTCTCTGTGTCCAACTTCAGCAATATGGAAGAAAACAGCGGGATCACTCAAATTGATCCATCTACAATGGAGACAGAATCCTCTGGCACTGAATCCTCTGATGAAGATGAAAATGACAACTTGCCAACAGAAGAGAGCATCGAGACCGATCCAAAATTCACTAGAACAGCTTCAATTAAGAGAGGTAATTTCTTTGAATCTAATCGAACACAGGAGGATTTCACAACATGGCAGCGCATCATTCGTATAGATGCTCTCCGAGCCAATGCAGAGTGGGTTATATATTTCCCGACACAAGCACAAGTCTCTGAGGAGAAGGCTCACCAGTCTGCTTTAGCAGTTGGACTAAAAGACTACGACCACTTGGAGCCGTGCATGATCTACCATGCCGCCCGTCTGGTTGCCATACTAGAAGCCTATGCACTTTATGACCCAGAGATTGGCTACTGCCAAGGGATGAGTGACCTCTTATCGCCCATAATTTCTGTGATGGAAGAAGACCATGAGGCCTTCTGGTGCTTTGTAGGGTTCATGAGGAAAGCCCGTCACAATTTCAGGCTCGACGAGGTGGGCATTCGCAGACAGCTGAGCATGGTCTCCAGGATCATCAAGTACAAGGACTCACACCTGTATAGGCACCTAGAGAAGCTGCAAGCCGAGGATTGTTTCTTCGTGTACAGGATGGTTGTGGTGATGTTCCGGAGGGAGCTGAGTTTCGAGCAGACATTGTGTTTGTGGGAGGTGATGTGGGCAGATCAAGCAGCAATCCGAGCGGGGATTGGGAAGTCAGTGTGGGGAAGGATTCGATTGCGTGCTCCGCCGACCGATGACTTATTGTTGTATGCCATTGCTGCCAGCGTCCTACAAAGGCGGAAACTGATCATAGAGAGGTACAGCAGCATGGATGAGATACTGAGATCGTGCAACAGCATGACCGGGCAGCTCGATGTTTGGAAACTGCTTGACGATGCTCACGATCTTGTTGTGACTCTGCATGACAAGATTTAGTTGCATCAGGATCATCTTGATCCTTTTGTTTCTCATTCAAATGTTACATGAGATTATTCTTTCTCCTTTCTAAGTGATGGAGGAGCAATGTGGCATTGTTGTTGTCATGGTAATTGAAAATTAGGAATCTGTGACTCACCTGGAAATGCCAAGGATGTCGTCAACTTATTTCATTCAATGTTATACCAGTTATGAAAGTTTCTCTCTATTTCTAATCTGAAGGAAATTGTTGTCTGGTGGATAAGAATTTGCAACTATTTTTATATAACCAGTGATGAAAGTAACAACTATTAATCCCTTTAAAAATAGTTTCTTTCCTAATAATCCCTCTGAATAGAGGTATTAACTTCTTATCTATTTATACATCTCTTAATTATTTGAAGAATTTGTTTATTATCCCTTTTAGTTTTGACGGTCCACAAAAAAAATTATAAAAATTTATGAAGGAAAAATCAACTGACTGTTTTGAGGGACTGCTGGAAAAGAAAAGCTTTTAATCCCTGTTTAATATTTAATCAACCTCACAAAACCATAGGCAATTTTGAGTTAAAAGGGATGGTTTTTTCTTTATTATTATTATTATTATTATTATTATTATTATTATTATTATCCAATGAAACAACAATTACATAACTCGAGCTCGAAATTAGCTCAAATAAGTTTGTTTCAGTTTGACTCGATTTTAATTTCAAAAGCTCAAGCTCGGCTCGATTTAGCTTGAAATTAAGAACTCGATTATAATTTTGAAAGCTCAATTTCGGCTCGATTTAGCTTGAAATTAAGAGCTCAAATATAATCTTGAAAGCTTGAGCACGGCTTAATTTAGCTCAAAAAACACTTATTTATATATTAATATTAAATATTAAGCTTTCGAAAGCTCGAATTTGAAGCTCAATCTTGGCTCGAAAACTTGAAATTCCAAGCTGAACTCAAGACTTTACTGAGCCAATCTCGAGCTGTTCATGAATAGATTGATCATTTGATAACCTTACTCAAATTTCATATTTTAAAAACTCAAAGCTCTTTTAAAAATTTTATTTAAATATTTCCCTTGCAAGTGCTGTTGAAAGTAAATAAAACACTCCGTTTGGACACATGATAGTTTTATTCAAAAGTGAAGATATATTTACCAGAAATAATATCAAATGCATTTTAATCTTAGAAGTGTTTTTTGCAAAATACACCTGCTCAATCTTTTAATTTTTTTTAAATAACTTTTTTATACTTTTCAGAAGTAAAAGCAAACAGTTGATAAATAACCAATAAATGGTTAACATAAAAAATAAATATTTTTACTTGAAAAGCAAAAAAAATAAACCCAAATTGGCCTATAGTTGCATCTTATTAGTACTTGCAGCTTAACTTAACTTGCAGGTAGAATAACCAAAGCAATTGGAGTTTCAAGAGTTCATGAGATATTAGATCCTAACAAAGCACAAAACAAAGTAATACAACACTGTTCTGACAGACCAAGGGGAAGCTGGTTCACATATATATGAATCTCTCAAGACTCTTGAGCTTTTTCAAAGAACAAAGCAGCTACTCTACCTTGGTGAAGTGCCGAACAGCGAAGGCTAAGCCCAAAATCATGATGGGCACAAGGAATTGCAATATCTTGATCACAAAATCAGAGGTCTTGTATGCCGGGGTTGTAGGCTGCTTGTTGAGGTGGAACATACACACGCTTTTTAGGGATAGTTACCGCATCAATCTCACCAATGTAGTACTTGTGCATCATGTCCCTCGCTGAATCGCTGTGGCCTACATCCTCAAAATCATTGGTAGCATCCTTTCCTGCAAATTCATCAAGATTCAGAACATGAGCAATTGGGTTTTGGTGCCTATTCGCTTAACGTCATTTGGTCCATTTGAAAATAATCAAAGTAAATCAGAAGTCGGTAAAATTTTTACCTGTTGCTGCGAGCAAAACTTCATCACCACCAGGATGATCATCCATGAAAGGAGTGACATCGTACACCTGAACATGAAAATTTCATGTAATCCGTTCGATTTATTTCACAAGACACCAAATCATATTAATTAACTGCAATAGCATAACATTGATCATGCTAAATACTGTGAAACTTGCAACTTTGAATAATCTTAACAAGAAACTAAAAACCTAAGCAATTGCAAGAAATGAACAATGTTTATGTTAATGGTAAGGCCTTTCTTTATGGTCCTTCAAAAATCACAATTTATTAGATTAAAAAATTAGTGCCCTCTATCTTTGGCATATATTTTAAGAATTCGTTCACGATTTTCACAAAAAGACATTACACTTCATTTTAAACGCATTGCTCAATTTTTTATTCTCCCAACCTGAAATTCTTGTAAAGGATAAGAATATTTTTGTAAAATAACTTGTATCTAACCGTTTCAACATGACTTAGAAACATTCTTCAACAAAGGTTAGATTATGACCCATGCTGCCATAATCAGATTACATTCAAACATCTGCAGTTTACACAAATCTTGATAACCAAGCCTGAAGAGAACAACAGAAGCATAACTTTCGATAGTTATGGGATTAAGAAGAAACCCAGCACATTGAAACAAAAAAGAAATTGCCTAATCCTTATACTGATAAAAGAAAAGAGCGCACCAGAAGCACCAACACAAGTACGGAAGGTTAAAATATTATAAAAACCAATCCATCATATTTAATGAAGGCCCAGACACCTTTGCACCAACTTTTTCAAAAGCTAACTTATTTGCAGAAATATATCATAAGGGCCAGCTCATACACTTACAACAAGTAGTGGGATGCTCCAAACAAGTCACCAGTACTCTCAAATGAACATCCCATTTATGTTTCTTTCTATTCACATTTACAATTGCCATTATCATTGCATCTATAAACAGAATGTCTGTGAATCTTCATATAAATAATTTTACATTGGTTGCACTTTTTGTTCAAAGAAGTTTAAAGCACTTACAAAAGACAATCTATTCTAAAAAGATTCTTATCAATCAAAGTTCCAAAAACCAATACTTGTTTCTTTTTATTCATATTTATGATTGCAATTACCATTGCATCTATGCACAGAATGTCTGTGAATCTTCATATAAGATAATTTTACATTGGTTGCACTTCTTGTTCAAAGAAATTTAAAGCAGTTACAAAACACAATCTATTTTAACAAAATTCCTATCAATCAAAGTTTCAAAAACCAATAATTGTAAATAGAATACAATACAGAGGGACAAGCACATATTGATCTAATGAAACGATTTCCCCTCAATCAAAACACACTATCAAGACCAGAATAACAAATCAACATCATACTACACAGACAAATCTATTACAGAAGAGGCAGAGCATGAAATCAGGGCAAGGAACACAAAAAGCCCAAACCAAATGCAAAGTAACTCCAACTCTCAAGATCCATGTCAAAACAACATCTTTCACATACAAATACATAAAAAAGGGGAACTTTTCAGGAGACGACGATCAGAACAACAAAACCACTACAGCACAGAACAAGTGAAGAATCAATAAGCAAGCAACAAGACAAAAGCAAAGCTGTAAATCCCTCTCCCACATCCAAGATCCATATCAAAGACTCAAAAAGACCACATTTTTCCCGCAGATAAAGATGAAAGGAAGGACCTTTCCGGAGATGATGAGCCAACAATCCTTGGTCTGGTTGTGCTTGGAGACCTCCTCAAAGTGGAAAATTTTCTGATCGCTGGCCATCCCTGTCTTCCAATTATCCAAAGATCAACCTCACATCACAGAATCACCACAAAATTAGGGATTTAAAAGCAAGAAATTTACCAGAAATAGAGAAGAAGAAATATCACTCAGCCCCAAGCGATGGAGAAGCTCTCTGGAGGCGAATGTGAGCGGCCTTTTGGATCCTTTTGATGGTCCTTTTTCCCCATGGGGTTCTATTTCGTTGACCTGTACCTAGTTTATTTTACCAAAATACCCTTATCTTTTTCAGAAATTCCTTTCAGGTATATTTATGTATTTATTATTTTTCCTAATCTTAAAATAAAAGATGAAATTACAAACTTAAGTGCCAAAAAAACAATTTAACTTGGATATCTATCAAAGATGGAGTATTAGATAATTTTAATTTTAAATTAAATTTAAAAAAAACAGAAAATTGGATTGGAATTCTAGAATTTTCTCTGAATTTTAGATTTTTTAATTTTAAAAATCTAACTAGATTATTAAGGAGCTAATTTTATTTTTATTTTTAAAAAAAATAAAAAAAAGATTTATATTTTTGAAGTTTTTTGAATTTTATTTTTTTTTTTAATTTTAAAAATTATAATAACTAATGATCTGTTTTAAACCTGTGGTCACATTTGAGTAGTTATCAAGTGATATAAGTTATGATTATCTCATGTAATTATTTTTATGAAAATCATTAGCAATATAGGGGATATTTGTTATTATATAACTATTATTTTTAAAAAATTCTGAGCAATGTGAGAGGGCCATTTGCTAGTATTATTCTAAAATTTTATGATTTATATAATTAACTATTTATATAATCAACATGACTTTATATTATATTTTATTTACCTCGTCAAATTTTAATGTGTGTTTGTTTTCATGCTATTGTTGAAATGTCAAAAGTTATCATATTTATATATATTGAAATGTGGCAGCTGACTGTGATTTTAAATTATTGAAATGTAATAATATCAATCTTTCTTTCTCAACTACAAGGATGAGATTGGGTATTACTTTGACAAAAATGAGTTTTATGAAATATTAAATCATGTGATTCATGTTTTTTTTTCTTTATTTAAAAAACATGAATTTAAGTCTCCACCAACCACAATTCCACCAAACCAAAGATGGAAAGGTTTATTTGGTCAGGGGTGGGTGGTAGGTGGTACCGTGGTACCCACAGATTTGCTCAAAAGTTGTACAAGTTGAATTCTCTGTCACTATTTTATTATTATTATTATTTATTTTTTTTGATATAAAACAATAATTATTGTACCAGACACCAACTCTGAATTCAAGGATGAGACATCACAAAAACGGAATAAAAATAGACGGACAAGCGCTCGGTTCCCACCCATCCTCCACGATTCACATGTCTTGTGTAACATGCTCCACACCAGGTAGGGTTTTATATAACCTAAGACTAATTTTATCTTAATAGGTAATTAATTAAAAATCCCTTACACTGTTTACTTTTTCCCTCAGGGTCCTTAGGGGTGTGTATAGAGGTTTAATGTAATAGTATTTTGGGTGTATGTGTTTTGGGTGAAAAATAATACCAAATATTATCAGTGATTAATAAATAATTTTCCCCTTATCTTAATTTGAATGAATGTTATTTGTCCATATTTTTTTTAAAAAAAATTGTTTGATAAAGGAATCCGTCAACTTTAGGATAATTTATATCTATTTAATATTGAGACCTTAAATTATATTAATTTGGAAAAATTTTACTAAACTACCATATAGTTTGACTTTATATTAATTTGAGACTTGTGGTTTTAATTTATGACATTTTAGTACTATGTAGCCTAATCCATAAGCAAAAATGCGTCAAAACGCGGTTAATATTTCTTGGACGTGGCATAAAAATTCAGAAAAAAATTAAAAATAAATGAGAAAAACCTATAAAACCATAGAAAATTGCTTAAATTTCAAAATAAATAAATAAAATAAAACCTTTATAACCCCCAAAAAACTTCAACAAAAAATCCGTAATCCATAAAATTTGGAAAAATAAAATAAAATAAACTTAGGAATTTCCCCAAAAAAAAACCTACTCTAAACTCTTCTAAAAAAAACAGAAAAAATATGAAAAATTTGTAAACAAGTGCAGAAAATCCTAAAAAACCTAAAAACCTAGAAAAAATTGTAAAATGTCTAGAAATTTCACAAATTAAATCCAAAAAAAATTCTCATTTTGCACAAAATTCCAGAATATTTCATAAATTTTCCAAAAATCCCAAAATATCAATAAATAAATAAATAAATAAGAACCCAAAATCTCTATATAAACTTCAGATTTTTTTTTCATTTATCTAATTTATTAATTTATTTTACAATATTTTGGATTTTTAAAGATTGTGTTTTTTGGTAATTTCCTTAATTTATTTAAGATGTTTTTAATGTATGGGATTTTTTTTCATAAGTTTTTCAGAAGTTTTCCTTTTATCCCCTTTTTGTGCTTTTCTTTTTTTAATTTTTTTTGAATTTTTAGGCCATGTAAAGAAATATTAGCTTGAGGTTCTTTTGGCACCTTTTTGCTCACGGATTAGACTACAGGGTACTAAAATGCCACAAATAAAACCACAAGCCCCGAATTGATATAGAAGCAAACCACATGATAGTTTAGTGAAATTTCCCCTATTAATTTATGTCACAGCTCATGAATCTATTAATGGTTGTTTAATACTGATCAATGGGTATGCTGGGGTTATATTAGACATAAGAGGGGACTTAGATAAGGGGACCCACTTTCTCCCCTCCTCTTTGTCCTGACAGCTGACAAGCTAACCTCCATGATCACGAGAGCAACCAGGGGAAACATATACAGAGGCATTCGACATGGGGACGAGGAGGATGACGAGATAACATCACTACAATATGCTGATGATCTCTTGGTCTTTGGCTTAGGAAACCTCAATTACATGAGAACCCTGAAACTTATATTCTATGTCTTTGAGCGACTTTCGTGACTCCATATATATCAACTACTCCAAGAGTCATCTAGTCCCCTTCAGAATGGACACGGCAAGGGAAGAGGCTCTAGCCAATACCATCAACTGTCAGAGGAAAGAATTACCAATAACCTATCTGGGTATCCCGATATCGGGTCGGAAACCCAGGTGACCAAATTGGGACCAGCTCTTGGACAAAGTTCAAAGAAGGATTGAAACATGGAAGGGGCGGCTTCTATCAATGGCAGGTAGAATCACCCTTATCAATACGGTCATATCTGCTATTCCTAATTACTGGCTCACAATATACAAATTACCGGATTTGGTTATCAAGTGCATTGAAAGCCTTGGAAAAGATTTCCTCTGGCACAGACCAGAACTACAGGGGAAAACGTACAGGCTTGTCAATTGGCAATGCATTTGTAGGCCATGGAGGGTGGGGGATAGTGAACCTCAGAAGCTTCAACATGGCCATTCTCTACAAATGGTGGTGGAGGCTTCTTAGTGTGGGTAGGCTAGCATATGCAGGAAAATTATTTAGAACAAATGCTTCAGGAATTCCTACCTCAACCCACATAAGAAGATACCAACAAGAGCATCTCATTTCTGGAAGGGAGTCGCGAAGCAGTGGAGATTGGTGGAAATAAGACTTACGATCCAGAGAGAAACGCCGAGTTGCTTATTCCCAACTCTGTTGGACTTTGCAATGGACCAACATTTATCACTCAAGGAGGCAAGAGGCAATTTGGCACAAGATCGCCTAATACTAAGCCAGGGTCCACTAACAAGCGAAGGAACTCGAGAACTAAGGGATGATGCCAAATGGTGGAATCTAGAGGCCAACGGGATTTTCTCAGTCAAATCCCTTAATAAGTTCGTGATAGATAGCAAGATAAGAAGCTCATTCCCAAATGGCCTATGGAAGCTACTATGTCAAATGGAGATTAAGCTCTTCGCATGGCTGGAAATGGATAACAAATTACTCATAGTGGATAATCTAGCAAAGAGGAACTGGAGGGGGATTCACACTCAATGTTACCTGTGCAATGAAAAGGATGAATCAATGCAACATCTGCTAATCACATGCCCATTCACAAGACAAATCTTGCTACAATATTGTTCCATGTTCAACTTAAATACACATCCTTAATCAACAAGGGATTTGTGGGGTCACACTAGCCTGGGGAAGAATCTACATAAAGAAGAGAGAATGGGGTGGGACCTGGCGATCATGGCCATAACCTGGAGCACCTAGCAGGAAAGACATCAACGATGTTTCCACAACAAATTAACAACACGTTTGCCTTGGTATTATTCAGGAGATTGCTTTTCTATTGTTAGCTTGGATGGATGCAGCAACTGCAGCCAAGAAACTAAAGCTGGGATCAATGGAAGCCATTGTCCGTAAATCTTACCGGAGTAGTCCGATAAGGGAGAAAGGGAAAGGGAAAGGGGAAGGGGAACCCATGTGGACCCCCATGTATCAACCGCAATGTTTCAATTTAAATGAATGTGGTTTATCCACTTTACTCAAAAAAATAAAAATAAAAAAATAATGGTTGTTTAGTCCTTCTTGGTTTATGATGGTTTAAAACTTAATTCAATTAAAGTTTAATTATTTAAAAAATTAGTATTTTGTTAAAATTTGTGAATTTAGTTGTTTGACATTGATTTGAGTTTATAGTTCAAATGTGATGTTGTTTTTAGGGTTATACTTGTCTGTATTTAGGGTCAGTTTAAGTGAATTTTTATTATTATTATAATTTATGAGATAATATTCGAAAACAAATACAATGATAAAAATGAATTTTAATGGTTAAATAGGTACATGACCTTTTTTTCACTATTTATAAAATTTAGGGGCACCTTTTGTGAAATAAATTAAAATCTTGGCAAAAATTGATTTGATATTCATCTTTTTATAATAACTATTATCATATCTATTTAAAAATATTAATTGGTGTTAATATTGGTGTGATTTGCTTATGTGTCCAAAAATCAGAGCTGATCACAGTGGAATCCATGTAAAAGAGGACCATGACGTTAAGACCCACCAACCGCGTCTCCTGAGTCCTGAGGGCAAAATTTGACAATATCCAGGAATAAAAGAAGAGTTTGTAGCAGGGTTACCATACCCTCCATATATATATATATAGATATATATATATATAGTGTGATTGAAAACTCAATTTGAATACTTCACAGAAATTTACAAATAAATACTGAAATTCAGCATAACATCCACATGAAACCAAACAGAATTACTATTCAAATAAAAAAAAAACAAAAAATGGACCAAATTTTGACTGTTCACTAAACATCAGAAACTGAAAACCATGACATAAAGAGGAATTTTCCCAACATATTTCAGATCATCCACCTACAAATCTCTTGTTCTTCAAATTTTCAACTCTTCATTTACTTCATTTATCCTGCCGACAGAAAAGAGAGACTTAATATACATTTGATCATCATCAACT
Organism: Dioscorea zingiberensis; assembly: GCA_026586065.1. Taxonomy (NCBI): domain Eukaryota; kingdom Viridiplantae; phylum Streptophyta; class Magnoliopsida; order Dioscoreales; family Dioscoreaceae; genus Dioscorea; species Dioscorea zingiberensis. The sequence goes on along the minus strand of CM048824.1, from coordinate 47,730,479 downwards.
AAATTATAAAAATTGACGATCATTTTGAAAAGCTCAATTACCTCAACCAACAAGACTAATCTTTTCCATATCTTGCAGTACTATAGATTCAGGATGTATCTTCTTCTTCAACACCTTAGTAATCAGCTAACAATCACAAACAATATGTCGATCAAGTATTCTATATTTGATTGGTTCTTTATATAGTTGTATATATAAAATACGAAAACTACCTTTTGAGCTTTCTTGGTTGAGCTAATTTTAGAAGTGTCTTTTGTCTTTGTCAGTTTTTCTTCCTTGGACTTTTTCTCATCGACAATCTTCTTGTTGAGCTTCCACTTACTTGCAATGTAGTTTGTTTTTGCCGTCTTTTCTTTCCACGGGACTGATGCTTTCTCCAAGGGAAGATCCGCGGCGGCGAAGAGCTCGGCGAGCGTAGTTCTTTTACTCTCCTTCTTCTCTTTGTCCTCCTTCAGTAATGGTTCAGTCATGTGTTCTTTATGAGAATGCTGGTCATTCTTCACTTCTAATGTCACCAACACCTCCACATTGCTCTTCTTCTCTTCATTCTCCTTCAATCTAGTTGATTGTTTATTGACAACAAGTGGGAGCACTGCCACTTTAACTTCTTGTTCTTGTTTTTTATCTTGTTGATCATCTTTTGCATGTTGATCATGATCTTTCTCATCATCCTCATAATATTCTTGGTGTTGATCATCAATTATCAAGGAGTTGGAGTTGTTATCAATGCCGAGTGTGCCGATAGTGAGGATTCGATCAAGAACATTGCTAAGTAGCAAAGCTTCATCAGCTTCATTCTCTTTCATATGATCACTGAAAACATCTGAAATTCAATAATAAAAAGTTTATACAGTGAGAATTAACAACAACATCAACAACACATGAACAAGCTATATACCTGGTTGCTGTTTGTGTGGAACCCTAGAGTATACAACACTAGGGTTAAGAAGCTTCCTGTGCATCCAGTTGAAGAACTGTGAAATTAAGATATATATCAATATATAACCAAGTTAAGAACATGAGAATTAATGAAGCAGTCTATCTCTTGATCATAGACAACTCACCTTCATGGTAATGAAGCAGCTGTCTATCTCTTGTTCTTGTTGATCTATAAGAGAGTGTGTGAGGGGGTGGTGGTCTTATAGCTAGAGAAAGCACCAACATGGTGGCCCCTTGGATTAGTTGGCAATGGCTTGGATGGATTGGAATTGGACCATAAAGGATTCCTTCCTTTCCTATGGATCCATTATTTCTGCTTAATCAACAGTATACATGTCCTTTCCAACTGAAAAAGATTTTAAAGATCACAAGAAGTTCAAGTTTAATTACTACACTCTTTTGATTAATAGTATAGTTTTGGTTAAAGTTAGGGTTAGGGTTTAGTGTTTAGGATGTTTGTTAATGATGGAGAGAACAGACTGGCAGATAAGAGTGGTAAAGTGAGGAGGGGGGCCAAAAGGAAGACAGAAGTACGTGCATGAAAGTTAGAGGGTGGCCATGCATGAGAGGAAGAAGAGAGGTAGCAAGAGTAGTGCCTGTGGCACATCAAAGCGTGCCATCATAACATGCTCAACACGGCCTGCAGGTGAAGGAGAACATCATCTTTCTAACGTGTCATGCACTCAAAGTTCCTCATATCACGCCACATGTTTAGATCCTAGGGTTAATTATATATGTCCCAATTCAAATAATTGTAAAATTTTCTTTCTTAAATAACTCCCTTAGATGCTAACCCCTAAGGCTATCCTAAAGTTGGTACTGTTGCTATTGCTTTCAAAACAACTGATGTAGGTGAGAATGCTAGTTTATTGAGGCTAGGGATGTTGTCTATGGTGACAATGTAAATGCGATTGAGGAACAAGTAGAAGGAAGAGCAAACAAAAGTACAATTGAAGGAGATGAAGGGGTGGGGATTAACTAATATACGTACTTGTTGTGAATTATGCAGCAAACAAGCAAAGAAAACAAAAAGCAAAGCAAGAAGACACAAGAGTTTATGTGGTTCGGCGATGTGCCTACGTCCACGTAAAGGGAACAAACGGTGGAATTTCACTATATATAAAATTAGGGTTACATGACAGGTATTTATACTAAACCCTAATGTACGAAAATTACAAAATTGCCATTTTTCGTACCGTACCATACCGCGGGGGCGTTGCCCCCACACTCGGCATCTACCTGTTTGCCACTGCATGTGTCACAGCAAATATGAGTCATACTTCAACAATACTAAATTTTGAGAGTACTATTTCTAGGAGGGCAGTGCCAACGGCAAGTGAAAAATGAAGTCCAACAAATACAACCAAATAATCTAGTATTAGTTCTTTCTCTCATTCTTTAAAAAGATTCTCTTTGATAGAAAGTTGCTTCTAGGGTTCATATTGGTAAATTTACCCTTTATGTGAGCATTGTGTTACAAGTAAGCAACATGGACTGATGTTTAATACATTTGATGCAAGGAGTAAATGCATTAATTTTAGCTTTGATTCATTCAGATGTATGGGAATCACTGGAAATGTTTCTAGGTGGAGCAAATTACTTCATGTCTTTTATTGATTATTACTTCGGGAGATGTTTTGTGTATCCAATTAAGAAGAAGTCAGATGTGTTTCTAGCATTTAAAGACTTCAAATGCATGTGAAACTTGAATTTGGGAAGAAGATCAAGTGCTTGATCAAGGACATATAATGGAAAGGAGTATATAGACGACAAGTTTCTTGCCCTTTGTAAGTGAGAAAGTATTAAAAGATAGTTCACGGTCACATACACACCTCAGCAAAATGGAGTGGCAGAGCGGATGATCAGAATTTTTGCAGAAAGAATGAGAGTTCTGTTGAGGGCTGTAGGTCAACCTAACTCTTTTTTGGTAGAAGCAATCGAAATCGCATGATATATATGTGATAAATCAGTCACCATCAATGACAATTGAATTAAAGACGTTGATGGAGATGTGGACTGGTAAGAAGGCAAATTACTCTACTTTACATTTATTTGGATGTCCTGAGTACATGATAGTATACAATACCCAAGAAAGAACAAAGTTGGATCCAAAATCCAAGAAACATATATTTTAGGGTATGCTGACAGAGTGAAGAGGTATCGCCTGTGGGATCCCACTACCCACAAGGTTATTGTTTGTAGGGATGTGATTTTTTTTGGAGAAGATCCACTATAACTGAAAGATGAAAATGATAGCACCTTGAAGGAGACTTTAGAGACTACACAACTGTACACATGGAAAATAATCACATGCAAGAAACTCTAGATTCTTCTTAAGCACCACCAAAGTATGAGGTACAAGGACCAATCAAGTCTGAAGCACCAGAAGTTCGTCGATCAATTCATGAGAGAATGCAACCAACTTGGCACACGGATTACATTATGGAGAGCAATGTTACATGATTGTCTTTTAACATATGATATTGGAGAGTTCTCAACTTTCCATAAAGCTCTAAGTAGCTCAGATGCATTTCTGTAGATGACAACAATGCATGAAGAAATTGAAGCTTTATACATAAACAAAACATGGGAACTGGTACCATTTCCACATGGAAGAAAAGCTATTGGTAACAAATGGGCCGGTCTACAAGATCAAGCAAGATATCAATGATCAAGTGGAATGGTATCCTGCAAGATTGGTAATAAAAGGATATGGGTATTGATTTCAACGAGATATTTTCTTCGGTTGTTTGACTTACAACTCTGTTAGAGTAGTCCTGCCCATGTGTGCTACATTTGACTTAGATCTAGAGCAGTTGGATGTAAAAACTGTATTTTTTAATGGAGAGCTTGAAGAAGAAATCTATATGCTCCAACCAAAAGATTTTTCTAAAACAGTCGAGGAGAACTTGGTTTGCAGATTGAACAAATTTCTATATGGTCTCAAACAGGCACAAAGATGTTGGTACAAGAGATTCCATTCCTTCATTATTATCCTTGGATACAACAAACTCAGTTCAGACCATTGTCCATACTGCAAAGTTTTGATGGTGGTAATAACTTTGTTATCTTATTGTTGTAATGTGGATGATATATTGGTAGCATATCCCAACAAAAATTGAATCTAAGAATTGAAAGCACAATTGGCTAGGGAGTTGGATATGAAGGACTTGGGATCAATAAACAAGATTCTAAGGATGAAAATTCACTGAGATAGAAATAACAAGAATATTTGTTTTTCCCATAAGAATTACTTCAACAAGATCTTGCAGCGCTTCAACATACAAGATTGTAAGCCAGTCTCTACCAAACTTCTTGTTAATTTCAAGCTTTCATCAAGTATGTGTCCTAGCATTAAAGTAGAGATATCTTGAGTACCATATGCATCAGTAGTGGGAAGTTTATAAATGTTCACTATGATTTGCACAAGACCAGACATTGCACAAGTAGTGAGAATGATTAGTCAGTTTATGGAGAATCCTGGTGGAGAGCATTAGAATATCGTGAGGATTATGATATACGTCAGAGGAACCTTAAATGCTGCATTATGTTAGGAAATCAAAATTTACTATCAAGGGCTATATGGATTATATTTTGAAAGGGATCTCAACAAAAGCAAATCCACTATAGGTTATGTGTTTACACTTGTAGGAGGGGCTGCAAGCTGGGTTTCAAAACTGCAAACTGTTGTAGCTCTATATACAACAGAAGTAGACACACATGGAGGCTACACATGCTTGCAAGGAAGCATTTTGGAACCAAAGGTTATTAGAGGAGCTTGGGCACAAGCAGGAAATGATTGCTCTACTTTGTGACAATTAGAGTGCCTTGCACATTGGAAGGAATCTAGCTTTTCATACCGGACAAAGTTTTTAAGGGTTTAATACCTTTTTATTCAATAAGTAGTGGAAGATGGTAGTGTGGATATGCAAAAGATTCACACCAATGAGAATCTAGTAGATGTTATGACAAGGCCGATTAATACTGACAAGTTTGTATGGTGTAGATCCTTGTGTGGTCTAACAAAGTCGTAAGCAAACATGGAATTGGAAAGTGAGGAAGGATGAAGATACTATTAAAAATGACTTCAAATGGGACAAATGTTTAGGAAGCTTTGTAGGCTTGTCAGAACGTAGGCTTGAAGATTGGAGAGCAATGTTTGAATGAAAACATGGTAAATATTGAAGATTAATGGCGATTTGCCTTCAAGTGGGAGATTGTTGATATTTGATGCATATGGACTATTTGGGTCTATTTAATTTGGGTGAAGCCAAATCCTAAAATGTTGGTTGAGTTAGTAATTTACTCAGGCATTTTTTCAACATAGGATTAAGTTTGACCAAAAGTTGAGAATGACTCATATTCAAACTAGGGTTTTGGTCATACTTTAATTAGAATTAGAGATGGACTCCAAGCAAATTTGGTTTAGAGACAGATATTTCAGTCCTATCCTTATCAGAATAGGAGTTGTCTCTAGAGAGTTATAAATAAGGCTCTAGCTAGTCTATTCAATTGTAACAAATATAGAGAGAGAGAGTGTTGTAATATGTGTTTTGAAATAGTGAAATCCTCCTGCACTTGCGGAAATATTTTCTTTTTCTCAATGTTACTTTAGTTGTGTGTTAGCTTTACCTCTTTAATTCTCTAACACCTTTTAATAAGCCTTAGCGATGGCTCAAACTAACATCTACCTGCAATTTCTTTTGGCTATATCTTTGATCTCAACCTACATTAATACACAAGTTATCTTTTACATTGTTTTATCTAGATGAGCAACAAATATAGAGGAGGTGGCTATCCTATTTTTGAAACTCCACTTGCATGTGCTCATCTATGTAGGTCTTCACTCTCAATTCCCATAATATGGTTCAAACAAGGCAAAAATGACCCATGCAGTCATTCTACTTATACCTTATCCTAAATCTTATCTTATCATTTCTTTTGATCAAAATTTTCTTTCTAGAACATAGAGTGCTTTTTTTTTTTTGACAACGACCTTAAATTGATGAGTGCTTTCAAATAGTATGTCCACCTAGCTAGTAATGAGGTTCAAGAGTCTCCACATTATTCACAACTCTTAGATTGAATCCCACGACAATATTTTACATCAATCCCTTCTTTACTAGTGGATTTATTTACCGATGCTAGCAAATATTGCCATCACACCTGGGAATGTTACCTCCCTGAACTGTTGGTTTGACAACTAGATTGAAGGAGAATCACCATGGAACTCTGGCCATCCCTATGACCACTAATCAGGGGAAACATGACCTCAGTGGCTAGAGCAAAATTACAATTTGAATAAGGTTCAAGTATCCTGCGGCTTGGACCATTGATTATGAAAGGAACAACTTCTTACGACCTACTACGCCAATCCCTAGAACAAATCCAACACTCTAGCTAGGATAGCAGTGATGCGATGCAACCGCAAGTGTACGGGTCGTATCAAGTAATAAAGTGGACTTGAAAGTCGGGTTATCGATCCTCAGGGAGATGGAAGTATACTAGTACCCACTATTCATCTACTATCTAGTCTATCCAAAGGTGGTTGATTATGCTAATTCTAGACTAATCAATTGAAAACACGACACAAGGGAATCGAGTTGCTCTTGAGGTTAAACAATCATAAAAAGGGGATGCTCGGATAATTGAATCCCCCTTGGACTTATAAAGGATGAATGCTACTCTCTATCTCGACATTTGGTTGATTCTTGGCCAAGGGTTCCTGTGGTGCTTTCACTCCCTCTCTCGAGACGAATTGATAATCCTAGTGCCCTTACAGATGATGTTCTAGGGAACCTAATTCTTGGAAGGATTATGAGAATAATACGTCTAAAAGACTCGCTCTCCTTAGTACACGGGTTCCCGGTATACTCACAATCCCCTCTATTAGAGATGGTCTACACACTGGGAGGCGTTCGCTTCTTCCCCCATATGGACTACAAAAATCCCTCTAGGCTCTCGCAACATAGAGGGATTAACATACATTAAAACATCCAATAGACTCAATGAAATTTGACCAAATAATCAAAGATAGAGAGATAACATTAATTAAAACATGTCCAAGGGTTCATCAATCATCCAAGCATCTACAAGATTAGCCCTCCATGAAAGGGGGGCAACAATCCAACACAAAGATGAAAGAAAACAAAAAAATTATAATGAATGACACTAATGAATGCACCGTTGATGGCTTCCTTGATCTTCTTCCAAAGATTCCCCTTCTTCTTGCTCAAATAGCTTCAAGATGACAATCTCCAAGCTTTCCCCAATATTAGCCTCTTTCCCCCAGCTGCTTCCTCCTCTCCTAAACCCTCATTAGTCGGCTTTTATACCTCTTGGGTTTTAGGGGTGAGATTTACCAATTTGCCCCCCTTTTAAATCTGCAGATTCGCTGAAATTTCCGACGTACGGGCCCGTATATAGGCGTATATCAGCCTATATACGGGCCAACGACCTTCATATGGGCCCGTATAGTGGCGTTTATCAGCCCGTATACGGGCCAACTATCACCATATAGTCTATCATACGGGCCGTATAATGGCCTGTATTCCCTTCAGGTGCTAGTATACGGCCGTATGTCAGCCCGTATAAATGCTTGTATGGGCCTTTCTGGGTGCTTTGAGATCCCGATTTCTCTCAAAATGCTTTCTTTCCTCCGGGGTCCTGGTATTCTGCTCTGTTGATCAGAATGAATACATTTTAAGTATTAGTGGGCAAAGAATCTTTAAAATTACATGCCAAGCATATAAGAATATGATATAAAATTATGCTCAAATGAACACTTATCAAGCAGGTCATGGAAACTAAAGATATTGCAAGACTTCACAATAAAGTCACTGTTAGGACCGGGGGTACCCTACATTCCACACTAGCAATGATATTGTTCGCTTTGGGCTGAAACCCTCATGGTTTTATTTTTCGTTTCACCGAAAGGCCTCGTTGTTATGAAATGTGTTCAATCACTTATATGCCCCTCCACTTTTCTCTCATCATCCGATGTGGTACTAAAGTGGGACTTTAGTTTGCCTCCCAATAATTCTCCCCTCAAACAAAGGACCACATAATTAGCCTACCCTCAGGCGAAACACCATCGACACCCTTGGACATTACTGTGTTGGAGCACACACGCCTTACGTGGAACACCAGGGCTGCCAGATCACTGCCATACTTGGGTCAGCCTCTCCTCAAGGGAAACACTATTGTCGCCCTTGGACATCACTACGTTGGAGCACATGCCTTACGTGGAACACTAGGGCCATCCACCGATAGAACACATCGAGTGCTCAACATCACTGCGTTGGAGACACACGCCTTACGTGAATCACTCGAGCCCATCGATCACACTGCTATACTTGGGAACTTTGTTCCAGCTTTTTCTCTCTTTGTTTGCCACCGGGGATCATCATACCAGGGATGTACTTCACCGGGAATCCGTCCACCCACATCACTAGAGAGACCTGGTTCTGATACCACTTGTTAGGAACGGGGGTACCCCACATTCCACACTAGCAACGATATTGTCAGCTTTGGGCTGAAACCCTCACGGTTTTATTTTTCGTTTCACCGAAAAGGCCTCATTGTTATGAAATGTGTTCAACCACTTATATGCCCCTCCACTTTTCTCTCATCATCTGATGTGGTACTAAAGTGAGACTTTAGTTTGCCTCCCAACAATCCTCCCCTCAAACAAAGGACCACATAATTAGCTCTGATACCAATTTGTGAGGATGTCTCATAGTTTGGTGAGATATTGGACAAATCTTGAACACCTTTAAGGAGCTGAAAAACAGTCTGCAGTAAGGTCTGGCCGATCAGCTGAAGGAAGCTGGCCGATCACTGAAAGGAAGGTCTGGCCGATTAGCTGAAAGGGAAGCTGGCTAATCAGCTGAAAGGCTACCGAACAACAACACTAGGAAGGCCAAGGCAGAGTAACTAATATGCAGTGTTGAGCTGGAAACTTCACATGAGAAGGGCTTGTAGGTCTTTAAAGGAGGGAAAACAAGAGAGAGAGAGAGAGAAGAGACTGAAAACTGAACGTAAAAGAAGGGGAAAAGTTAGGGCAAGAGAAAAATAGGAGAGATTGCTTGATAGGAGGTTTGTTCCTATTGAGAGCAGGATCCATCAATCTTGTAAACTTTTCTTTCTCTAATCTTAGTGAAGATCATCGGAGGCTGGACGTAGGCTATTGTTGGGCAGAACTAGGGTAAATCTGTGTCGTCTCCCTCTTATTTCCTTGCATGTTTTGTTTTATGTGAATATTCTTGTTAAACTTTGGTTTCTACAATTACTTTCTCATTCTGCATCGTATGCTCCAAGAGTGATTCCCTGTAGAAAGGCGGGTTAACTCACATCAAATTGGTATCAGAGCTACTAGTTGTAGATCAGAGGAAGGTGTGGTGTTTCTGTTGAAAAGCAAGGTTGTCGAAGTTTTCTGCACATCAAGTGTTTGAAGCAATTCCTGTGAGATGGCTAGCTCAAGCTCCAAGGTGGATATTGAGAAGTTTGATGGGACAAATGATTTTGGGTTATGGAAGATGAAGATGAGAGCTCACCTCGGTAATCTTGGTCTCGTTAAGGCACTAGAAGGGAAATTCCCGGAGTCAATGGAGGCGGAGAGGAAGGAAGAAGTCTTGGAGAGGGTGTACAATATTTTGATTCTTAGCCTTGGTGACAATGTGCTGTGAGAAATAGTGAAATGCAAGAGTGCAGCGGAGGTGTGGCTGACTCTTGAATCTCTATACAGGAATAAAAGTCTGTCCTGTCAGTTGTATCTCAAGGCAAGGTTCTTCACATGGAAGATGGTGGAAGGTAGAGATATCCATGGCCACATAAATGATTTCAACAAGTTGGTAATGGACTTGGGAGAACATTGGGGCCATGTATGAAGATGAGGATAAGGCTTTGGTATTGCTTTACTCACTGTCAAAGTCCTATACTACCTTTGTGGAAATTCTACAACATGGAAGAGAAACCATAAGTCTCAGTGATGTTGTGGGGGCTCTAAAAGCAAAGGAACAGAAACGAGAGAACGATTTTTGATAAGTGTTCAAATGAGCATCATTTATATATGAAATTCATGCATATTACTTTAAGTTTTGGAGGAATGTTGGCCCGCTTGTACTTAAAATGGCTTTGTTTTTATAAACAGGGCAGAAAATAGCAATTCCAAGAGAAAGGAAGCGTTTTCAAGAGAATGTGGGCCAAAATAAGGGAAACGGAACAAAAGGACCGTCCATACGGAGTCCCATACGGACCCGTATGGACCTGGAGATTTCTACGGACCCCCGAACGGACTGACAGGACCCCGTATACGGGACCCTGAGAAGCATACGACCCCGTATGGGAGTCCGTATGTGAGTCCGTATACGGGGCCGTACGGGGCCGTATGGGTCGTATACTGGGTCGTATATCGTAAAGCTGCAGCTGCGGTTTTCGCCGAACCGAGGGTAAAATCGGGAAATACACCCAAAACCCTAGTTTGGGTTATAAATACAAAGCTTTGTTAGGGTTTTGGGTCATCTTGGAGTATCTTAGAGCCAAAGCATCAAGGTTTGGGGGAGGTTTTCATCATCTTCTTCACCACCAAGGAGGAGAAGATTGGAGGAGTTTCGCCCATCAAAGGGCTCAAGAAGGAGAAGAAGGGGCAATAGTGAAGCAAGGAATCCGTCAACAATCGCCATTAGGGGTTTTTCTCTCATGAACTTTATGATTTCCTTCTCTTTTAGTATGAATTGTTGGTCTCCATTGATGGAGAGCTAATTTATTGATACTTGGGTGTTGATGAACCCTTGGATGACGTTTAATTGATATTGTCTTTCTATGTTAATTGCTTGGTTGAATGCATTGTAGTCTATTGAATGTATTGTATGGTGGCATTAATCTCTCTACGTCGCGAGAGTCCGGAGAGGTTTCTTCAGTCCATATGGGGGAAGATGCGAGCGCCTCCCCATGTGTAGACAAACTTTAATAGAAAGGGCTAGGAGTACACCGGGAGCCCGGGTACTAAGGCGAGCAACTCCTTTAGATGTTTTATTCCCTTAGCTCTTCCAAGAGATTGGTTCCCTAGATCATAACTAGTAAGGGCACTAGGTTGAGTAATCACCCTCGAGCGAGGGGATGAAATCACATTAGGAACCCTTGGCCAATGATTCACCAAGAGTTAACATAGATAGCATTATCCATCTTTAAGAACATCCAAGGGGGATTCAATCACCCAAGTATCCCCTTCATCGATTGATTATCTTCGAGGTCAATTTCACTTGTTAATTTGCACCATTAATTTTAGAATTAGGTTTAGTCACTACCAACCAATCTTGATCGACTAGATAATAGACAAATAGTTACTACTAGTATTTTCTTGCTCCCTGAGGATCGACAACCCAACATTTGTCCACTTTATTACTTGATTCGACCCGTTCACTTGCGGATTCAACGCATCAAGTTTTTGGCGCCGTTGCCGGGGAGATTTAGGACTACTAGGAAAACTAGGAGTTTATTAATTTAGTCATTTATTTTCAGCTTTTACTTTGTTTAAATAATTGTTTGATCTCTTGAATAATAATCCGCCTCATAATCTTTCGTGCGAGGGATCACATGGCGAATCTAAAAGACATAATGTTACACAAATTAGACCTGCTCGTGGAATTGATTGAGGAGAGGCTAACAGATCAGTTGAAAGATTCGCAACAAGATTTGTTTTTTGGAGAAGAAGAGTATACTCACATGTCAAGGGAAGCATCTCCAAAAAGTGTTTGTGATGGAATACAATGCCACTATCCTGGTCATCCAAGTGAAGTTGGCTTTACTCAATTTGACACCAAAACATATGAGGAAGAAACTACTCTATCAAGCTCAGGTGCATTGATTGAAAATCAACAATGGGAAGATTATCAAGTTTTTCAGATAAAAGGGGAAAGTGGGGAGCCAACTGAGAGCATGAGTAAGTTAAAGCCTTCAATAGAAGAACCCCCGAAGCTTGAATTGAAAGAACTCCCCAATCACCTTGAATATGCATTCTTGGATGAGGGTTCACAGCTCCCTGTCATTATTGCTTCAGGTTTAGCAAATTCACAGAAAGGGAAATTGTTACAGGTGCTCAAGAAACATAAGAGAGCTATTGCATGGAAAGTTTCAGACATTAAAGGCATTAACCCATCCTTTTGCACCCACAAAATCTTGATGGAAAATAATCACCGACCATCAGTGCAACACCAAAGGAGATTGAATCCGAATATGTAAGAGGTTGTAAAGGCAGAGGTCATCAAACTTCTAGATGCAGGGATTATCTACCCTATTTCGGACAGTGCATGGGCTCGTCCTGTACAAGTAGTCCCAAAGAAAGGAGGGATGACCGTGGTATCGAATGAAAAGAATGAACTAATTCCTACGAGGACCGTTACCAGATGGAGGGTATGCATTGATTATAGAAAACTTAACGATGCTACAAGGAAGGATCACTTTCCACTTCCATTCATTGATCAAATGTTGGAAAGGCTGGCCGGACACTCGCACTACTGTTTCATTGATGGTTTTTCGGGATACTTTCAAATTCCCATCGCCCCGAAGGACCAAGAGAAGACTACATTCACATGCCTGTACGGTACGTTCGCTTACCGTCGTATGCCCTTTGGGCTTTGCAATTCCCCTGCCACCTTTCAGAGATGCATGTTAGCCATTTTCGAAGATTTTGTGGAGGACATCATGGAGGTATTTATGGATGACTTTTTAGTTTTTGGGGACTCATTCGATCAATGTCTTGAGAACCTAGACAAAGTGTTGGGAAGATGTGAAGAAACCAACTTGGTTCTGAGTTGGGAGAAATGTCACTTCATGGTTCAAGATGGAATTGTATTGGGACATAAAATCTTAAACAAAGGAATTGAAGTGGATAAAGCGAAGGTTGACACTATTGGAAAGCTACCACTACCAAATTCTGTGAAAGCTATTCGGAGTTTCTTGGGACACGCTGGGTTCTATAGGCGATTCATCAAGGACTTCTCCAAAATAGCTAAACCTCTCACCAAGTTGTTGGAAAAGGATGCTCCGTTCGAGTTCAGCAAAGAATGTTTGAATGCCTTTAATGCCTTGAAGGACAAACTTGTACAAGCTCCGATCATGATGGCTCCAGATTGGGGGCTGCCTTTTGAACTTATGTGTGATGCAAGTGATAATGCTGTAGGTGCAGTCTTGGGACAGTGAAAGAACAAACATTTCCAACCAATTCATTATGCCAACAAGACTTTGACAGATGCTCAAGCAAACTACACCACCACTGAGAAAGAATTGCTTGCAATAGTCTTTGCTTTTGACAAATTTCGTCCCTATCTGATATTATCTAAAGTGGTAGTCTACACCGACCATTCGGCGCTATGCTACCTACTAGCCAAATCGTATGCTAAGCCGAGGTTGATTCGCTGGATACTCCTCCTTCAAGAGTTCGACCTGGAGATTAAAGACAAGAAGGGTGCGGAAAACTTGGCAGCCGACCATCTATCTCGGCTGGAGAATTCTGGAAGGGAAAGTTTGAATGAGGAAGACATCAACGACAACTTCCCGGATGAACACCTGTGCAGTCTTCAAGTAATCCCAGAGGAGTTGAACATTGCCAATGAAGGGAAGGAAAACCCTTGGTTTGCCGACATCGCTAACTACCTTGTGGCCGGAATCCTCCCGTCTTCCTATGATTATTCACGAAAAAAGAAATTCTTTGTGGAGTTGAAATACTACACATGGGACGATCCGTATCTGTTCCGAGTTTGTGCGGATCAAGTGGTAAGAAGATGTGTCTCAAGAGAAGAGGGATTACAAATTTTGGAGCATTGTCACGCAGGACCCACAAGGGGGCATTATAGTGTAAATAAATATGCTAGAAAGGTCCTCGATTCGGGTTTTTATTGGCCAACGCTCTTCCAAGATGCGCTAACATACTCTCAATCTTGCGATAAGTGTCAGCGGTCAGGGAATATATCACACCGAGATGAAATGCCGCAAAGTTCAATGCAAGTATGTGAAGTATTTGATGTATGGGGAATAGATTTCATGGGACCATTCCCGAGCTCTCGTGGCAATAGATTCATCTTAGTTGCAGTCGACTACGTCTCCAAGTGGGTTGAAGCACAAGCTATGCCCACTAATGATGCCAAGGGGGTGGTTAAATTTCTGAAAAAATTGTTCTCTCGGTTTGGAACACCTAGAGCCATAATAAGTGACCAGGGGACACACTTTTGCAATACCCAGTTCTCTAAGATACTCAAGAGATATGGTTTCATGCATCGCACATCCATACCCTATCATCCTCAAACGAGCGGCCAAGTGGAGGTGTCAAACCGCGAGTTGAAGAAAATACTTGAGAGAACAGTTTCGCATAGCAGAAAGGATTGGGCCGATAAGCTCGATGACGCCCTGTGGGCCTATCGAACCGCCTACAAAGCACCAGTAGGCAGTATCCCCTACAGGCTGATCTATGGTAAAGCATGCCACCTACCGGTTGAGCTCGAGCACAAAGCTTATTGGGCAACGAGGTTTCTCAATTTCGACACAACCCTTGTTGGCGAGAAAAGAAAATCTCAATTAAATGAGCTTGAAGAATGGCGTCTATCGGCATATGAGAATTCAAGGTTGTATAAAGAGCAAATCAGAAGGCGACATGATAAAAAATTGAAGCACGAGAAGCAGTTCACCAAGGGAGATAGAGTGTTACTATTCAATTCAAGACTCAAGCTATTCCCCGGGAAACTGCGATCAAGGTGGTCCGGACCTTTTGAAATAACAAATGTTTTCCCTCAAGGTGCGGTAGAGATCCTCCATCCTGATAGAGGACCATTGAAGGTAAACTGTCATCGCCTCAACTTATATCATGATGGATGCTTTAGAGGAAAGCCCGATGGAAGCTTCAAGGTATTCGAGCCCCCTTAAGGTAAGATGAAGGTACGTCAAGCTAGTGACGTTAAACAAGCGCTTCTTGGGAGGCAACCCAAGTTCTAAAACTCTCTTTTCTTGTCTTTTGCAATTTTTCTTCTTGATTAGCTAGTGATGCTTGAAATAAATGGAAGTTGTGTTTTCGTCTGATTCTTTTTGTTCTTGTGTTGGATGCTGTCATTAGAGGTAATATATTGATTTCTATCAGGCCGTGCAAAGAGAGAGGCATGAATGAACCCTGGAAAGGCTGGTGTAGGCCTCTACCCAGGTGTATACGGGGTCCCATACGGACTGACAGCAGTCCGTATAAGTGAGATAGAAGACTATACGACCCCGTATAGGACTCTGTATAGGAGTCCGTATGGAGTCTGTCGAGGGCACGAGTACGGGCGCTCTAAATAGCGCCCCTTTTACCCCTTTCAACCAAATTTCACCCTCCTCTCGTGCCTAGAGACCCCACACCCCCTCTTTGCGACACGACGATCATTTCTCTTCAAATCAAGGCCTAATCGTCTCTAGGTATGCACTAATCACTCAATCTATCAACGATACATCTCTTACATGCTCTAAAAACCTAGATTTTCTTGAAATCGATTTTTTTTTTGAGAAATGTCATGAATAGATGCAATCGCATGCTATTTTTGTGATAAAACTTACGTTGGATGAATGTGGTATGTTTTGAAAGTGTTTTGGATGTGAGAAGTGTAGAAATGAGGCCAAGATTCATCGCGGCCGTCGGCAAGCCCGCGGCCAGGTCCATACGGGCCCCCATTCGGGGTCCTATCACGAGTCGTGATGGGGGCTGTCCCTCAGATACCTAACCTCCCGACAAAGTCGATGTGATACCCCATATAGGGGTAATTTCGGGTTTTTTCTTGTAAATCTTGCTATGCCCCTTGAGCTTCATCGACACTAACATTCCTTATTTAGTTTTGGAGATGCCGAGGAAGCTAACAGCAACGAAGAAGCGCCGAACAGGGGCCGGATCATCATCAACCGAACCACTATTTGCAGATGAGACCCACCGCCTCCGATACCTCCGTCTTTCCTCCCGCCGATTCGGCCGGACCCGTGTCATTGACTGGGGAGCTCTTACCCAGCTTGGCATCGCCGATTGAGTCCGGAGATGATATCATTCGGCGGCTGGGACAGGATCTTCTCCCTCAGCCACGAGGTGTTCCGCCGCCCTACTTTAGAGGTCTTGAGTACTTTCGAGGCCGATAGGAGTGCGGTGGGGGAGCAGAGCCGCACCGCTGTTACCTTTCAGCTCTTCGGGAGACAGAGAGCAATAAGCTACACTCAGTTCGCGTTATACATGGGGCTATATGATTGCGAGTATACATTCACGCGAGAGTACGCCGAACTGCTCACAGCCTTCCCCGAGCGCACCATTTCCTCTATGAGCTTACGGATATTGGGCTTGAAGGCGCCATGACGGTACAAGGCGTCCTTCATGATGTATCCGGTGCCGTTACATTCATGCACTCATCAGCAGGACTATAGCGACACTTAGCGACAAGCTGCCGGAGTAGTTATCGTCACTGATCGCCTATTCCTCTACAAATTTATTGAAGCGAAGTTCCGATCCACAGGATAACGACTCAGCCATTATCTCATGCATCGTGAGAACATCCAACTCACTGACATCCACGTCAGACCCTACATCACACGACTTATCATGGGCATGGGTCTCGAGGCAGAGTTGGAGGGAGAGGAGCACCAGCAGCTAGTCTCCCCACTAGACATGACACTCCTCGCTCATATTGGATTGGTGTGGCGAGCTAGTGGACGCTACACTCTTGTTGGCCATGTCTCAGACAACTCAGAGGAGGAGGGATCCGATTCCGATGACTTTCCGCGCCGACCCTTCTCGCAGACGACTACCCTCAAAGATCCAAGCGGCCCCTCCTCAGATCCGGTGGAGCCGAGCACACCTAGACCGGAAGAGCAGATCACGTAGATGAGGGCAGCCCAGACACTATACTAGCGGAGCAAAATACTGGGAATGCTTTTCGAAGCCTCGCTATTCATTCATGGACATGCCGCATTTGCACCCCCTTCGCCTCCAGCACCAGCAGAAGATGAGCTCGCACGGGAGACTTGAGACGCTACTTTTATATTTCATTTATCTTTATGTGGAGCTTTGTTACTTGCACTTGTTATTTTCTTTACTTTTACGCATCATGGTACACTGAGCAAGGGCATCGCCCTGCTACCCTATTTCTTATTTTCGTTATGTGGATTCTCTTGTTTTGTATGTTATTGGAGTTGATGCCTTCTCTATGTTCGCAGAGTTCAACTTTGGATCCACGACCCTCGATAAGCAAAGCATTCCTCCACTCCCACAAATGACTCTCGGCAACTATATCTAGGGGAGTATCGTTCACCTTTCTCCACTAATTTCATGCGCTGAATTTAATTTTTTTGCATTGAGGACAATGCAAAATTTTAGAGTGGGGATGGGTGGCTACCTATCTCTTTTTAGGATTATTGCAAATCTTTAAGTGTGGAGATAGGTAGCTATTAAGATCATTCATTGTAGATATTTTTGTGACAATTATGCTTGATATGCATGACAACCTTGTGGATAGATAAATGTGATATGAATTTCTTTTCCAGTACACCATTTGTGATTTGAAATGCTTCCAATTGAAACACCATGGGCATAGAGAGGTCGTCTTTGTGACAATTATAATTGTGAAAGACAATAGATAACCCATTGCCATGTTCTTTTGACTTGACTAGCTAAGCATTGTTTTCAATGGCTCCAAGAAATTTCGTGGCACTAGTTCAAACTTGTTATCCCCTCATAATACATGTAGTGGACATGTACAATGAAAATAAAGTAGTTTAGCACGTAGTGTAAGTTAATAAAGACAGTGTTCCGCTGCTTTTGGTGATAAACTAGTTTGGAGTCCCGGTTCCTAACCAGAGTGTTCTCCATTTCAAAAAATCACTATTTAGCATGAACATCTATGGGTAAAGTTGTAGCCACCTAAGTAGCTAAGGGTTCGGGTGCCTAATCAGCATGGGTCCTCTGCAAAAAGGGGGAATTACACTCTACCTTGATCTCTAGCATGGGAAAGTCGGATCTAATAAAGATGCCCTACCCAAATCAAAAAAAATAAAGTAGTATTATTATTGTACTTGTCCACCGTTCATCTAATAGGGAAGTAACTCTTTTGATCTTAGGGCCTCAAGGACTTTCTAGAGTCCACTGAGAGCATGCTTGCCTTATTAAGACTTTAGAACATGACATGTGGAGTGAACAAGCTTTGTCTAGGACTTTATCGGAAGAGTTACAAGATCAATCTAAGCCTTTGTGTGGAGATAGGAAAACATAATGAAGTGGTGCACTTGGACTAGAATTCATGTATAATGTGTAGAGCCCAAGGTTGAACACTTATCTTCTTTTGTTGATTTCTTTTCTTTGCTTGAGGACAAGCAAACCTTTAAGTGTGGAGATATGTGATAAGTGTTCAAATGAGCATCATTTATATATGAAATTCATGCATATTACTTTAAGTTTTGGAGGAATGTTGGCCCGCTTATACTTAAAATGGTTTTGTTTTTGTAAACAGGGCAGAAAATAGCAATTCCAAGAGAAAGGAAGCGTTTTCAAGAGAATGTGGGCCAAAATAGGGGAAACCGAGCAAAAGGACTGTCCATACGGAGTCCCATACGGACCCGTATGGACCTGGAGATTTCTACGGACCCCCGAACCGACTGACAGAACCCTGTATACTGGACCCTGAGAAGCATACGACCGCGTATGGGAGTCCGTATGTGAGTCCGTATACGGGGCCGTATGGGTCGTATACTGGGTCGTATATCGTAAAGCTGCAGCTGCGGTTTCACCGAACCGAGGGTAAAATCGGGAAATAAACCCAAAACCCTAGGGTGGGTTATAAATATAAAGCTTTGTTAGGGTTTTGGGTCATCTTGGAGTATCTTAGAGCCAAAGCATCAAGGTTTGGGGAAGGTTTTCATCATCTTCTTCACCACCAAGGAGGAGAAGATTGGAGGAGTTTCCCCCATCAAAGGGCTCAAGAAGGAGAAGAAGGGGCAATAGAGAAGCAAGGAATCCGTCAACAATTGCCATTAGGGGTTTTTCTCTCATGAACTTTATGATTTCCTTCTCTTTTAGTATGGATTGTTGGTCTCCATTGATGGAGAGCTAATTTATTGATACTTGGGTGTTGATGAACCCTTGGATGATGTTTAATTGATATTGTCTTTCTATGTTAATTGCTTGGTTGAATGCATTGTAGTCTATTGAATGTATTGTATGGTGGCATTAATCTCTCTACGTCGCGAGAGCCCGGAGAGGTTTCTTTAGTCCATATGGGGGAAGATGCGAGCGCCTAGCCATGTGTAGACAAACTTCCATAGAAAGGGCTAGGAGTACATCGGGAGCCCGGGTACTAAGGCGAGCAAATCCTTTAGATGTTTTATTCCCTTAGCTCTTCCAAGAGATTGGTTCCCTAGATCATAACTAGTAAGGGCACTAGGTTGAGTAATCACCCTCGAGCGAGGGGATGAAATCACATTAGGAACCCTTGGCCAATGATTCACCAAGAGTTAACATAGATAGCATTATCCATCTTTAAGAATATCCAAGGGGGATTCAATCACCCAAGTATCCCCTTCATCGATTGATTATCTTCGAGGTCAATTTCACTTGTTAATTTGCACCATTAATTTTAGAATTAGGTTTAGTCACTACCAACCAATCTTGATCGACTAGATAATAAACAAATAGTTACTACTAGTATTTCCTTGCTCCCTGAGGATCGACAACCCAACATTTGTCCACTTTATTACTTGATTCGACCCGTTCACTTGCGGATTCAACGCATCAATTTGGGTGAACACATGGGAGAAGGCTTAATTGTTAGAGAAAGACTAAACAAGAAAGAAACAGATGTAAGTGGATTTTCAAACTGAAAGAAGGCATTGAGGGGATAGAGAAACTAAGGTACAAAGCAAGACTTGTAGCAAAGGGCATTACACAAAGAGAAGGGGTGGATTTCAATGAGATCTACTTACCGGTAGTGAAGCATACATCCATTAGAGTGTTGCTAGCCTTTGTCACTCAATGACTTAGAGCTAGAACAAATGGATGTGAAGACGGCGTTTCTTCATGGAAACCTTGAGGAAGGAATCTTGATGGCACAACCAGAAGGATTTGTCAAGGAGGAAGATGAGGGGAAAGTCTGTATGGAGCAAACATAATAGTTGTATTTGGTGATCTTCAGGTATCTCTTTTCTTGTTCTTTGTTAACTATGAGCCAAGGTGGAGATTTGTGAGGATGTCTCATACTTTGGTAAGATTTTGGATAAGTCTTGAACACCTTTAAGGAGTTGAAAAAGCAAATGCAGTAGAAGGTCCGGCCGATCAATTTGAAAGGGGAAGGCTGGACGGATCAGAATTTGAAGGAAGGTCTGGTGATCAATTTGAGAAAGGAAAGTTGGCCGATCAGCTGAAAGGCTACCGAACAACAACACTAGGAAGGCCAAGGCAGAGTAACTAATATGTAGTGCTGAGCTGGAAACTTTACTTGAGAAGGGCTTGTAGATCTTTAAAGGAGGGAAAATAAGAGAGAGAGGAGAGACTGAAAACTGAACGTAAAAGAGAGGGAAAAGTTAGGGCAAGAGAAAAATGGGAGAGATTGCTTGATAGGAGGTTTGTTCCTATTGAGAGCAGGATCTATCAATCTTGTAAACTTTTCTTTCTCTAATCTTAGTGACGATCATCGGAGGCTGGACGTAGGCCATTGTTGGGCCGAACCAGGGTAAATCTATGTCGTCTCCCTCTTATTTCCTTGCATGTTTTGTTTTATGTGAATGTTCTTGTTAAACTTTGGTTTTTACAATTACTTTCTCATTCTGCATCGTGTGCTCCAAGAGTGATTCACGGTAGAAAGGCGGGTTAAATCACAACAGTCACTTTACATTTTTATTGCAGATGGGGGGATTAGGAGTAGTGATTTGTCAAGAACCTTCTGGAAAAACCCCATGCCTATTAAAGATAAAACTTTTTGCTTGGTTAACGTGAGATAACAAAATTCTTACACTTGACAATCTCACAAAAAGACAATAAAAAGAAAGCCACCCTACCTGTTTCTTTTGTGAAGAGGAGAAGACGATCACGCACCTACTTCTCCTGTATCCCTTTGCGGAGAATATTTGGAGGTCTTTGCTAACCTCTTTGGGATATCAAGGGCGCCTAGAACAATACAAGATTTATGGACCCCAATTCCATCACCAAAATGGTGAACAATCTACTTCTTAGGGGGTAGGAATTGCTAACCATGACAATTGCATAGAATCTATGACTAGAAAGAAACCGATGATGTTTTCATGGTAAACAACATATTTACTTAAAACTAATCCAAGAAATTGAGTCATAACAATTTCATGGTTTAATGTAGTGAGTGGGGCCAATAGGACAGAGATAGAAGTAGCAAAGTCACTGGTAAAGCAAAGTTCGGCATTCATGTAGAACCACCCAGAACCCATAGGTGACGAGGCTTTTGAGAATGACACAGTGGGGGAGGCGGGACCAAGCTCTTGAGGCTCAACAAGGAGCACTCTTCTACATATGTTTTCTGGATTCTGTGCTTTATAATATGAATATTGATACAATCTAAGAATTTAATACTTGCAAATATTATAAATAAACATGGTTGATCCACTTTTCTCAATAAATAAAAAAAAGTAAGAAAATAGTGGATATATAATTGCCAACTTGTTGCACCTTCCCTAGACTATATATTAAACCCTATCATCACCGGCCTACGAGCACAAGTTCAGAACTACACAATTTAATGATGTTTCAAAGTCTATTTTCTTTGTTTTTGCTTTAATATAACAACAAGAAAATTAAGAGAAAATATATTTTGTTCACTTTTATTGATTGTTTAACGGTATATATAGGTATTAAATCCTTTGAGAGAGGAACAACCAAACTAGAAAATAGGAACTAACTATTAACTATTGATTTGTTCTAAATCATTAATTAACAATAACAATTCTTTTCCCTTACTTTCTTCTTTTCTCTTTCTTTGGCCTTGTTTCAATGATAAAAGTGGATGAACCACATTCATTTATAATTAAGTAAAAAAGGTACAGAGTACATAAGCGGTCAATAGTGGGCATCATGTTGGGGGCCATAGTGACCCTCAGATACAATAGTTGGACTACTTAGAAGCCTCTCTCTCCATGTGTCGGGGTCATAGTAAATCCCTAGGTAGGTGGACTAGTTAGAAGCCTCTTCCTTTGTATGTTGTTCTTCAATAGATGTTGCACATGGATCTCCTTGGTGAATGTCAGGTTTCTTTTTATGAGACTTGATCTCCGGTGGCTTCGGCCGCTTGGTTTGCATGAGTCGCATCAAACCAAGAGAGAATTAGGAAACCTAGGAGGTACGTTGCATTCTAAATTCCATTGAGATTGAGCTCTAGCATCTCTCTCTCTAAATCCTCTCTAAGCTCTCTCTCTCCACTCTTTCCCTCCTCTCCCTTCTGAGTCTCTGACTTGAGCGTGGGAGGCTCCCCTTAAGCATGAGCGCTCGAATCTCCTTTCTCCACAGTTCCTTCTCCTAGAGAGGTTCGATCCATGAAGGTTGATCTCGAGAGGTGTTGATCTTGTAAAGTTGAAAAAATGAAGTAGAGAAGTCGTCAATCCCGCCATCTGATTTCTTCCTCAAAATCATATGAAACACTACAACCTTCACCAACTATTTTCACCCGTTGATCAAGATTTGCTCTAATACCTAAGAGGAGCAGATCTTCACATCAACAATATATATTGCATTTTGAGGTCTCACTTGAATTCATTTATTTTTGTTAATCCATGGGCGTTATTTATATTTTACATTTCTATGATTGACTATGCTCCACATTTTTTTTTGGTTACCTGTTTTTGTTTGGTTGCATATTTTCCTTTCTATGTCAGTTTTTTTTTCTTGTTATGGTTCTCCACTTTAATTGAATTATAATTATAAGTTCACATTTTTAGGGTTTGATTGTCACTTTCCCTTTCCTTTCCTTGAATTAACTATCTAATATAAAGATTGACAAATAGTAAAAATATTATCATCATATACATGGTTTTGAATTATTGAGAAAGAGGGAAGAAAGTAATATTGAGAAAAAAATTAATCAACTAGAGACTTTGAACTGTACAATGTTTTAACTGTTGAGTGTGCAAACATTAGTACCACATCGACTATGGAGGAGAAAGTGAGGGGCTTAAATATGAGAGACACATCTCTATTAGTAGTTAGGACTCTTGGGCTTGTCTCAAGAACAAAACCACTTGGGCTGCCTTTCTCTCGCAGCTGGTCCCCACTCCTGGTCCGATTAGATCCTAGCCGGTGTGGGTACGCAGAATCTCTGGTGCCGAACATGGAGGAGACCTGGAGTGAGTTGGCTCTCGAGGTTCACGTAAGGCGTGTGCTTGGGCACAGTAACTCGATGGAGCAGCTCAGCCCATGTGGTCTGTAAAGATGTGGGTATTATGTCATTAGGTGGTCCAATCTCACAAACATGCTAGTATTTTGAACCAAATAGGAATCTATTTTTCCCGTAAAAGAGTCGGCAAAACACTCTTTTTAAATGAATGGTCGAGAGTTCAAAACATTCGTTACCACAAAAAACATAGAAAAAAGAAAAGACAGGTTTGACTAAATTCCTTTTTTTTAAAAAAAAAAAACTCCACAAAATGCATGTCTTAAGGATCCACAAAGAATCATCAAATCAAAGGGGTCCTAAAGTATCAAGTGGCCCTCAAATCATGCATTGCCATGAATTAAAGTATTGTGGATATTGATCTCTTGCTACTCGTCCCTTGTGAAGATTGAGCATCTCTAAAGATGTCTTAAAACATGGCTGAAAGATAAGAGATCAGAAGTGAGGGCAAAGAAAGAATGGTCACAAACATGATCTGGTTTCCATCCATGGAGATATTTTACAACACAATGCATGCAATCATAGTGGAGGTGGGTGCAGTGCAGTGCAATGCAATGTGCTAAAAGCTCATCATGTACCACCAAGGACCAGTTTGCTCCTTTTTCTCAGGATAAAGATCAACCTCTTCTTCTTGTCCTTGAGCTGATGCTCCTATCTTTTAGGGTTTGTGTTCATTGTTCAGAGAAAGTCCAGCAAAAGTGGGCAACATTTCTTGTCATGACCAAGTCAACTTGTGACATGACTTTCAAAAGTGTAGAGTGATGCTATTCTTGCCTAATAGACCTTTCAATTAGACTTTCATCCATGTGACAACTTCAAATGTGATTTTGTAAAGGGGAAACCAATGATCATCATTAATCTGTTCAACTGTCAACTAATTAAATCCTTTTCTTGAACATGTTCACAAATTATTTGGACCTAATTTGATGTGTTTGTCAGATGGGATGATAATCTGTTGAATGTTATACCTCCGATCAAAACAATGAGACGTGTTTGATACTAAAACTCGCCATCGATTTGGTAAAAGAGTATAATAAAGGGTTAAAACCATTTTTGAATTACTCAAAACGGGATTCAATGTTTATTTCCATCCAAAATTGAGAAATTTATTGATATGAATTACTTATGTATACATATTTTGACATTTTAGATTCATATATATTCAGTATTTTTGGTATTTTTGTCCCTATCATTGACGCCAGCATTAAATTAAATTATGGAATACCGATGAAATCACGTATAATCTTTTTAGTATTATGTTTAGAGTCTTGATGTGGAGTGATAAATGGCAGATATCTTTGATGTGGGCCGTATTGAGCAAATTTTAAATTTTTGAAATGGAAACGAACATCTACCGCATTTTGAGGCCAAAATGGCTTTAATCCTATAATAGGAGTCATCTAGAAGTCATGGAACACTGGAAGTGATGAAAGTGAAAAATCCAATTTCTATACAGATTATGCACTTCACCGTATTTGGTTGAACACTAAAATGGGAGTTCATGAAACTTAAGTTCCATATGTAAGCCTAATTTCATCAAACTCCTACCTCGGTTATTTTCATAAGTTAAAATATTAAAGCAGGAGTCCAACTTCCAACTTTTAATCACATATAGAAGTGCGTACTTCTCACTTTGAAGGCTTCATTTCGGTTAACTAAACACACCCTATAGTTGTTTTATTTTGGGAGTGCTATAGTTGTTTTATTATATTTCTCAAGTTAGTTTATGATTTTGAGTGTTATTATTGTTAGAGTTCCTTTCTACTATTATCTCATTTTTGTCCCTATAGTTTTTTTATATTATTATTTGGGTTCTCCATGTATGTACATTTTGGTGTTCATCTTATTGCTTACTTAATTATTGTTAGTTATCCGAATAACTCACCTAATGTGATTGATAGCCAATAATGTTAGTCTAAGGACCCGTTTGGATTAGCTTATAGAAAGAAGGCTTTTTTTTTTCATTTTGATGAGACTTTTTTTATAATAATTTTTTCAAAATAAGTTAGGGTTTTTGTATTTTAAATATGTTCATTTAGAAGTGATTTTATAGTAGGGAAGTTGTTTAGATGTTCTTTTCCAAAAGAGTGTTTTTCATGACAAATTACTAAAATGGACATGTAATGAATAATTATAATAATAATAAAATATATATTTTTTTTTTGTCATGTGTTATAATTAGTGACCAACAAGAAGGGGAGAAGAAACTTTTTCTCTCAAGCGTCACTTGATGTTATGTTAGATTTGGAAAATCATTCTTTAATTTACCAAAAAGGCATTTTCATTACTGAAAACCTCAAAACTCCTCAAAAGTTTTTTGTTTTTGTTTTTTTTTTGTTTTTTTTTGTTTTTTCTTCAGAAGCTTCAATCTCCTTATGAAAAATCAATGTTTCTTCTTTTCTAACAGCTTCTTCTTCAAAAGTAAGTCTATCTAAACACATATAAAACTGACAGAAGCCTTTAACATATATATATATATATATATATATATAAACTTTTTTGGTTTCTGAGAAGCCAATCTAAATATGCCCTAAGTGTATTTGAGAAAAAGTAAAACTATTTTTGCATAACAGGCTTGGCACATTACTCTTGCATAATAGGTTGCGGTTTTGTGTAACTCGCATTATTCAGTTGGACATGTGAACAAACAATTACTAAATCCTTTTGTTTGAACATATTTAGAAATTAATTGGACCTGATTTGATGTGTTTGTTACATGTGATGGGTATCTGTTCAACATCCATGCAATCAAACCAATGAGTGGTGTTTCGCTAAAACTAGCAATCAGTTGGGTTCAAGGAGTACAAAGGTCCAATCAACACTCAGACAATGACCTGCATTATTATGATAACAATCCAATGTTTCAATTAGAAGCATCAATTATAATTCAATATAAATGTGGACAAAGAGCAGTTGCATCTGATAATCATTTACATCTGATGAGTAACTAGACAAGGAGAGCTTCAAGAAATGTGCAACTTAATCAGGGCCATTGGGTGAACTCAAAGACTTTAAGGACTATATCAAATCCAGTTGGGATCTGCCAAATGAACAGCAGCACGTTCAATGTATTCAATGCAATGTGAAGATTCCTGGCAGTCTCATTTCCTTTTTGCATTGCTGGAACAAGAGCTGCTGCTGCTGCCCACAACACTGTGATGCCTGCATCGACGAGGGAGATAAGTTCATCAAAAGATTGAATTGCTAAGACTTTGTTTCTGAAAAATGTATAGAAAGCACCCATTTCCAATCATAAAATAATTGTAGAGTTAGGCATGGACCAAGTTAGCTGCAGAACATTATATATCTCCATGAGCAGAGAGACAAGCCTGGATGACTGTCAAATGATTCCACTATGTGAGGCAATGTAAAAGGAATGTGAGAAAAGCAAAAGGGGCCGGGCTTGTAACTTCAATTTGATCACCCAGAGCAATGCACATCAATTTTTAGTATTCTCACAAGTTTTATGTGCAAAATACAATAAACAAATAGAAATTTTATGATGGGGTAGTCAAAAATCAAAATTAATTATTTTAACCAGTGATCTTGAAAGTGTGAACCCTCGGATCATTTACAACCGTGTATGAAATTATTTATCGAGTCATGCCTCTTGTGGGCCTCTTCAGAAATGCTCAATGAACAATTGATAGTAGGCAAAACAATGGTCACATCACATGCTTATATCTGTACAAGTGAGTAGTGTGGATTGAGCGAACCAAAAGTTGTTCACAACACTATAACAATGCGAAGAGTCTTGAGTAGATCTCATTAAGTAGTATATAGTTAGTCTGTTGCTTTGATTACCATGGTAGACAATGAAATCATGAAGAAAATTGCCCTGCTCTAAATAAATGTGTCAACATTTGAAGGATACAAGCTTCCATCTACTAGACACCAATTTTTTTGGTTTCCTCAACCATATAGGTTTATAGTCACAACATTGTTGTTTGAGTTTGGAGTTCAAGCTTGGAAAGGGGAAAGATCTGTGAAGAATTTCTTCAAGTGTTATTATTTCTATGTCACCTTGTGCGAGAGGATTAGTTGGTTAAGCTCAAAGTTAAGCCAATTCTAGTATTCTACAATATGATCTTGAATTAGCCTTCAAGATTATGCCACGTGGAATATGAGACACATGAATGTGATTAGAAATGTACTTTGTGATTGGCTGAAATACTTTACATGGCAATTATTTAATATCTTATTATTTCATATTATATAATTTATGATACAACACTCAGTGGTAATATTAGGTTCTGTTGCTATAGCCTTATAGGAGTTGGAAATTAAAATAAATTTCTAATAAGAGACTAGGATATAAATCTCCAAACAATTAAAATAGAATATTCAAATCCAAAACAGATTTATACCTTACAGAATGAAAAACGTCATATACCGTTGTTTGCTTTGTTTGGTATGATGAATGATGATTTACTTTTGTACTGCTGAACAAAATTAGCTGCACAGTGTTTATTCTTCTGTCAAGGAAGTTGAATATCTCTTCATAACATTTGTAGATCAACTTTCATTAGCTAGTTTCTTAAAATTCTAAATAATATTTTGCTCCCTAATATGATTTTTCTATTTTGATAAACATAATTTGAAAGAAGGTACTCATATTTTGGAGAGACAATATATGACAATTCTAAAGGAGGCTCCATGTGCCTTTTACATAACAATAAACATGTTTAAATATATAAAAATAAATAATAATTAAAATTTTAAAAGTAAAAGGTATTAGACAAATTATCATGGAATGATTTTCTGAATTTCTAAAGCAATTAAAATATTAAATGATATGTTTTATCATTTTCATTATTGTAACACTGAAATTTGAGTGAATATAACCAAGCATATAATAGAATTGATTTAATTTTTACTTTAATAAAAAATGAAAATAAAGTATAATCTCAAGTTACCGGAAAAAAAAAAGGATTGTTGAGTGCTTTTTCCTTTTGTGTTCATACCTGTTAAACTCTAACTATGCTCTAATAAGAATTTCTAGTAATGATTTTTAGATACTAGCTAGTATTGTTTTCTGGTGGACCCCAAAACCAACTCAAAACCACTGTATCATATAATCCCCTAGCCCACAATACATTTCAAACCAATCTTTATAAAATGTGGTCACAATCATGTCCTCTTAAGGTGAAGATCTTCAATCAGCTTGCTTCCCATAATAAAATACCCATGCTTTGACAAACTTGTTAACCGCATTAGTGTGGATCACCCGTTAGCTTGTGGATCACCCATTAGCTTCATTGCCTATTGATTACCTTAACATGGGATCGCTTCGTTAGTTTAGTGCGAGGTACTTCACCATTGATAAGCCTTGGTCTTATAGTGATTGTCTCGGGGAACAAACAATTGAAACTAAGATCAAATCCATTGTTTCTCAATCCACAAAACAAAAGGTTATTTTATGACAAACCCAACACTTATCTTAATCTCATTTTAGATATTTGTTATCTCCTACTCATTTGGTTTCATACTAATTCGGCTACCCAAAATAGAAAATTAAGATATCTTCAATATTCATGAAAAGAAGCCTCAGCCTCAACAAGGAAAAGGTGGTCGTAACAAACAGATGGGATTAGAGGAAGGGCGCTTGACAGTTCTAATGATGTTGCGCGTGGATAGCCTTCGTATGGTTGACAAGTTACCTTATGTTTTTTTGTACCTTCTTAGTTAGTTGTGTATTTGAGTGATACCCTATGACTTCAATGTACTAGTTATCTTTTGTTAGGATGAATCACTAGTTTATCTACTTTATTCAAAATTTAAATATGATTTTATTAAAATTCCCCTCTAATTAAAATAAAAAAAAAACTAACTAAATTCACCAATTATGGATAAATATACGATTTTATAACTTGTTAAAATTACTTACCTAAACCAGAAAAACATTAAGGAAAAGCCAACATAAGTTTCTATAGTTGACAATCCATATATTAAAAATTTAATTCCATAGTACTTAAAATCCTTTGTCAATTGACTCAATTCCTCTAAATTTTATCAATATCCCTTTTTATAATAATCAAATATATTCCAAGTAAATTAAGTTCAAATTATAAAGTTTTATTATGACTCTATAATTTAATCATTATACAACAACAAAAACAACCACTAAGCCTTAATCCAATAATAGATGGGGTCGGTTATATGAATTTTGTCTCCATTAAAATACTCTATAATTTAATCATTATAATTTCATCAAATATGGATGATAAAGTTCTTTATTACCCAATTAAAATCTTATAAATTTTCGTTATCTATTCATTTATAGCACTCATAGCACCTTATTTGTCAAGTCTGAGAACAAATGTACGGACAGAGTCTAATCTATAACTTAGGACCAGGGGGCATTTTTAAAAGGATTAAAGTCATTTTTTTGGTCATTGTACTTTGACTCAATGTTCATTTTCGTCCTTGTATTTTAAAAATCTTCGATATGGTCCCTGTACTTTGGGGTTTTTGTTTAAATACGTCCTTGGTGCTGACATGGTAGCACAAGTGGCATACGAACTGAATATGGTTAATTTTTTATTCCAGGTGGCATTACACGTCAGCATGTCACGTCATTATTTAAAAATTAGTTTATTCAAAATCCATTTTGTCATGTCATGTTAGCATGTCACGTCATTATTTAAAAATTAGTTTATTCAAAATCCATTTTGTCATGTCATGTTAGCATGCCACGTCATCCTAATCTTGCCATGTAAGCTGCCACGTCAGAAATACTAGCCACATATGCTACAACGTCAGCACTAAGGACGTATTCGAACAAAAACCCCAAAGTACAGGAATTGTATTGAAGATTTTTAAAGTACAGTGATGGAAATAAACATTGGATCAAATCACAGGGATCAAAACTGGGGTTTATCTTTTTTAAAATTGAAGATAATGGTTTCCATTTTAGTATTAAATTTGGAAGAAATATATCATTGTCAAACAACTCACTAGCATCAGTAATACAGTTACTCCCTAAGAATACTACCAAAATTCAAAAAATTATTGATAATTTTGTTTTATGGATTTCAAATACATTATTTCCACTTTGCCCTCATCTTTCCTAAGTTATTTTTTTCAATGTTTAGATAAAGATTATCCTATGATATTCAAATTTGAAGAACTACATCACCATTAATTAAACAACTTTTTATTTTCTCTCTTAGGTCTCAAAAGATACAAAGGCAAAATGAACATTTTCACCGAGAAGATAAAAAAGACATTCCTTTTTCTTAGGGATAGATCACTTTGATAAACTCGATACTCTTGGCAATCCCGACCTACTATATAAGCTTCCTACCTAGGTGATGCTACATTGACTCCTAACAACATAATGTCTTATGGCGATGCACAACCCACAACACTTGACCTTTTAGACTTATCTCCTAGGGTCATCTATGTCGACCAAAAGAACAAGGAGGGTGGAGAATCCTAAACCCTTTAACTCAACATTCTTTGAGAAGTGGTTGTAAAATTACTCTTGGGAGAGGTTAGAGTCCACCAAAAAATCTTCAAACACCACTATTCATTGACCAGTTTCACATGGCACCTACGAGAGTGTCCTATTTTTAGTGAGAAATTCGACATGTCCACCATGTGGTCCTCACAAATATGACCTCCAAGTATGACAATGAAACTGGCCTAAATTACTGGTATGACAATTGGATCGAAAGGTCGTTGTGGAACCTTTGGCCCCTCCAGCCATATCTTGTGAGCCGAACTTCCTGTTCAATAGCATACATCATACATAAAGTATGTGGAAGACCAATACTACTACTAGGGCCTCTAACCCTTGACACCTAACACAATTGGTAGAGACTTACATCATATGACAATGGAACCGGACAAGAAGACCTGGAATCTAAGGGCCAACTCTTTGCAAGGTTAGCTTGGAATAATACGATATTGCCTAATCAGAGGTTTTTTTTTTTTTTTTGATAAATGTGGATAAGCCACTGGAACCACATCATAGGCGTGATTCGAACCCATCACCCTCTTTTTGTGAAAGGAATGAGTCATCAACTTTTCTTGTGGAGGTTGATTACCCTAGTCCTATTTAGCGGGCCTCATGTACTATTTCTAATAATGTACACTGGGACACCTATGTAACTTCATATTTAAGCAAAAAAAAAAATTGATCTCCTAGTGGGGTCATGATCCGGTTTACCCATTTTTTTTTAAAAAAAAGTATGATTACCGATCCCAAGGTGTGATGCCGAACTTGGGCTTGTAAACAAGTAATTCAGATGCAAAAACTTCAAGCTCGAAAATGAAATCAGTAAGCAATAAACAAGATGTGGCTGCGATTCAGAAAATATTTTCACAATAAAATACTACTATTACTACTAAAATCTCAATGAATTCATCAATATATGCAATAGAACATAAGAGAGGAGGGTAAATAACCCATACCTGCTCCGCCGAAGAGGTGAGGTCCAGGGAATAGCTTGCCGGTGCGAAGCCAAGTGTTGAGGCAACCTCCCACCGCCTCAAACACGCCGAAACCCAGCAAAATCGAGCCGGCGTTGAAGTGCCGATCCCGGAACGACCCTTTGATCAACTCCTTCCTTTCCTATTTCAACCCCAAAACATCAGAAGCTCAAGCAACCAAATACGAAATCATAGACCGAGATTGAAGGACACTAGAACGATACCTCAGTGAGTTTCTGGATCTTGGACTCAATCGGGGACGGCGGAGCGGGGGGAGGTGGCGCCCCCGTCTCCTGAGCCCCGGCGGCGACGGCGGCAGGGACTGGAGGCTTGACCTGCTTCTTGAGCTCATTGATCTCGTCCTGGATGGTACGCACGCGGCGCCATTGCCAACCCAAGTACCCAGCCCAAAGCGTGTAGAAGAAGAGTCCGCCCATCACGATCGGATGGATCAGCGCGACCGTGCGACCCTCCAGAATACCGAACTCTCCGCCGACCGCCAGCGCATCCCTTCAAAACCACGGAAACGAAGACAAACAGAGATGAGAGCTCGAGAATAGGGATGGAAATGGGAATGGAGGTGAAGGGCTTGCCTGTGGGGTGAGTAGGAAGGGAGCGAGAGTGCAGTGGAGGTGGTGAAGAGATTGCCGGATTTGGAGGAGATCTCGTGAAGGCGCGTGAGGAGCTGAGGTGACGGCGAGGGTTTGGAGAGCTTGGGAGGACGAGGGAGAGGGTTGAGAAGCCCTAGCCTTGTGGAGATGGTGGCCGTCATGGGGATGGAGGAGGATCGAGCGCGCGAGAAAGAGAGAGAAGATGACGAGAGGGAAAAGATCCAAATGGGAGGGGTAGGGAGAGATAGAGGCGTGTGGTTGGCCTGGGATGGGCCACGCGATCAAATTTTTGCCAACGTGCGTAAATTGTTTTCATGATTTTTTTTTAAATATTTTTTTATTTTTACTTTTATTTTAACTAGGCGGTTCGGTTTAAAAATATATTTCTTTTTGTTATATTTCATTTTTTTGATAATTTGGTTATTCAGTTTAGTTTTGATAAATTTAAATTAAACGACAATATAAACCGATGTCATTATAATTATTATTAAATAAAATAAAATAAATTCAGTAATATCATTAATTATTTAAATTAATATTAATTAATTCTATTGTTAGCTTTGAGATCCCCTCTAATGGAATATGAGCTTAGTCCATATATTAGAAGTGACATGATAACTGAATTTACCAGGGTCACCCTTAGCCATCGATAGCTGAAGTGTCTTTCAATGTGCAAGTTCCTATCTGCTTGTTCTATTAGAGACTTAAATTTTTTTAGTGGTGTTGATGTCGAAACTGGTTCTTCCTCAAGATGAAGACATGTCTCCTAATCAATGGTTGAATTTGTTGAAGATGAGACATTGAAAGCCACCGAGGAAGTTGACAACACACTAAAAAGCAGTAAGACAATGAGAGTTTGGGGCTTACCCTGCATTATGCCCCAAGGGTGCTCACGCCAAGTTAGCAGAGACGATCGCGTTCAGAGAGGGTGAGAGTTTGGTAGTGGGTTTCTCAGAAGAGATGGCGTAGCTTGTTCTCTCGTTACCCGCCCCTTTTATCTCTGTCTAGCGAGTCCTCATCGGGCTCCAATCACATCAATCCGACGATTCGCGTCCCCTAATCAGTTACCTTTGCCTTTCCTACTGATCCTGCACATGATCTTCTTTCCGTTATTAACCTGGTTGGTTGTATTGCCATTTATAGGGTTGGTGACTTGGGATTGGGACCGCTTGGATCTGCGTGTTTGGATTTTTACACATGCAAGCCCGGACAAAGGCCACATGTCCATCCAGATTGCCCCCTCATCACAAAACCCCCCTCCAAGTATGTTGCATCCGAGGCTGAGCGATAGGCGAGCATATCTCGGGTACCCGGTCGGCTCGGAGAGCTAAGCATCAGGTTGTCCGTGTAAGAAGTAGCCTCAGGTCGGGCAAAAAATAGCAGTGAATTTAGAGGCGGAGTTTTTGTTGACAGTGGGAGCTAGCTCAGAGATTTTTCTTTGGCCTGGGATCAGCCGGATGAATGTTCGGTGGTATGTCTCGGGAACTACAGGCCATCGTCTGGGGTTTCTACTCCCTGGACTCACTTTCATCTTGGTCGTTGTCGAGCATCGAGGCGGCGCTTCTCGAGGTGTCAAAGAGGGGCACCCGAGGCTTGGTCATTAAAGCCATGTGTGGTTTAACTTTCTTGATGATTTCAATCCTTAGGGCTGGGTTAGGGTTGGGACATCACTTATCATTCCTAAAAGTTCCACCCAGAATGGCTTCCCTCCATCGCCTATCCTTCTGTAAGTTTTTTTCTCCCTGATACCCCCACCGTTTATCTCCAGATCCCACCATCATTCCACCGTCACATCAAAGTGTTTCACCGCACTGCTGAACTTGACAGGACCAAGTGGTCGGGTGTGGGTCATAATGCTGTCTCAGATGCAATTGTCCGGGGAGGTTCTGCTCGACGGGGGGTGGCGAGAGTTCTTGATGGATTACTACGTGGTCATTGGAGACTTCTTGGTCCTCACGTACCTCGAGAGTACTGACTTTAGGGTCAAGGTCTTCGAGTGGAGCGGATGCTTGAAGATTTCAGCCAAATGCCCACTCCACCCACGCCAGTGAAGCTTGACCTTCCGATGGCGGCGAGGATATGCACGGTTGGTCGTCTGCTCGAGGCCCACCTGATATATTGCTTTTTATTACTTGTTTGAATAAGATTCCAAATTTTCGTGGTCTCTTATGGGTTTTTCTTCTTCTTCTTTTCTCCCATTCTTCTTCTTTCCTTTATATTCAATCGACCATAGCTTTCCGCCTGCGGTTTGTGGTCGACCGATTGTCCCTTGCCTCGTGATCATCATCGAAATCAAACTCTACTATAAATCCGCCTGGCGATCAACAACATACTAAATCATGTGGCCTTGAGATCCGTTTCCAATTTTATCTTGAGGCAATTGTGTGACCCTAAACAATCTGATCTTTAGTTACACCAAGAACCAGATTCCTTCCCTCTTCTGAGAAGAATAACAAACCTCAACATTACACGTGACAGATTACAAACTCAATTTCAAATCCAATAAAAAGATGGCACATTAGAATGAAAACGGAAACGATGGGAAGAGGGTTTTCCGAAAGGGCTCTCACATGGGATGCGTTGACGAGGACTAATATATAAATTTTTAAAAAAATGGGCTATATATATATATATATATATAATTAAGGGATAATTATTGAATAATCCCTGGCACTATTACAATACTATTTATCTTTTTCCCTATTCCACCCAAAACCCTATTTACATTAGATCCCCAAACACTCCTACCCAAGGACCATGTGACAATTATTTTACTATGCAAATGATGAATAGTTAAAAATTTATATAATTAATCATAAATTTATTAATTTGGTACAGTTTTAGAAAAATCAACATGTCCGTGAGGAAATTTGGGGGGCATATTTCTTGTGCTTTTTAATAAGAGAATATTCAATTTTAAACATACACCAATTAATATAATTTTTTATTTTATTTTATTTTATTTTTTTGTTTGAGGGCAATATATATATATATATATATATATATATATATATATATATATATATATATTTATATTTATATAAATGAATAGATATGTTATCAGATTAAAAGTTGATTTGGCTGGCATATGAATGAAATAATAAATTTATATTTATATGTTAATAAATTAAGAATCTATCATTTTAGGGAAGCACGTGCATGACTTGGATTTAATCAAAACGCGTGAACACGGTTTGGGCTGGAGTTAAGATAATAATAATAATAATAATAATAATAATAATAATAATAATAATAATAAAAAGGTAACAAAATATAGGTAGGTGATGGGGTTTGTAACACCCTAATCCTTTCTAGGACCCAGGTGTCACACCACCAAATTGGAGTGAACCCCCGCCTAAGGTCATTTTGTATAAAAGACATTAAATACTCAAAACCAAACTAATAGTAAGGCAAATATAAATCCAAATGCTGCATTATTACAAACCATAATGTTTTGATGTCTCAGACAAGTTCAGAGGGGAGTTAACATACTCCTCAAATACAACACAATAAGATAAGGTGATTGTCGC
The DNA here is from genome assembly GCA_026586065.1 of Dioscorea zingiberensis. Taxonomy (NCBI): domain Eukaryota; kingdom Viridiplantae; phylum Streptophyta; class Magnoliopsida; order Dioscoreales; family Dioscoreaceae; genus Dioscorea; species Dioscorea zingiberensis. The sequence goes on along the minus strand of CM048824.1, from coordinate 47,694,569 downwards.
AGGCCAAGCAGTCAGAGCCAACTAAGGGGAATCCAAACCTAACTCCAATCTATGCAGGGCCATGACCCTACTTACTACCTGCAAAAGAAAGCAACAAAAGATGAGCTACAGGAGCTCAGTGAGGTACAACACTACTGTCAGGTTCGCATTACACTTATGTTTTCCGTATCAAGTAATGAAATATCGAAAGAGAAATACAAGAACTAACGATATTTAAATCATGAAAAGACACTAACATGCTGATCATAATATATCTCATGAAAATATTTAGTGAAGTCATATGACACACCTTCAAATATTTATTAAATCTTTTATCGTTAGGTCGAGAAAGCGATTTCCACATATGTCCTAGTGACCAACTCAAAGCCCGATTAGCCTTCCACGGTTGGACCAACTCAACAACCGCGGAGGTGACATGCCATGGAATCAATTCCTCATCAACATACATGTTAGTGACTCTATACCCCTATTTTCATACAAATGGAACCAGAGTGAAAGCGAGGTGGACCAACTCAACACTTTCGATAGCTCTCCTGGTCGGACCAACTCAACGACCGTGAGCTATAAATATATATAAGTATACTAAGCACTTTCGAGAGTAACTGGAAGGGGGTTTTATTTCTAGAAAATCAGAATGGTTTGAAAACAGATAGTTTGGCTAGTAAAAACAGAGTTATAGAAATCACCCCTTCCCTACCTAGTATCATACTCTCTAGCTCTGTCATAGAGCCACCTCTAGCGCAGGCGTGTATGTGAGTACGGTGTAGTGCACTAATATGTCTATGTAATATAATCTCTACTTTCATGCTTGAAAATTTATAGTATTTCATAAAATGGATTTTAGAAATAATCTTGAACATGATCTCTACTTTCATGCTAGGAAACTTACAGTATTTATGAAAATTAATCAACTCATATCATGCATTCTCAAGAAGACAATACAAACAAAATACGGGAAAATACGGTAAATGTACAGTTGTGTTCCCTCACCTCAGTATTGTAGATCCCTAGGATTGGTCGGGCTCTTCGGCAGCGGTAACTTGACCCTTGCCCTTCCCTTGTCCTAGGGAACAAAATACGGATATTCAGGAATACGAACCCGTATTCTTAACTTGTATTCTTATTTAAGCTCAAAAGAGTACGATCGGTTTTATCAACTACATTTAAAGTAACTTCCGATCCGGAAGCCCTATCGGGTCGATCACGTATTCGTTATGAAGGTCTCTCGATGACCTTTCTAACGATATATAATACTCCCCGATCGGGGAAGCATCGCAGGCTGAATTTATCTCGGAAAGGGACAACCCGTTATGAACTCTAACAAAATTTCGGTAGAGTCTCCTCTGTTTTTAGGGCTCCGAAAATATACAATAATACGCATTTAACAACATGAATTTAATCCATTGAGAAAATATCTACATCCACACATAATATTTCATAATCAGAGCCTGAACCATATCCACGACCTCAACTACTCATCTAAACATTCATCCAATTCCATGAAATTCATCCAATCACTTGTTTACCTCTCCAAAACCCCATAATATACTTAGCTCTCTTTACCTTGTTTTCTCCAAAGCGATAGCTTCTCACGGGGAGGAAAATGGAAGGAGACACTTTCGTCGGAGAATTTGTCAGACGGAGAAGCTGGTGGCGTGCGTGCGACTACGTCGGCCGGTAAGGTGGAAAGCTATGAGAGCCGAGCTTCATGAATTTGGAGTTAGAGGGAGCCTGTGAGCGTTCTGCCGCGGCTCGCGCAGGTGCCAAGCTGGCCGTGAGTAAAAGCAAGGGCGGTACATCTGCTTTCGGTGGCGGACGCCGAGTTTGTCTTTGTAGCGTCTGAAGCCGGGCGGCGGCCGGTCTTTGGCTTCGGTCTGGCCGGTAGGCCATACGCAAGATGAAGAGGGAGATCGAGTGGGAGAGGGTCACCGCCTCTTCTCTCTCTCTTTGTCTTTATAAAAAAGAAAAGGTTAAAGCTACTTTATTAAAGGTGAAGAATATTTGACTAAATTATTATAGACTCTTTTATTGTTCGAACAGGCGAACACGCCTCTCGACGGATCCAAGCTTCTCACGGCGGTGATAATAACTTACCTATTTTCTTTCATTCTTTTTATTTGATTAAGTCTTCTTTATGTCATTTCGATTGGTCACGGACCCTCTTAATTAACCTCCGCGGTCTGCTTGTGCCACATCAGCTCCAGAGATCCCGGTCTTGGCTTTTGACGCCAATCTTACTTTATCGGGACTCGTATTTTTGTCCCGTATTCCCGACCAATTAATTGAGATTAGTTAACGGTAATTAAATCCTCCATAATTAATCAACCGTAATTAATCTCTATGTTCTATTTCCTTCTATTCCATGTCCAATTTGGCCTGGCCCAAATACGGCCTTCTCGGCCCAATTGGTTGCGAGTTCGGTCTTTAGTTCCATAGTTTTCCTGATTTTCCTTAATTTAGTTTGTTAAAATAATTAATCTAATTTACGGGTTAATTAATCTCATGATTTTCTCCAGAAAATAATTTATTAAATCACGAAAATTTTCAGGGCGTTACATTTCTCCCACCCTTATAAAATTTCGTCCCGAAATTCGTACATGGCTCCACTAAAACAGATGAGGGTATTGGGCCCTCATTTGGTCTTCTCGCTCCCATGTGGTTTCCTCCACTTGGTGATGACTCTATAGTATTTTCACCAGTGGTATACTTTTGTTCCTTAGGGTTTGCTCCTTCCTGTCGAGAATTCGTATTGGCCCCTCTACGTATGTCAGATCGGGCGCCAATTCTACGGTCGGTCCCTTCAGTACTTGATTGGTGGGAAGACACTTCCATGAAGACCGACACATGAAAGACATCATGAATCCTCGATAACTCCTCACAGTAATGCAAGTCGGTAGCGGCCAGGGCCTACTTTCGATCCAATCTCGTAAGGCCCGAGTATATCATGGACTCGAGCTTCCGCGTTTACGAAATCTCATCACGCCCTTCCGAGGAGACACCTTTAGGTACACTATGTCTCCAACATTGAACTCGGTCTGCGTCGGTGGTTATTAGCATAACCCCCGTTGCACATCACGAGGCTTTCTCCTTAATCTCTTCTTGATGAGCTTCACGATGCGAGTGCATTTGCACTAATTCAGGGGCCAAGTAGTTGTCTTTCTCCTTCTTCATCCCGGCATAAAGGAGTCACTGCAACTTCTCTAGGTATAGGAGGGCTTAGTATGGTGGCATCCCAATACTAAGCTTGGTAACTATTATTGTAGGCGAACTCCAATAGCCCCAAGTTATCCTCCCGGCTCCCGAGCAACTCCATGACACATGCCCTAAGTAAATCTTCAAGTATTTGTATGCGTCCTCCTCAATTTGTCCATCCGTCGGGAGGATGAAATGCCGTGCTAAAATTCAGCTTCGTCCTTAGGGCCTTGTGTAGACTCTTCCAAAATGTGAAGTAAACTTGGATCTACGTCGATAATCGATGGACACCGCACTCCATTCAATCTCACAATCTGGTCCACGTATAGCCGTGCTAATCGATCCGTCGAGTACGTAGTCTTGATCGGTATGAAGTGTGCGGACTTGGTCAACCTGTCGATGACGACCCAAATCGCATCTTTGCCTTGGCTGGTACGAGGTAGACCAGTCACGAAATCCATCACGATTCTTTCCTACTTCCATTCGGGAATCTCTAAGGTACCAACAACCTTGGTGGCTTCTTGTGTTCTGCCTTGATCTGCTGACAAACCGAACACTTAGCCACAAATTCAGCAATTTCCTTCTTCATGTTCCTCCAGACGTAGTTTTGCTTGATGTTCCGGTACATCTTCGTACTTCCAGGGTGCATCGCGTAGGATGAACTATGCACTTCCTCCATGATCTGCAACTTGAGGGCCGCCTCATTGCGTGGCACATAGATCCGTGCACCCACCATAACGGCTCCATCTGCAGATAAAGAATAGTCGCCACTACTCCTTTTCTGGAGCTTTCTAGCTAACTTCATCAATTTGGGGTCCCGTAATTGCGCTTCCTTGATCTCCGATATTAAAGTTGGGCGTATGTGAAAATTTGCTAATAGGCCCCCCAACTCATCTATTGCGAACTGAGCTCCAGTAGATCTCAACTCGTGAAGCTGAATTAGGTTGGTGCTCCCCAACCGTGCCATGCTTTTCCTGCTCAATGCGTCGGCTACGACGTTTGCCTTGCCTGGGTGGTACTCGAAGGTGCAATCGTAATCCTTTAGCAGCTCGATCCACCGTCTAAAGCGTATGTTACGACTCCGTTGACTCATGATTTACTTTAAGCTTTTTGTGGTGCGGTGAAGATTTTACGAGGCTTCACCATATAAATAGTATCGCCCATATCTTCGAAGCAAAGACCATGACCGCTAATTCTAGATCATGAGCAGGGGTAATTATTTCGTGGGTTTTGAGTTGTCTAGATCGTATAGGCGATGACTCTACCTGTTGCATCAAGATGCACCCCAACCCGATATGATGCATCACTATAAATCTCATATCCTATTCGCGATTGGGTAGCGTGAGGATAGGAGGCGGACACCTGCGGTTCTTCAATTCTTGGAAGCCACGCTCCGCATTCCTCTGATCAACTCGAACGTGTTCTTAAGCGGCAACCGTCATTAGGTAGCAATAGAAGGGAATCCTTCCACGAATCTCTGTAGTACCCAGCTAACCCGAAACTCGTCTCATTGGCGTTAGTTGGGGCTTGCCGGTTAGTTCTTGCTTGATCTTCTCACGGTCCACGTAGATACCCATACGCCCTTGAGACAACGTGTCCCAAAAATTTCACCTCTCCCAACCAGAAGTCACACTTCTTGAGGTTGGCGTACAGTTGCTGCTCCCTTAATGTTTGCAGCACTATCCTCAGATGGTGCACGTGCTCCTCAACACTCCGAGAATACACCAATATATCATCGATGAAGACTACGACGAATTGGTCTAGATAGGGTGCAAATATCCTATTAATCATACCCATAAACGCCGCTGGTCCATTCATCAGGCCAAAAGGCATCACCAAGAATTCGAAATGGCCATATCGGCTCCGGAATGCAGTCTTTGGCACATCCTCTTCCTTCACCAACAGTTGATGATATCCCGACTTCAAGTCGATCTTGGAGAAGACGCACGCTCCTCGTAGTTGATCGAAAAGGTCATCAATCCGTGGTAAGGGATATTGGTTTCTAATAGTCACCTTATTCAGCTGTCGGTAATCAACGCACATCCTTAAGGAGCCGTCTTTCTTCTTCACAAATAGTATGGGCGCACCCCAAGGGGAGACACTAGGTCTAATGAACCCCTTTTCTTGTAACTCATCTAATTGAGTTTTCAACTCCTCTAGTTCCACTGGGGCCATCCTGTAAGGCGCTTTAGAGATTGGAGTTGTTCCTGGATATAATTCAATTGAAAATTTGACACCTCTATGAGGGGGTAGCCCAGGTAATTCTTCAGGGAATACATCAGAGTATTCACACGCGACAGGTATTTCATGTATGCTTTTCTTGGGGGCTTCAGCTTCCTCGGGTTAAGCCATGCGGGCTTCCTCATGCAGGCTTCGCCTTAGTAGAAATAAATCTCCTCCTCTCCGAGTCGTTGGAAGCATCACCGTCTTGAATGACACTTTCGGCGATAAGCGTGATGAATACATAACCAATCCATTACCTAAAATGGCGTCAAAGTCACAGTAATCCTCATAGGGATCGGTCGGTGATAATAGATGACCATCAACCCTCGGATCACATCCCTCATACACTATTTTTACAATCATGGAACTCCCGATAGGGGAGGATACCAACATAGAGTACTGACTAATTGTGTAGCATATATGTGTGTAGGCGAGTGAAAGCGGCTGACTATGTATGAGTGAGAGGAGCAAGGATCAATTAACACACATGCATCAACGCCAAAGATTTGCATCATACCTGCTATGACGTCGGGGGGTTTTTCCTTGGCTTTGAATCTTTGTTCATGTTTCTTGTTTGAAAGTGGTTGATATCGTTATTATTGATTTTCCTTGATCGGCCTTGAAGGTCCCATATGTACTGTATTGTTGCTTGATTACATACACGAATTTGTTCTTTACTATTTTATTGAACCTCTATGTCAGTGTATGCTTGTTAACATGCCTAAGGTAGTTGAAAATACCATTCCCGTTGATCGACACGTGGCCGTGGAAACACGTGAGCCGGTGCTCCATCCGGGTTGGTGTTTCGTTACATCTTGTGTTGAAGATTCTCCAATAAGTGCAGATAAGTTGCGGGCATTTAGGGGGAGGACACTCTGAACATCCTGTAGTCCTATGAGGGGGAGGGAACCCTGCATGTCCACCCGTCAGTGGGATGATAAGCTGACCGTGTACGTGCACGTAAGAGCACTACCAGACTTAGGGGTCTGGATATGAATAAGATGAGCATTGGGAGATGACGTAAAAAAGTTCTTGACTATCGCTTGTTGTAGTGATCCTTGTTTTTGTTCTTGTGTTCTGATATGTATATGTTTGGATCATTTTTTGTCTGATTATTTTCTTTTGGCTTCTTTGTATTTCCCCTGCGGGGGTGCTTACTGAGCTTTCCTTTCGAAAGCTCATTCCACTGGATTTCTTCTTTTCTCAGGTTGGGGAATTAGCTGGAGTAATTCCAAGAGCTGCTCAAGAGATTGGTCTTGTTTACCAAGGTCCGAGAACCTCATACGATTTTTGTGAGAGGAAATTTGTAGAACCTTTGTATGTGTAGGGTGACTGAACCCTTTTTTAAGGATTCCGCTGTAAATACAGTTAATAATTATGAAATTTGAATTTATTATGTTGCATGTAACATGATACATTAAGCCTTATATCCTAGTGGAGCTCGCCTTCACTTGGATACAAACCGATCTGTACTGCGTGCGGCTCTAGAAACACAGTAGGTGCGTGACAATTCATCTGGAACTTTATCATGCTGATTGCCCCAATAACATAGTGTCTCAAGGGGCGTGATTTCCAGTGGACGGATGTGGTTGAAACTTGCTTCCACCAGGTCAAACCGAAGATGACTAAAGCACCAGTTCTAGTACTTCTCGACTTCGACAAGGTGTTCGAGGTCAACTGTGATGCATCACGGAATTGGTATTGGAGGTGTTCTGAGCCAGTTAGGGCGATAGGTAGCTTTCATTAGTGAGAAGCTGTTGGGGTCGAAGAAGAATTACTCTACTTATGACCTAGAGTTCTATGGCATAATTCAGTCGCTGAAGCATTGGCGCCACTACCTCATACATAAGGAGTTCATCCTGTTTATCGATCATGAGGCCCTGAACTATATCAATGGCCAACACAAACTGAGCAGGTGGCACGCTAAGTGGGTGGAGAACTTGCAAGAGTTGACCTTTATCTTAAAGTATCAAGCATGGAGCCTCAATCATGTAACAGATGCTCTGAGCTGTTGCAGTTCTCTTCTCACCACAATGAGAGTTGCAAGGTTTGAAGCCTTCATGGATATGTATACGTTTGATCCTTCCTTGGGCAAATATTTCAGGAGGTTACCGATGGGCATCGTCACGATTTTATTTTGCATAACGGTTACCTATTTCGTGTCCTGCTGCTCTGCATCCCCGACTATTCATTGCGACAACAGATCATGAGTGAACTCCATAAATTAGGCGCTTTGGTGCGTGATAAGACCCTACATACCTTATAACTCCGCTAACTTTAATTGGTAAGCCGCCTAGAGGCGTGGCTCACTTTGTAGAGTCTTGTCGTATGTGCCAATAGGCCAAAGGAGTTCTCACTAATACAAGCCTGTACACTCCCTTACCAGTTCCTGAAGCTCCTTGGCTTGACATCAGTATAGATTTTTTTTTCTAGGCTTTCCTTGTACCCAGCGGGACTCGAATTCTATTCTGGTGGTGGTCGACAGATTTTCCAAGATGACCCACTTTGTAGCTTGTCAGAAGACTACAGATGCTACCCGCATTACCCATCTTTACTTTCGAGAGGTTGTCCGGTTGCAAGGTATCCCTCGCTCCATCACATTTGATCGTGACATCAAGTTCGTTAGCCTTTTTTGGAAAAGCTTCCTGGGGAAATTGGGGACACGGTTGAACTTTAGTAGTGCATATCACCCCTAACGGATGGGATGAGCGTAAGTGGTGAAGCGGGGAGTTTGGAGCAACTCTTTTGAGATGTCTTCTTTGGAACTAAAGCTGAAGAAGTGGGATTTGGTATTACCTTAAAATTTGAATTAGCCAACAATGGATCTAAGAATAGGACTACCGGTTTGAGCCTGTTCGAGGTTGTATATGGGTGAAACCCATCCGTTGTACTTGATTTAGCCCATGTTCCACCGGTGGGCGTGTTCATCCGTGAGCCGATGAGGATGGCGGGACATCTCTAGAGTATCCATGAGTAGGTGAAGCATTCCATTCATGAGAGCAATACCAAATATAAGACCACGGCAGATAAAGAATTGCCTTGAACAATTTTTACTAGGGTAACTTTGTTTTGGCATTCTTGACTCGTAATGCGGCTTTCACTGGCTGGTGAGTATAACAAACTCAAGGACCCTTGCGAAGTCTTTGCGAAGATTAATGACATTGCATACGAGCCGTTTCTACCCATGAACTTGAACACTTGGGGCGTCTTCAATAAGAAACATTTGAGTCCTTTTCTATGTGGAGTCGATTTAACCCAACCGAGAACTTCGAGGATGAGTTTTTCCAACCCGTAGCCGTGATGCGGGAGAACCCGAGTGGAATAATGGTGAACTATCTGATTGCTCCATGCGAGCTTTAGCAAATCTCGAATTGGCGGACCGACGTAAAGGCCGAAGGTGATCCAACCAATTTAGTGATTAGGAAACAATTATGGACATGGTTCGATGTTTTGGCCATAACTTTGGCTACAGGCATCGGATTCGCGCGCTCAACCCCAATTCAGAAAGTTCTTCTTGATGCGCACGTGGGGTCTAACTAGCTTTGCTTAGTAGACCTTTCCTTTATCCTCAAATTCCACTGTTTTCCCTGTCATTTCTTTATTTTTCGGTGTTTTTTTTTTCAATTTTTGGTAATACTTCGTATGCCAATTAAGGATAGGATTTGAATCCGATTTGATCTCAGATTTTTAGGAGTTATCTTATTTATTTAGTTCTTTTAAAATTAGATAAGTTTTTATTTTGAACAAAAATTTGCCGATTTTAGCAAATTTGGATAAGAAGATAGGTTTAAGGTTAGTTTTTTGAAGCTATTTAAACCCGACTTGTGGGTTGAATTTTAGTCATTGAATATTTAATAATAATTTTCCTTTGAAGTTTTGTCTTCCCTCTTGCTTGTTCTTTTGTTAATGCCCTTGTTGTAGGAAAGCGGTAGGGTTAATCACTATCATGTCCATTAAATTAGGTTACTTCTCTTCACCATGAAGTGGTAATTGACTTTGGGTTGAAGAGAATAGGCCTTTCAAGTCCTCTTCTCAGAGACTCTTCATACTTCAAATTAGCACCTAGGGCACAAGTGTCAAGCTTTGTTACATTGAAGGTTGCAATGCATTGGGAACCTCTTTCTCGTGCATTCAACTGTTGGCAATGAAGAGCTTGTGAGTATTCCTTAGAAGTGCCCCATGTTGTGGACATTGGAACTAGAATCTTGACCTTTGATTAGAGATAAATCTCTGTTGGCTATGGTTGAATACTCTTCTAATCTCCAATTCATCACCTTGACAAGATGCATACTGGTCACTGAGATTGGTATTGTTGTTGTAGTCACTACATTACCAAGATTGAGACACATGACTCTTGTCTCTGTTAAGCATAGTGATTCTGCTGCTCGGGTCATCCGACAATGTGGTGAGTCCATGGAAGTAATAAGCTTGGAGTATATTGACAGAAGCAGGCTTCTCCAGATCATTTATATATATATATATATATATATATATATATATATATATATATAAATGAATAGATATGTTATCAGATTAAAAGTTGATTTGGTTGGCATATGAATGAAATAATAAATATATATTTATATGTTAATAAATTAAGAATCCATCATTTTAGGGAAGCAGGTGCATGACTTGGATTTAATCAAAACGCGTGAACACGGTTTGGGCTGGAGTTAAGAAAATGGATAATAATAATAATAATAATAATAATAATAATAATAATAATAACGAAACAAAATATAGGTAGGTGGTTTGAACCCGAGACCCCACAAATCTGAGGCCTTTAACCGCAAGGACATATAATGAGACTTAGTTATTCACGGCCCAATAAGGACTTGAGTAACATGACCCATTCGATTAGGCTATGACCCATTAATGAGTCATGCACGTGTATCTAGACAAGTAGAATTCAAGCATCTTTGTAATTCTTGATATAAGTCTTATTACGGATTTGGCGTAGAAGCAGCGTGAGATTGGGAGTCAGGTGGGATCCACGGATATCGTTAATTAAGGTAAGTTACACACGCCTAGATTCCTACCCGGTTTGGGTTTTCCTTGGCTTTGAATCTTTGTTCATGTTTCTTGTTTGAAAGTGGTTGGTATCGTTATTATTGATTCTCTTTGATGCGGCCATGAAGGTACCAAGTATCATGTATTGTTTCTTGATTGCATACACGAATTAGTTCTTTACTATTTTGTTGAACCTCTATGTTAGTATATACTTATTAACATGCCTTAGTAGTTGAAAATACTATTCCGTTGATGGCATGCGGTAGATTGAAACACGTGAGCACATGCCCCATTAGGGTTGGTGTTTCTTACATCTTGTGTTGAAATTCTCCAATAAGTGTAGATAAGTTGCGGGCGTTCAGGGGGAGGATACTCTAAATGTCCTGTAGTCCTACCAGGGGGAGGGAATCCTAGATGTCCACAATGCGTAGGTTGATACGTGGATGGAGTAATGCGTGCGTGTTAGAGTGCTACCGGACTCAAGGGTGCGGATGTGTTTAAGATGAGCAACTGTGAGATGAAGTAGAAAGAGTTCTCGACTATAAGCTTGTTGTAGTGATCCTTGTTTTTGTTCTTGTGTTTTGATATGTATATGTTTGGATCACTTTTTGTCTGATTATTTTCTTTTGGCTTCTTTGTATTTCCCCTGCGGGGGTGCTTACTGAGCTTTCCTTTCGAAAGCTCATTCCACTGGATTTCTTCTTTTCTCAGGTTGGGGAATTAGCTGGAGTGATTCCAAGAGCTGCGCAGAGATTGGTCTAGTTTACCAAGGGTCCGAGAACCTCATACGATTTTTGTGAGAGGAAATTTGTAGGACCTTTGTATGTGTAGGTGGTAGAACCATCTTTTAAGGATTTCGTTGTAAATACGGTTAATAATTATGAAATTTGAATTTATTATGTTGCATGTATCATGATATATTAGGCCTTGTATCCTAGTAGAGCTCACCTTCACTTGGAGTGCAGGCGGTGCATATACTGCGATGCGAAGCGGCTGGAAGCCCAGGTGGGCGTGACAATTTATCTGGAACTTTATCATGCTGATTGCCCCAATAACAGAGTGTCTCAAGGGGCTTGATTTCCAGTGGACGGATGTTGTTGAAACTTGCTTCCACCAGGTCAAACAAAAGATGACTAAAGTACTAGTTCTAGTACTTCTCGACTTCGACAAGGTGTTCGAGGTCAACTGTGATGCATCTGGAATTGGTATTGGAGATGTTCTGAGCCAGTTAGGTCGATCAGTAGCTTTCATTAGTGAGAAGTTATTAGGAATTAGAAGAAGAATTACTCTACTTATGACACAGGTTGTATGGAATAATTAGTCCTACGAAACATTGGAGCCACTACCTCATACATAAGGAGTTCATCCTGTTTACCGATCATGAGGCCCTGAACTACATCAATGGCCAACACAAACTGAGCAAGTGGCACGCTAAGTGGGTGGAGAACTTGCAAGAGTTGACCTTTATCTTAAAGTATCAAGCAGGGAGCCTCAATCATGTAGCAGATGCTTTGAGCTGCTGCAGTTCTCTTCTCACCACAATGAGAGCCAAAGTTGCAGGGTTTGAAGCCTTCACAGATATGTATACGTTTGATCCTTCCTTCGGGCAAATACTTCATGGGCATCGTCACGATTTTATTTTGCATACTTGATTTACCTATTTCGCGGTCCCTGCGCTCTGCATCCCCGACTATTCATTCGCGACAATAGATCATGAGTGAACTCCATAATGAGGGCACTTTGGTGGTGATAAGACCTACGCCCTTATAATCGCTAACTTTTATTTGCGAGAGCATTTGTCTAGAGGCGTGGCTCACTTTGTGGAGTGTTGTCATTATTATGTGCCAATAGGCCAAAGGAGTTCTCACTAATACAAGCCTGTACACTCCCTTACAGTTCACGAAGCTCCTTGGCTTGACATCGTTATAGATTTTTTCTAGGCCTTCCTTGTACCCGGTAGGGACTTCAGTTCTATTACGGTGGTGGTGAAGCCAGATTTTCCAAGATGACCCACTTTGTAGCTTGTCAGAAGACTACAGATGCTACCCGCATTACCCATCTTTACTTTCGAGAGGTTGTCCGGTTGCAAGGTATCCCTCGCTCCATCACATTTGATCGTGACATCAAGTTCGTTAGCCTTTTTTGGAAAAGCTTCTGGGGGAAATTGGGGACACAGTTGAACTTTAGTAGTGCATATCACCCCCTAACGGATGGACAGAACGAAGTGGTGAACAGGAGTTTGGGTAACCTTTTGAGATGTCTTGCTGGAACTAAACTGAAGAAGTGGGATTTGGCATTACCTTAAAAATTTGAATTAGCCTCTGTGAGATCTTAGAATAGGACTACGGTTTGAGCCCGTTGAGGTTGTATATGGTGAAACCCATCCGATTGTATTTGATTTAGCCCATATGCTCCAGCTTTGGGTAGGGTGATGTTCATCCACGAGCGATGAGATGGCAAGACATCTCTAGAGTATCCATGGGTAGGTGAAGCATTCCATTCATGAGAACAATACCAAATATAAGACCACGGCAGGGCGGCCGATTCTTGCTTGAGACAATTTTTACTAGGGTAACTTTGTTTTGGCGATGCCGACTGTAATCGCTTTCTGGCGGTGAGTATAACAAACTTAAGGACCTGAAGTCTTTGAGAAGATTAATGACATTGCATACGAGTACATTTCCACCCGATGGCAGAAGACTTGAGGGCGTCTTCAATAAGAAACATTTGAGTCCTTTCTATGTGGAGTCGGCCGAACCTAGCAGAACTTCGAGGGCGAAGTTCTTTTCAACCCGAGCGGTGATGCGGGGAGGGCAGAGTGAGATAATGGTGAACTATCGATTGCACCATGCGGGCTTTAGCAAATCTCGAATTGGCGGACCGGCGTAAAGGCGAAGGTGATCTAACCAATTCAGTGATTAGGAAACAATTATGGACATGGTTCGATGTTTTGGCCATAACTTTGGCTACATGCATCGGATTCGCGCGCTCAACCCTAATTCAGAAAGTTCGTCTTGATGCGCATGTGGGGTCTAACTAGCTTTGCTCAGTGGACCTTTCCTTTATCCTCAAATTCCACTGTTTTCCCTGTCATTTCTTTATTTTTTGGTTTTTTTTTTTCTTCAATTTTTGGTAATACTTCGTATGCCAATTTAGGATAGGATTTGAATCCGATTTGATCTCAGATTTTTAGGAGTTATCTTATTTATTTAGTTCTTTTAAAATTAGATAAGTTTTTATTTTGAACAAAAATTTGCCGATTTTAGCAAATTTGGATAAGAAGATAGGTTTCTGGGTTAGTTTTTTTGAAGCTATTTAAACCCAGCTTGTGGGTTGAATTTTAGTCATTGAATATTTAATAATAATTTTCCTTTGAAGTTTTGTCTTCCCTCTTGCTTGTTCTTTTGTTAATGCCCTTGTTGTCGAAGCCAGCAGGTTACTCACTATCATGTCCGGTAAGTGAGTTACTCCTCTTCACGCATGAGGTGGTGGCGACTTTGGTCTTGAAGAGAATAGGCATTTCAAGTCCTCTTCTCAAGACTCTTCATACTTCAAAAGCTGCACCTAGGGCACAAGTGTCAAGCTTTGTTACATCATTTGAAGGTTGCGATGCATTGGGGAACCTCTTTCTAGATGCATTCAACTGTTGGCAATGAAGAGCTTGTGAGTATTCCTTAGAAGTGCCCCATGTTGTGGACATTGGAACTAGAATCTTGACCTTTGATTAGAGATAAATCTTTGTTGGCTATGGTTGAATACTCTTCTAATCTCCAATTCATCACCTTGACAAGATGCATCTTTGGTACATTTGAGGTAGTATTGTTGTTGTAGTCACTACATTACCAAGATTGAGACACACTATGACTCTTGTCTCTGTTAAGTATAGTGATTACCTAACGCTTCGGGTCATCCGGCAATGTGGTGGTGAGTCCATGGAAGTAATAAGCTTGGAGTATATTGAAGGAATTGTGAGGAAATGAGGCTTTTACGCCATTATTGAAGAGTAGAAGGTCAGTATCCGGCTTTAAGATCATGCTTCATGTTGCTCGAACAAAACCTTCACTATCATGTTCTCCAAAAGCTTCATCAACCTCAAGTACGTGGAGACTAAACACTACTTTAAGTTCACCCAGTTTGTCTAATCGAGTTAACAAAGCCTATGAGTTATTTGGCAACCATCAAGTTGGAGAATTGTGGTGGAGTTCAACACTCTAAAGATGCATGCAATCATTGTTGAAAATGCAGAAAGACACTTCAAGCGCTAAGTTTGTTGAAATGCCATGTTAGTTAAGACCACGAAGAGGAAAAACTCAGTGAGAGAAACATATACACTTGCTAGAGGAAATAAAGGCTCCATAGGATCATTGATGATAGATCTAACATCTCCAAATCTACGCATTCACCATACAATGAAAAGTAAAAGAATCAAAGAAGAAGATGAAGAAGAAAGAATCAAAATAGATTGATTAGAAGAGAAATGGAAAATGATCATGAGTGCAAAATCAAGAAAAGCTTTGATACCATATTAAGTTGAACATGAAGATGAGAAAAAGAATTTCCTCATTCATTCCAAAATTTAATTGAAACAAAGAAGCTCTTTAGCTATATGTATCTAAAAGTCACATTTACAAGGTACAACTAGCATAACAACTCAACAAATATTTCAAGCTAAAGATACTTAACTAATATTATTACATATGTTGTTTAATTTATTTGAATTAGGTTCTCTACAACTGTTACATCACCAGGGTATCAGTTTAGTGAATCCTTTCTATGAAATGATGAGCCCTTGCAATTACCACTTACTTCTTGGTTGTATGTGGAATAAGACTTGTAAGTTTTAAGTCAAAAGAAATTTTTGGCAAATAACTTAAACAAGCAAAAAAGAGACTTCAATGCAAAACTATGCACCACCTTGTTGAATTTGAAATAATTGCAACTATGATCCTAAGAGTTGGGGATTCTAGTGTGACAACCCCATATTAGATGCATAATGGTGCCGCTGAGTACATTAATCTAACCATTGATTTAAGGATGATATGATGTACTCTTTTGAAGGCATGCATCCATCATTGACCTAAAATATCTATTGAAAATTGTTTCTAGGAGTCCTCGCCCTAGATCTTTACTTAGTGGTAGTTAGACTTCAAATCCAACTTGGTGAAGAAATTCATCTACTTGATTGAAGAGTTCATCAATTCGGGTAAGCTGGTAGCGGTTCTTGAAGCAAATTTGGTTTAGAGCATAGTAATTGATGTGCTTCCATCATCTACATTCTTTCTTCAGGACTGCTACTATGAGTGAACTACAAAGGGAGCTTCTTAGCTTGATGTTGTTGTTCTTGAGAAGTAGTTTAGTCAATTGTCACTTTTTCTGCTACATTCTTTATCACAAAGTTTATGTATGTTGAAAAGTTTGGAAGTGAGGTATCTGAGATAAGTTGGATCACATGCTCCACCACTTGTTTTGGTGGTAAACCATGGAGCTTCTTAAAAACCACTAAGTGGATTTGGTATAGAGCTTCACTATCTCATCTCGGCGGCCGATTGAAGGCACATGAACAAATCTCTTAGTAGGGACAATTAGTCGAATCCTTATCAACAAAGTGTTTTATCAAGTATTTGCCAATCACTTTGCATGGCTAGTAGTCACCGAGTCAGTAGGTTGAATGCTCTTATTTGTGTAGATGAGAAACTTCCTCTTGTCTTTATTGAGCTCATACTCTTTTGATTATTGGTCGAAATAAGTATCTCATCCATTTAATATGCGCAATATATTTCTATTTTCGTATGTAATCCAATGCATGTCTTCGTAAAGGATGATCTCTAGATATAGAGAAATCTTCTAGGTTCTTCCCAAAAATCGCAAGTGTTCATTGCATCCTCATGATGATTATGCTGATTTATTTCATGTGATAAATACATCTTTACTATTTTAGAAAACTTGGCTTTATAAATAGATAGTTCATAAACCGCATTCTTCCACACAGAGAACAAATGATCTTTGATCTAGTTCTCCTCTCTTTTCCTTAGGCATAATTTCTCTTTTCTTTGAGGGTTCGACTTTATACCCTTTGTATGCGATTTCTTTATCGTCTACCGTTGTTTACATTCAGTATTCCTTCTTTACCTGGTTCTTTTTTTCTTTTCTTTCATGTTATATCTAGAATGTTTCCATTTTTATTCACACTTTTTACCTTTTTTTTTCTTCTTAATTTTTGAGGAAACTGGATTAATCAGCGTCATTCAACATCGTTTAACCTAATATTTCACAAAAGTTGAGAACGGGTTAAGCGTAAATTCACCATGGTTTTCTTTTTATTTCGGAAAAATTACCTTATATAAGAATAAAATTTATTTAAGCGTATCCTCCTTTGATCCTCATTCTTCCCCTCAGCGATTACGCTTCCTTATATATCCTTGGAAATATTGAAGAAATGGGTAACAATATGCATTATTTTTATTAGTATTTCTTTCTTAATGTATTACCATTATTCACAAGAATCTATTTATATTCATTTTAAACATTTATATTAGCATTTTACTTTTGTTTAATGTTAGTAAATTTCGCTACATGTACAAATGCAAGCCCGACTTGAAAAGAACAAGATCCCAATGGGGTTGAAGAAAATTCACAAGCAATTCTCCAACCTCCTTGAAGAAATTTTCTTGAATGTATTTAGTTTCCTCCCTAGCTATGGTGACCACTATCGCTAATTTATGCAAGTCGATTACGAAAAATGGATTAATCTCCAACTCCAGTTGTGATTGTTGGAAATTAAACTTCATTTAGGAAGATGAAAGGATGTATGTATTAAATGAGACTTAGTTAATGCTTGTAGGGATGCATGACTCTTCAAAAGGGGGTTTATGAAGTGGTGTTTATTTATTATGAGTTTCTTGGGTATATGTAAGGGTAATTAATGTGGGACTTTGTAAGGATTTCAAAATTACTATATATATTGGTAGTGACTTGTAGTAATAGTAAAAGTGGAACAAATATTGTATTGTGCTTCATGTAATCTCCCTCTTCCATCTTTATCTTGAATTAGTTCAATATATTGTTATCTTTTTTTGTGTGTGTGGTTATATTTCTATTTCCAACAAAGTGGTTTCTTCTTGCCAACAAAGTGGTATCAGAGGGCTATGTTCGATCTTATGAAGTGGCGGTATCGAACCCAATTTCGATCAAGTGAAGTGAAGATTTATTCAAAGCCAAGTTGGATTTATCTCTGGAGGTGAAAAAAGGAGAAAGTGTAAGCAAGCGTAAAAAAAATCATGTCTTTGTGCTTCATGTAATCTCCCTCTTTCATCCTTCTTTATCTTTGGAATAGTTCAATATATTGTTATCTTCTTCTATGTGTGTGTGGTCATATTTTTATTTCTAACAAAGTGGTTTCCCTCTTGCCAACAAGGACCCGCCAAGTTGATCATCCCTCCTCCACACTCGAGGGTGGATATCTCAGAATTGATGATTATAATGTCTTTCACTATTACTACTCTGATAAAGATGATGAAGTTGATGGTTATGATGACTTCCGAACTCTCTATGCATGAATAGTGAATGATATGAGATTGGGTGGTGTAGCCATTGTAGTTTATCCTAGAGTTTTTCGTGAACTCAAACTCTATGAATCTCTCCATTCTAATCCATATTTTGTTACTCCTCTTCACCATGAAATGGTCACTAACTTTGGGTTGAAGATGATCGGCATGTCATGTCCTCTTCTCAACTCGCTTCGATCTTTAAACTGCACCGAGGGCACAAGTGTCAAGTTTTATTACATCGCTGAAGGTTGCAATGCATTGGGGAACCTCGTTCTTGTGCATTCAACTATTGGTAATGAAGGGCTTGTGTGTATTCCTCAAAAGTGCCCCATGTTGTTGACACTGGAACTAGAATCTTGTCCTTTGATTAGACATGAATCTCTACCGAGCATTTGTTAAACACTCTTCTAATGTCCAATTCATCACCTTGAAAAGATGCATACTGGTCACTTAGATTTTTATTGTTGTTGTAGTCACTACATTGCAAAGATTGAGACACATGGCTCTTGTCTCTGTTAAGCTTAGTGATTCCGCTGATTGGGTCATTAGATAATGTGGTGAGCCCATGAAAGTGATAAGCTTGGAGTATATTGGAGGGCTGACAGAAGCAGGCTTCTCCGCTATTGTTGAAGAATAGAAGGTCAGGTATCTGGCTAAGGATCATGCTTTATGTTATGGAGACAAAGCCTCCACCTTGTTCTCCAAAAGCTTCATCAACCTCAAGTAAGAGGAGATTAAATACTTCTTGAACTTCACCCAAGTTATTCCTAATTGATTTGACAAAGCGTACATGTTATTTGGCAACCATCAAGCTGGAGAATTGTGGTGTGTTCAGCACTCTAGAGATCATGCAATCGTTGTTGAACTGTAGAAGGATAGTTAAAGCGTTGACTTTGTTGAAATGCCATATTAGTGAAGATCCAAATGAGGAACGACTCCCGATGAGAGAAATATACACTCCTGCTAGAGGATATAAAGGCTCATAGCTAGGATCTTTGACGATTGATCTAACATTTCCAAATCGCGTATTCACCATAAAATGAATAGTAAAGAATCAGAGAAGAAGATGAAGAAGAAACAATTAAACAGATTGATTGGAATAGAAATGGAAAATGATCATAAGTGCAAAAGCACGAAAAGCTCTGATACCATATTAAGCTGAACATGAAGATGGGAAAAAGGAATTTCTCATTCATTCCAAAATTAAATTGAAACAAAGAAGCTCTTTTGCTATATGTATCTAAAGTCTGTTACAAGATACAGCTAGCATAATAACTCAACAAATATTTTCAAGCTAAATACATTTAACTAATACTATTACATATATTGTTCAATTTATTTCAATTAGGTTCTCTACAATTGTCGCATCACCAGGTTATCAGTTTAGTAAATCCTATCTAAGAAGCGGGCTCTTGCAATTACCACTTCCTTCTTGGTTGTATGTGGAATAAGAATTGTAAGTTTTAAGTCAAAAGAAATTTTTGGCAAATAACTTAAACAAGCCAAAAAGAGACCTCAATGCAAAACTATGCCTTTGATACTTAACTATGATCCTTAGACTTGGGGCTTCTAGTGTGACCCATATTAGATGCATAATGGTGTGGTTGAGTACATGAATCTAACCATTGATTTGAGGATGATATGATGCACTCTTTTGAAGGCATACATCCATCGTGACCTAAAATATCTATTGAAAAATGTTTCTAGGAGTCCTCTCCCTAGATCTTCCATTACTGGTAGTTAGACTTCAAATCCAACTTGGTGAAGAAATTCATATACTTGATTAAGGTGTTCATCAATTCAGGTAAGCTGGTAGTGGTTCTTGAAGCATATTTGGTTCAGAGCATGGTAATTGATGTCCTTCCATCATGTACATTCTTTCTTCAGAACTGCTACTATGAGTGAACTACAAAGGGAGCTTCTTAGCATGATGGTGTTGTTCCTGAGAAGTAGTTTAGTCAATTGTCACTTTTTCTGCTACATCCTTTATCACAAAGTTTTTGTATGTTAAAAAGTTAGGAAGTGAGGTATCAAAGATAAGTTGGATCACATGCTCCACTACTTGTTTCGAAGGTAAACCATGGAGCTTCTTAAAAAACCACTAAGTGATGTGTACAGAGCTCCACCATCTCATCTTTCTATTCTCTGACGACAGTGAAGGCACATGACGAAATCTGGTAGTAGGGACAATTATTCAAATCCTTATTAACAATGTGTTCCATCAAGTATTTGCCAATCATGTTGCATGGCTAGTAGTCACCAAGTCAGTAGGTTGGATGCTCTTATTTGTGTAGATGAGAAACTTCCTAGCGTCTTTGTTGAGCTCATTCTCTAGTGATTATTGGTCGAAATAAGCATCTCACTCATTAAATATGCGCAATATATTTCTATTTCCGTAAGTCATCCTATGCATTTCTTGGTAAAGGATGAACTCTTGATGATTATGCAGATTTATTTCATGTGATAAATACGTCTTTACTCTTTTAGAAAACTTGGCTATATAAATAGATAGTTCATAAGTCACATTCTTCCACACGCAGGCGCCAATAAATCTTTGATCTACTTCTCCTCTTTTCTTTGGGCATAAGTTCAATTCTTTGGCGGTTCCACTTTGAGCGACTATCAATTTCCTATCTAGACCCGTTGCTTACATTCTGGTATTCTTTCACTAATTCTTTTTTTCTTTCTTTCTTTAATGTTTGATCTTTAATATTTCCATTTTATTTTCACACTTATTAACTTTTTTTTTTTCAATTTTTGAGGAAAGTTGATGAATCACCGATCATTCAACATCCACTCAACGTTGACAACCAGGTTAGCGTAATTTTACCATGGATGCCTTTTTATTTTGGGAAAAATTACCTTATATCATATGAAAATCTATTTAGGCATATCCTCCTTTGCTCCTCATTCTTCCCCTAAACCGTTCTTTTTCATCTATTTCCTTGCAAACATTGAAGAAATGGTAAACAATTTGCATAAATTTTGTTAGTATTTTTTAATGTATTACCAATATTCACAAGAATCTATTTATATTCATTTAAACATTTAAATTAATATTTTATTTTTGTTTATTGTTAATATTTTACGGCTATATGTTCACATGTATCTAACAAGAAGAACAAGATCTCAATGAGGCGAAGAAATTAAATTCACTAGCAATTCTCAACCTCCTTGATGAAATTTTCTTGAATGTATTACATTTCCTCCCAATTTATTTGTGACATTTATTTGTTGCACCGACGTTTCGAGGAAATGGCTTCATCTCCAACTCGATTCACATTTATTTGGAAATTAAAATTAATTCACGAAGAGGAAAGGATGTATGTATTAAATGGGACTTAGTTAATACTTGTAGAGATGCTTGACTATTCATAAGAGGGTTTACTGAAGAGGTGTTTATATATGCTAAGTTTCTTGTGTATATGTAAGGGTAATCAATATGGAAATTTGTAAGCTTTTCAAAATTACTATATATATGGGTAGTGACTAGTAGTAATAGTAAGAGTGGAACAAATATTGTATTGTGCTTCATGTAATCTCCCTTCACCTCTTCTTTCATTCTTTATCTTGAAATTGTTTAATATATTGTTATCTTTTGTGTGTGTGGTCATATTTCTATTTCCAACAAAGTGGTTTCTTCTTGCCAACAAAGTGAGTATGGAGGGCTAGGTTAGATCTTGTGAAGAGCGTGGTATCAAAACTTATGCTTGATCAAGTGAAGTGAAGATTTATTCAAAGCCAAGTTGGTGATCTCTGAAGCTGAAAAAAAAGAGAGAAAGTTTATACAACCTCAAACAAATATTGTATTGTGCTTCTTGAAATCTCCCTCTTTCATCCTTCTTCATCTTGAAATAGTTCAATATATTGTTATATTCTTCTATGTGTGTGTGGTCATATTTTTATTTCTAACAAAGTTGTTTCTTCTTGCCAATAGTGACCCACTTGAGGATGGTCAACACTCCTCCAGACTTAGAGGTGGATATCTCAGATGATGATGATAATGACTTTCACTATTACTACTCTGATAAAGATGATAAAGTTGATGGTTATAATGACTTCCGAACTCTCTATGGATGAATAGTGAATGATATGAGATTGGGTGGTGTGGCCATTGAGTTTATCCTAGAGTTTTGTGTAAACTCAAACTCTATGAATCTGTCTATTCTAATCCTTTTTTGTTACTCCTCTTCACTATGAAATGGTCACTATTTTTGGGTTGAAGATGATAGGCATGTCATGTCCTTTTCTCAACTCTCTTTGATCTTCAAACCGTAAGAAGCATAAGTGTGAAGCTTTATTACATCAGCGGAAAGGATGCAATACATTGGGGAACCTCTTTCTTGTGCATTAACCTATTGGTAAGGAAGAACTTTTGCATATTCCTCGAAGTTCCTCGTGTTGTTGGCAGCTTGAACTAGAATCTTGTCCTTTGTTTAGAGATGAATCTTTGCCGGTTGTGGTTAAACACTCTTCTAATCTCCAATTAATCGCCTTGACTAGATGCATACTAGTCACTGTGATTGGTATTGTTGTTGTAGTCACTACATTGCTAAGATTGAGAGACATGGCACTTGTGTCTATTAAGCTTAGTGATTTCCCTGTTTGGGTCATTAGACAATGTGGTGAGTCCATGGAAGTGATAAGCTTGGAGTATATTGGAGGGCTGACAGAAGTAGGCTTCTCTGCTATTGTTGAAGAGCAGAAGGTAAGGTATCTGGCTTTAGGATAATGCTTCATGCTATCAGACAAAACCTCCACTATCATGTCCTCCAAAAGCTTCACAACCTCAAGTAAGAGGAGATTAAATCTTGCTTGAAGTTCACCCAAGTCGGTCTAATCGAGGTTAACAAAGCGCCACGGGTTATTTGGCAATAATCAAGTTGGAGAATTTTAGTGCTCAACACTCTAGAGATCATGCAATCATTGTTGAACCGCTATGAGGAAGGACACTTAAAGCGACTTTGTTAAAATACCATGTTAGTAAAGACCGAATGAAGAAAGACTAGTGCTAAGAGAAACATATACTCCTACTAGAGGAAAAAATTCTCATAGCTAGGATCTTTGATGATTTATCTAATATCTCCAAATCTAGCGTTTACCATAAAAGTGAATGGTAAAGAATCGGAGAAGAAGTTGAAGAAACAATCAAAACAGATTGACATGAAGAGAAATGGAAAATGATCATAAGTGCAAAAGCAAGAAAAGCTATGATACAATATTAATCTGAATATAGAAGATTAGAAAAAGGAATTTCTCATTAATTCCAAAATTAAATTGAAACAAAGAAGATCATTTGCTAATATGTATCTAAAGTCTGTTACAAGTTACATCTAGCATAACAACTGAACAAATATTTTCAAGCTATATACACTTAACTAATACTATTATACATTTTGTTCAATTTATTTCTATTAGGTTATCTACAACTGTTGCATCACCAGGTTATCAGTTTAGTGAATCCTTTCTAAGAAACGATGAGCTCTTGCAATTACCACTTCCTTCTTGGTTGTATGTGGAGTAAGACTTGCTTAAGTTTTAAGTCAAAAGAAATGTATTGCAAATAACTTAAACAGCCAGAAAGAGACTTCAATATAAAACTATCCGCCATAGTGTTGAATTTGAGATAATGGCAAATATGATCCTAAGACTTGGGGTTTCTAGTGTAACTGACCCACATTAGATGCATAATGGTGCGGTTGAGGACATTAATCTAACCATCTATTTGTGGGTGATATGATGTACTCTTTTGAAGGCATGCATCTATACGTTAACCTAAAATATCTATTGAAAATTGTTTATAGGAGTCCTCTCCCTTGATCTTCACTTAGTGGTAGTTATACTTCAAATCCAACTTGTTGAAGAACTTCATATACTTGATTGAGCAGTTTATCAATTCGGGTAAGATAGTAATGGTTCTTGAAGCAAATTTGCTTCAGAGCATGGTAATTGATGTGCTTCCATCATCTACATTCCTTCTTCAGAACTGCTACTATGAGTGGACAACAAAGGGAACTTCTTATCTTCATGGTGTTGTTCTTGAGAAGTAGTTTAGTCAATTGTAACTTTTTCTGCTACATTCTATATCACAAAGTTTTTGTATGTGGATAAGTTAGGAAGTGAGGTATCAAATATAAGTTGGATCACATGCTCCACCACTTGTTTTGAAGGTAAACCACGGAGCTTCTTAAAAAACCACTAAGTGGTTCGTACAGAGCTCCACCATCTCATCTTTCTATTCTCTGACTAGAGTGAAGGTAGATGAAGAAATCTGATAGTAGGGATAATTAGTGAAATCCTTCTCAACAAAGTGTTTCATCAAGTATTTGCCAATTACGTTGCATGGCTAGTAGTCAACAAGTCCGTTGGTTGGATGCTCTTATTTGTGTAGATGAGAAACTTCCTTGCGTCTTTGTTGAGCTCTCATACACTTGTGATTGATGGTCGAATAAAGCATCTCACTCATTAAATATGTAATATATTTCTATTTCCATAAGTCATCATATGCATGTCTTGGTAAAGGATGAACTTAAGATGATTATGCCGATTTATTTCATGTCATAAATACGTGCTTTACTCTTTTAGAAAACTTGGCTATATAAATAGATAGTTCATAATCACGATTTTCCACACATATCTCAATTGATCTTTGATCTATTTCTCCTCTTTTCCATGGGAATTAGTTCTCTCTTTGAGGGTTCGACTTTGAACAACAATCGATTTCCCTATTGTTACCGTACTTACATTTAGGTATTCCTTCACCTATTTTTTTTTTCTTCTTTCTTTCTTTCATGTTTGTTCTTTAATATTTCCATTTTATATTCACACTTATTAGCTTTTTTTTTTTCTCAATTTTTGAGGAATGTGGATTATAATCACCGATCATTCAACAACCATTCACCCAATATTTCACAAAAAGTTGACAACTAGGTTAGCGTAAATCAACCATGGCTGCCTTTTTATTTCGGGAAAAATTACCTTATATCATAATAAAATCTTTTTAGGCATATCCTCCTTTGCTCCTCATTTCTCCCCCTCATAGCGGTTACATTTCCTTTTATATTTCCCTTTACAAACATTTGAAGAAATGGGTAAACAATATGCATAATTTTTTATTTTGTAGCATGTTTTTCTTTTTACAATGTATTACAATTATTCCACAAGAATCTATTTATATTCATTTTAAACATTTAAAAAGATTTCCACATTTTTTTAATGTCAGTATTTTTTTTGGCTATATGTACAAATGCCAACTTTATCGAAGAAGAAGAAGAAGATCCCATTGATGAAGTAGGAAAGGAAAATTCACAAACAATTCTCTCAACCTACTGTGTGATGAAATTTTCTTGTATTGAGTTTCCTCCTAAATTTGTGGTGACCCACTTTGTCATTTTCACTTAGCATGGATTTAGGAAATGGCTTCATCTCTAACACCAGTTGTGACTATTGGAATTTAAACTTAATTCCACTTTTGAAGATAGAAAGGGATGTATATGTATTAAATGGGACTTAGTTAATGCTTGCTAGAGGGGTACTGTATGATGACTCTTCATAAGAGGGTTCACAGGGATGTGTTTATTTATCACTTTTAGAGTTTTGTTATGTATATATAAAAAGGAGAGTACATTAATATATTAGAGATTTGTAAGGGTTTTAAAATTACTATATATATATGGGGAGGTAACTAGTAGTAATAGCAAAGAGTGGAACAAATATTGTATTGTGCTTTTATGTAATCTCCCTCTTCTATCCTTCTTTTATCTTGGGAAAGTTAGTTCTATATATTGTATATATTTTTTATGTTTTGTGTGTGTGGTCATATTTCTATTTCCAATAAAGGGGTTCTTACTTCTTGCCAACAAAGGGAAGTGGTATGAGGAGGGCTAGGTTAGATCTTGTGAAGTGAGTGGTACTTATGAGGAACTTATGCTCGATCTAAAGTAAAAGTTAAAGATTTATTCAAAGCCAAGTTGGTGATCTACTGAATGTTAAAAAGAGAAAGTTACAACAACCTCTCTTCAGTCTTCAAAATTTGCCTAGTGGGGTAGAATTGAAGTGACAGAAGCTTTATTACATGTATTTGAAGGTTTGCGTGTGCATTAGAGAACCTGCTTTCTACGTGCATTTCAACTTCATTAGTAATGAAGGGATTGTGGTAGTATTCACTCGGGAGGGCTGATGCCACATCGCAACATTTCTTGAAACTTAGAATCTTGTCCTTTGATTTTGAGATGAATCTCTGTAGTTGTTTGTGGTTAAACACTACTCTAATCTCCAATTCATGTCCATGACAAGATGCATCTTGGTCAACTGCGATTGGTATTGATGGTAGCCAGTCACTACATTTGCCAAAGAGATTGAGGAGACATGGCTCTTGTTCTCTGTTAAGCTTAGTGATTTCAGCTGGGAGTGATAAGCTTGGAGTATATTTGAGGAATTTACTAACAGGAAAGAAGGCTTCTACTACCGTTGTTGAAGAGGAGAAGGTAAGATGATATCTAGCTTTAGGATCATGCTCCATGTTGCTCAGGACAAAACCTCCTTTGTCATGTCCTCCAAAAGCTTCATCAGCCTCAAGTAAGAGGAGATTAAACAACTGCTTGAAGTTTACCCAAGTCGGTAAATTGTCAGGTTGACAAAGCGCCAAGGGTTATTTGGCAACCCATCAAGTTGGAGAAATTGTAATTGGGTTTACCATTCTCGAGATCGTCGTAATCATTGTTGAGCTATGAGAGAGGGACACTTAAAAGCAATGACTTTGTTGAAATGCTATGTTAGTGAAGACCCGAATGAGGAAAGACTCCCACCGAGAGAAACATACTACTTGTGCTTTAGGGGAAATAAATTTCATAGCTTCGGATCATTGATGATTGATCTAACATCTCCAAATCTTGCATTCACCATAAAATGAATAGTAAAGAATCAGAGAAGAAGATGAAGAAGAAACAATCGAAAATGATTATAAGTGGAAAAGATAGAAAAGCATTGATACCATATTAAGCTAAAAATGAAGATTATAAAAAGAAACTTCTCATTCATTTCCAAAAATTAGAGGTGGAACAAAGAAGCTCTTTTGCTTGCTATATGTATTTAACAAAGTGTTTCTTCTTGCCAATTGTGCCCGACGAGTTGATCAACACTCCTCCTTACCCAGAGGTGGATATTTTATATGATTATGATAATGACTTTCACTATTGCTACTCTGATAAAGATGATGAAGTTGATGGTTATGATGAAGTTGATGAAGATAATAAAGTTGAATAGTAAATGATATGAGATTGGGTGGTGTGGCCCTTGGAGTTTATCCTAGTGTTTTGTGTTAACGCAAACTCTATGAATCTCTCCATTGTAATCCTTATTTTGTTACTCTTCTTTAACATGAAATGGTCACTAATGGTTGAAGATGATAGGCATGTAAGGTCTTCTTCTCAACTCTCTTCAATCTTCAAACTGCACCAATAGCGTAAGTAGTGTCTAGATTCCTCAGAAGTACCCCATGTTGTTGATATTGGAACTAGAATCTTGTCCTTTGATTAGAGATGAATCGCTATCGTGGTTAAACACTCTTGAATCTCCAATTCATCACCTTGACAAGATGCATGTTGGTCACCGAGATTGGTATTGTCGCTAGTTACTACATTGCCAAGATTAAGAGATATGGCTCTTGTCTCTGTTAAGCCTAATGATTTCTCAGCTTGGGTCATCTGAAAATGTGGTAACTCCATGGAAGTGATAAGCATGGAGTATATTGAAGGGCTGACAGAAGAAGGCTTCTCTGCCATTGTTGAAGAATAGAAGGTAAGGTATCGACTTTAGGATCATGCTTCATGTTATCGACAAACCTCCACCGGCCATGTCCTCCAAAAGCTTCATCAACCTCAAGTAAGAGGAGATTAAACACCGCTTAAAGTTTACCCAAATCGGTCTAATCGAGTTGACAAAGCACACGGGTTTTTGGCAACCATCAAGCTGGATAATTGTGGTGGGTTCACCATTCTAGATATCATGCAATCATTGTTGAACTGCAGAAGGACACTTAAAGCGCTGAGTTTGTTGAAATGCCATGTTAGTGAAGACCTGATCGAATGAGGAAAGACTCCCGCTGAGAGAAACAAACACTCCTGCTATAGAAAATAAAGGCTCATTGCTAGGATCGTTGATGATTGATGTAACATCTCCAAATCTCGCATTCACCATAAAATGAATGGTAAAGAATTGGTGAAGAAGATGAAGAAGAAATAATCAAAACTGATTGATTGCAAGAGAAATGGAAAATGATTATATGTGAAAAAGCAAGAAAAGCACTGATACCATATTAAGCTGAAAATGATGATTAGAAAAAGGAATTTCATATTCCTTCCAAAATTAAAATTGAAACAAAGAAGCTGTTTTGCTATATGTATCTAACAATGTGGTTTCTTCTTGCCAAGCTGTGACTACCGTGTTGGTCAATACTTCTCCCGACTAAGAGGTGGATATTTCAGATGATGATGATAATGACTTTCACTATTACAAACATGATAAAGATGTTTAAGTTGATGGTTATGATGAATTATAAACTCTCTATGGATAAATAGTGAATGATATGATATTGGGTGGTATGGCCATTAGAGGTTATCCTATAGTTTTGTGTGAACGCAAACTCTATGAATCTCTCCATTGTAATCCTTATTCTGTTACTCCTCTTCACCATGAAATGGTGACTGACTTTAGGTTGAAGATGATACGCATGTCAAGTCCTTTTCTCCACTCACTTCAATCTTCAAACTGCACCTATGGCGCAAGTGTCAAGCTTTATGACATCGCTGAAGGTTGCAATGCATTAGAGAACAACTTTCTCGTGCATTCAACTATTGGTAATGAAGGGCTTGTGTGTATTCCTCAGATGTACCCCATGTTGTTGACACTGGAACTAGAATCTTGTCCTTTGATTAGAGATGAATCTCTACTGGCTGTGGTTAAACACTCTTCTAATCTCTAATTCATCGCCTTGACATGATGCATACTGGTTAGTGAGATTGGTATTGTTGTTGTAGTCACTACATTGCCAAGATTGAGAGACATGGCTCTTGTCTCTGTTAAGCTTAGTGATTTCGCAGCTTGGGTCATCAAAAAATGTGGTGAGTCCATGGAAATGATATGCTTGGAGTATATTGGAGGTCTGAGAGAAGAAGGTTTCTCCGCCATTGTTGAAGAACAGAAGGTAAGGTATCTGACTTTAGGATCATGCTTTATTTTATCAGACAAAACCTCCAGTGTCATATCCTCCGAAAGCTTCATCAACCTCAAGTAAGAGGAGATTAAACACTGCTTGAAGTTTACCCAACTCGGTCTAATTGAGTTAACAAAGCGCACAGGTTATGTGGCAATCATCACGCTGGAGAATTAAAGTGGGTTCACCATTCTAGAGATCATGCAATCATTGTTGAATTGCAGAAGGACACTTAAAGCGCTAACTTTGTTGAAATGCCATGTTAGTGAAGACCCGAATGAGGAAAGACTCCCGCTGAGAGAAACATACACTACTGCTAGAGGAAATAAAGGCTCATAGCTAGGATCATTGATGATTGATCTAACATTTCCAAATCACGCATTCACCATAAAATGAATTGTAAAGAAGAGTCAATCAAAACAGATTGATTTTAAGAGAAATGGAAAATGATCATAAGTGCAAAAGAAAGAAAAGCACTGATACCATATTAAGATAAAAATGAAGATTAGAAAAAGAAATTTCGCATTCATTCCAAAATTAAATTAAAACAAAGAAGCTCTTTTGCTATATGTATCTAAAGACTATTACAAGTTACAACTAGAATAGCAACTCAAAATATAGTTTCAAGTTAATAAGTCACAGTCTTCCACACAGTCTCTATTGATGAATAGTGAATGATATGAGATTGGGTGGTGTGGCCATAGGAGTTTATCCTAGAGTTTTGTTTGAACACAAACTCTATGACTTTCTCCATTGTAATCCTTATTCTGTTACTCCTCTTTCACATGAAATGATCACTGATGGTTGAAGATGATAGGCATGTCATGTCCTCTTCTTAACTCTCTTCAATCTTCAAACTGCACCGATGGCGCAATGGTCAAGCTTTATTACATTACTTAAGGTTGCAATGCATTAGAGAACCTCATTCTCATCCATTCAACTATTTGTAATGAAGCGCTTGTGCGTATTCCGCAGAAGTACCTCATGTTGTTGACATTGGAACTATAATCTTGTCCTTTGATTAGAGATGAATCACTTCTGGTTGTGGTTAAATACTCTTCTAATCTCTAATTCATCGCCTTGACAAGATGCATGCTGGTCACTGAGATTGGTATTGTTGTTGTAGTCACTATATTGCCAAGATTGAGAGACATGGCTCTTGTCTCTGTTAAGCCTAATGATTTCTTAGCTTGGGTCATCTCAAAATGTTGTGAGTCCATGGAAGTGATAAGCATGGAGTATATTGAGGGTCGATAGTAGAAGTCTTCTCCGCCATTGTTGAAGAACAATGTAAGGTATTTGGCTTTAGGATCATGCTTCATGTTATCAGACAAAACCTCCACTGTCATGTCCTCCGAAAGCTTCATCAACCTCAAGTAAGAGGAGATTAAAAATTGCTTGAAGTTCACCCAAGTCGGTCTAATCGAGTTGACAAAGCGCACTTATTTGGCAACCATCAAGCTGGAGAATTGTGGTGGGTTCACCATTCTAGAGATCATGCAATCATTGTTGAACTGCAGAAGGACACTTAAAGCGCTGAGTTTGTTGAAATACCATGTTAGTGAAGACTCGATCGAATGAGGAAAGACTCCAGCTGAGAGAAACAAACACTCCTGCTATAGGAAATACAGGCTCATTGCTAGGATCGTTGATGATTGATCTAACATCTCCAAATCTCGCATTCACCATAAAATGAATGGTAAAGAATCGGAGAAGAAGATGAAGAAACAATCAAAACAGATTGATTGGAAGAGAAATGGAATATGATCATAAGTTCAAAAGCAAGAAAAGCACTGATACCATATTAAGCTGAAAATGAAGATTATAAAAATGAATTTCTCATTTATTAAAAATTAAATTGAAACAAAGAAGCTCTTTTGCTATATGTATCTTTAGTGCATATAAGTTACTTGAATAACAACTCAACAAATAGTTTCAAGCTAAATATACTTAACTAGTACTATTACACATTTTGTTCAATTTATTTCTATTATGTTCTCTACAACCGTGCATCACCAAAGTTATCGTTTATTGAATCCTTTCTAAGAAATGATGAGCTCTTACAATTACCACTTCCTTCTTGGTTGTATGTGGAGTAAGACTTGTAAGTTTTAAGTAAAAAGAAATTTATTTCAAATAACTTAAACACACCAAAAAGAGACTTCAATATAAAACTATGCACCATTGTGTTGAATTAAAACTATGCACCATTGTGTTGAATTTGAAATAATGGAAAGTATGATCCTAAGACTTGGTATTTCTAGTGTGATAGCCCCACATTAGATGCATAATGGTGCGGTTGAGGACATTAATCTAACCATATTTTGAAGGTGATATGATGCACTCTTTTGAAGGCATGCATCCATCATTGACCTAAAATATCTATTGAAAATGGTTTTGTAAAACCCACGAATTTTAGGAATAAAACTTTTCTTATATTCCATAAAATGAAATTCATAAATTATTTAATTCCTTAAGCTTGGAGGATGGAGAATTTAAAAGCTTTAAAAAGGGAATTAAATTAGATTTTGAGACCAATTAGGGAAAATGGGAGTTGAAGGACCTTTTAGTAATTATTAAAATTACTGAGGACCCTATGGAAATTCTCTTCTCTCACAGAGAATGGACTAAAATGTAACCTAGAAACTAATGGAGGACTTCCAGTTAATTTTGTTGAGAAAACTCTATTAGTTAAGGAACTAACTGTTGAGATTTGATCGTATGGATCTCAAGGCATAATAATGGCTCACATAGAGCCACGTGGCGCTCTCAGGTTAGATCCATCTGATCGTATACTAGATACGAAGCAGAGGAGAAAAGGGTAAGTAGGGAAGAACCTACCATGCGGGCTATCTATAACCGTACATCTGATTGTGGATCAGATACGAGGCGATGAGAAGAGATCAGACCGTTGATCGTGATTAGATCCCGACTGTTAATCAGAGAGAGTGTTAGATCCGAGGCTTTGGAATAAAATCCAGGCCGTTGAGATGAATCAGAGGATCCTCACCGTCTGATCGCCGAGTGCCGATCCCGAGGCATCCTCTCCTTCTCTCAACTGCCCGAACGGCCGCAGCGCCGCCGCGAGAAGGTAGGCCGCGGCGCATGAAGAACCCGGCCGTCAGCCGACGGTTCGGCTCGCGAACGCCACCATCAGTTCCGGCCTCCCTCGCTCTATAAAAACCGCCTACTGGTTCCTCCCGAGACACAGTATAGAGGAGAACCGAAGGAAGCTAAGGAGCTCTCCGGCGAGGCTAGGTCGGAGAAAGGGAAAAGGGTCCCGGGAGGCCTCTGTCTCCATTATCACCGCCAGAAGGACCGGAGCGAAGGTATGAATTCTATCCCGGGTTTAATTTCGCGTTTGAAGCACTGTAAATTCGGTTTAGAGCTCGCCGGAGTCGTGATTGGGAACGCGAGTGATACGGCTCCGGGAGGGGGAGTTGGGGTTAGGGAAGGTGTAATACAGGTTCGTGGGGTCGAGAGGAAGCTCGGGGCAACTTTAGCAGGCGGTGGAAGCTCTCGGGCGAGGAGAAGCCATTTCCGGCAAACTCCTCCGGTGAGCTTCGGACAGAGGATGGAGGAGGTACTGGCGGAGGTAATTAGGGCATGTAAATGTACCCCTGACGATGGGGAACTCAGCACAGGAGGTGCTCGGCCACGGTGTCCACTCCGGTGGTCGTTGTTGTCGAACTCCCAAGTTCGATTGTCGGATAGAGGTTGAAGGAGATGAAAAAAAAAAAAAAAATTAATTATAAGTAATGTTTTAATTAAAACATTAAACTTAGAGGTTGTGACAGGAAATAATCTAATGATATTTTGATTAAATAACTTGGAGTTGTTTAATCAACTGAAATAATTTTATAACTATGGTTTGTGACAATTATTTTTGATTATTAGTATAGTTTTGATTAAATTTAAAAGCAAACTATGGAAGTGTGACACTTGTATAGTTATTTGTTTTGGAACTTTGATAGGATGACATAAATCTAGTTGATTAATTGGTATGATCATGACCATGATGGAAGGGAATTTAAACTTAGGGATGATTTAATCAAAGTAACCCTACTAAACTATAGTAGTGTGACAAATTATTAGGATTGTTAATAATTTGAAACTATAGTGTGACACATATCTAGTTGTCAAACTATAATGTGGAAAGTTATTTAGTTAATTTGTTAATCATGGTTAGTAGTTAATTAAATAATTAACTAGCTAATTGTTTGATTAGACAAATTGATAAAAAGGGATTGGTTATTATAGTGTGACAATTATTTAAATAATTGTGGAGATATTGTTAGTATAACCAGGTTATTAGAATAATTCATTTTGATAATTCTATGTATGATAATGCTAGTAGTTGTTGTTTTGATTAAAAGATTAATGGGTTTTAAGACTTAGGTAGATCAATAACAAAATGGTCACTTAAGATTTTATCAAATCTAATCAAGTGGATTAGCGGAAATCAATTAATAGAATTTAATTAATTAAACTGTTGGGTCTAGTTGGTGGGCTCAAATGAGTTGAGTTGATTAAAAATGGTCAAACAGGGTGTATTCCACGGCAAGCGTGTGTCAAGTTGACTAGTTGACCAAAAGTTGACAGGGTAGGGGTCGAGGGTCAAACTAAGGTAATGTGACAAAATAAGTCCAGTTATCTTGTGAGTAAAGACATAATCTTTTGAATAATGGAAATAGAATAATACGAATGTAGTTACGGAAATTATTTAGCAAGGTGGCTAAATAAGTTCAAAGGAACTAGATGAACCCTAAACAAGGTGGACCGTAGGGTCATAAATTACCAAAATGACCAAAATGCCCTTCCTTTGTTAAAAGAGGGCTAAAGTCAAGATAAATGGTATAATGGGCTTAAAAAGAGCCCAACTTAACTAGAGTGACTAGAGATGACAAAATAGTGTTCAGACTCGACAAATGTAAGTAGAGTTGACCAGGTTGACCAGTTGGGTCTAGAGTCAACTAAAGGACATGGAAACAGAGGATAAGGACCAGAACTCGGAGAGATGGTCTTTAGGACCCGTTAGTGGGCCTAAGCCCAACGAGAACGAGAGTCATGCATGTGTAATTAGAGTCATAGGGTTTTATTAGAACCTTAACTCTAATAGAACTCTATTATCAGATTTTCTCGGAGATACTTAGAGGCTTTTCAGGAGGAGTCTAGGAGAGGCTTCTAGCTCGAGAAGGAGGTAAGTGCTTCTGCCTAGCACTGTTATCGTTGTTGAACTCTGGTACTTGTGTAAGTACGCTTGCCTCGTTCTTACCCGGTTTCGGGATTTTCTTTGGACTTGCTTACGCCTTGAATTGCTTATTGCTTCATTGATATGATTGCATACACTCGTATTCTGTTCTCTTGGATATCTAATTTGATATTAGTGTATGCTTGTTGAGAGGTTAGCATCCTGTAGGGTATGCATGTGAGTGTTGAGTGTGCCTACCTGTTGACCGGCACGTGGCCGTGGAATCACGTGAGCTTGTGCGCCAGGAAGGTATACATCAACTATACTGTTTAAAGGATTCTCCCATCCTCGCATTTTGTTTCCGCCGATGGGGTAAAACTGGTAAGTCTTTGTTTCGCCATGGGGGTAATAACTGGTAAATCTTTGTTTCCCGCCAGTGGGGTGAAACGCTGGTAAATCTTTGTTTTCCCGTCAGTGGGATGATACGCTGACAAAATTCGTCTATGTTTAGTAGCACTACTAGACCATGGACCGAGGGTCGGTATTGGCCGAAAATGATACCGACTAGGGAGATGACTTGTGAACTCTTAGGAGTTCTTTGTTGAAATTCTTTTGGATGGGAGCCCTATCGTTGTTATGGTAGACTCCCGGGGTTTGACTTGTATGGGTTTTGGCCCAGATTGTGTGGATTGATGATATTCGATTTGTTCATTTTGACTTTTCTTGTGTCGTCTGTGTTGCTTTGGATTATCATTGAGATTCCAGCGGGGTACTTACTGGGCTTTCCTTTCGAAAGCTCATGCACTTGCTTCCCTTATTCTTTTCAGGTTCCGAGGAGTAGGTGACTTGGACTGGAGTCATGAGGAGCGGTTGACTTTGTTGAGGTTCGAGGGCCTCGTACTTAATGTGTGAGAAGTTATTCTTGTAGGACCCTTATAGGG
Source organism: Dioscorea zingiberensis (assembly GCA_026586065.1). Lineage (NCBI taxonomy): Eukaryota > Viridiplantae > Streptophyta > Magnoliopsida > Dioscoreales > Dioscoreaceae > Dioscorea > Dioscorea zingiberensis. The sequence goes on along the minus strand of CM048824.1, from coordinate 47,659,253 downwards.
CCTTGATCGTGTGTAGGGCATGTAAACCCTTTTCGGTCTTAATTCCGTTGTAGAAACTCTGCAAATGTTTAAATATGACATTTTGAGATATAATCTGGTTTTATGCGTTATCTGTTACTCATCTAGGCCTTGTATCTGAGTGGGGCTCGTCTCCATTCGGGTACGGCCGGTCTGTTCACGTTTCCGAGGTCCCGGGGATCGGGTCGGGGCGTGACAGGTTTCCAGGAGTCCTCTCCCCTGATCTTCACTTAGTGGTAGTCATAATTCTTATCCAACTTGTTGAAGAACTTCATATACTTGATTGAGGAGTTCATCAATTCGGGTAAGCTGGTAGTTTTATTGAAGCAAATTTGGTTCAGAGCATGGTAATTGATTTGCATCCATCATCTATATTCCGTCTTTAGAACTACTACTATGAGTGAACTACAAAGGGAACTTCTTAGCTTGATGGTGTTGTTCTAAAGAAGTAGTTTAGTCAATTGTCACTTTTTCTGCTACATTCTTTATCACAATGTTTTTGAATGTGGAAAAGTTAGGAAGTTAGGTATCGAAGATAAGTTGGATCACATGCTCCACCACTTGTTTTGAAGGTAATGGAGGTTCTTAAAAAACCACTAAGTGGTTGGTACAGAGCTCCACCATCTCATTTTTATATTCTGTAACAACAGTGAAGGCACATAAAGCAATCTTTTAGTAGGGACAATTTGTAAAATCCTTATCAACAAAGTGTTTCATTAAGTATTTGCCAATTACGTTGCATGGCTAGTAGTCAACAAGTCAGTAGGTTGGTTGCTTTATTTGTGTCGATGAGAAACTTCATCACGTCTTTGCTGAGCTCATACTCTTGTGATTAATGGACAAAATAAGCATCTCACTCATTAAATATGCGCAATATGTTTCAATTTCGATAAGTTATCCTACGCGTGTCTTGATAAAGGATGAACTCATGATGATTATGCCTATTTATTTCATGTGATAAATACGTCTTTACTCTTTTAGAAAACTTGGCTATATAAATAGACAGTTAATAAGTCATAGTCTTCCACACAAAGCTCAATTGATCTTTGATCTACTTCTCCTCTTTTACTTTTGTATAAGTTCTCTTCTTTGATGGTTTGACTTTGAACCGCTATCGATTTCCCTTTCGATACGGTGCTTACATTCCGGTAATAATTCACCAATTCTTTCTTTCTTTCTTTCAGGTTAGCTCTCTAATGTTTCCATTTTATATATACACTTATTAGCTTTTTTTTTCTCAATTTTTGAGGGAAGTGGATTAAGTACCGAACATTTCAACATCCATTCACCCAATACTTCATAAAAAGTTGACAACCAGGTTAGCGTAATTTCACCATGGCTGCCTTTTTATTTATGGAAAAATTACTTTATATGATAATAAAATCTATTTAGGCATATCCTCCTTTGCTCCTCATTGTCCCCCTCAACGATTTTGTTTCATATATTACATTGCAAATATTGAAAAAATGGGTAAACAAGATGCATAATTTTTATAAGTATGTTTTTTTTTATTGTATTCACATTATTCACAAGAATCTTTTTATATTCATTTAAATATTTAATTCACATTTAATTTTTTTTAATGTTAGTATCTTTTTAGCTATATGTATAAATGTAACTAACCTGAAGGAGAACAAGATCCCAATGGGGCTGAAGAAAATTCACAAGCAATTCTCCAACCACCTTGATGAAATTTTACATAATGTATTAAGTTTCCTCCCTAGCTGTGGTGACCTCTGTTTCCGAGAAATGGCTTGTGACTGTTGAAAATTAAACTTAATTCACGAAGATTAAAGGATGTATGTATTAAATGGGACTTAGTTAATGCATGTAGAGATACATGACTCTTCATAAGAGGGTTTACGAAGAGGTGTTTATTTATGCTGAGTTTCTTTTGTATATGTAAGGATAATTAATATGGGAATTGGTAAGGGTTTCAAAATTACTATATATATATGTGTTGTGACTAGTAGTAATAGTAAAAGTGGAACAAATATTGTATTGTGCTTCATGTAATCTCCCTTTTCTATCCTTCTTTATCTTGAAATAGTTCAATATATTGTTATCTTTTGTGTGTGTGTGTGTGTGTGTGTGGTCATATTTCTATTTCCAATAAAGGGGTTACTTCTTGCCAACAAAGTGGTATCAGAGGGCTCGGTTCGATCTTGGGAATTGAGTGGTATCAGAATTTATGCTCCATCAAGTAAAGTGAAGGTTTATTCAAAGCCAAGTTGGTGATATCGAAGGTTAAAAAAGAGAGAAATTTTCAAAGAACCTCAAACAAATATTGAATTGTGCTTCATGTAATCTCCCTCTTTCATCCTTCTTTATCTTGAAATTATTGAATATATTGTTATATTCTTCTATGTGTGTGTGGTCATATTTTTGTTTCTAACAAAGTGACTTATTCTTTCCAACAGTGAACCGCAGAGTTGGTCAACAAAGTGGCTTCAGACTCAGAGATGGATATCTCAGATGATGATGATAATTACTTTCACTATTACTACTCAGAGGTGGATATCTCATATGGTTATAATGACTTCCGAACACTCTATGGATGAATAGTGAGTGATTTGAGATTGGTGGTGTGGCCATTGGGGTTTATCTTAGAGTTTTGTGTGAACGCAAACTCTATGAATCTCTCCATTGTAATCGTTATTCTGTTACTCGTCTTCACCATGAAATGGTCACTGACTTTGGGTTGAATATGATAGGCATGTCATGTCCTCTTCTAAACTCTCTTCAATCTTCAAATTGCACCGATGGCTTTATTGTCAAGCTTATTACATCAATGAAGGTTACAATTTATAAGAGTACCTCTTTCTCATGCATTCAACTATTGGTAATGAACGGCTTGTATATATTCCTCGTATACCCCATGTTGTTGACACTGGAATAGAATCTTGTCCTTTGATTAGAGATGCATCTCTGCTGGCTGTGGTTAAACACTCTTCTAATCTTCAATTCATCGTCTTGACAAGATGCATGCTGGTTACTGAGCTTGGCATTGTTGTTGTAGTCACTACATTGCCAAGATTGAGAGACATGGCTCTTGTCTCTGTTAAGCTTAGTGATTTCGCTGCTTGGGTCATCACAAAATGTGGCGAGTCCATAGAAGTGATAAGCTTGGAGTATATTGGAGGGCTGACAGAAGAAGTCTTCTCTGCCCTTTGTTGAAGAACAGAAGGTAAGGTATCTGGCTTTAGGATCATGCTTTATTTTATCATACAAAACCTCCATTGTCATGTCCTCCGAAAGCTTCATAAACCTCAAGTAAGCGGAGATTAAACACTGCTTGAAGTTCACCCAAGTCGGTCTAATCGAGTTGACAAAGCGCACGAGTTATTTGGTAACCATCAAGCTAGAGAATTATGGTGGGTTCACAATTCTAGAGATCATGCAATCATTGTTAAACTACAGAAAGGATACTTTATCAATTGTCACTTTTTCTGCTACATTCTTTATAACAAAGTTTTTGTATGTGGAAAAGTTAGGAAGTGAGGCATCGAAGATAAGTTGGATCACATTCTCCACCACTTACTTTGAAGGTAAACCATGGAGCTTCTTAAAAAACTACTAAGTGGTTGGTACAGTAGCTCCACAATCTCATCTTTATATTCTCCGACAATAGTGAAGGCACATGAAACAATCTTAGTAGGGATAATTAGTAAAATCCTTATCAACAAAGTGTTTCATCAAGTATTTGCCAATTACGTTGCATGGCTAGTAGTCAACAAGTTAGTAGGTTGGTAGTCTTATTTGTGTAGATGAGAAACTTCCTCGCGTCTTTTTTGAGCTTATACTCTTGTGATTGATGGTCGGAATAAGCATCTTACTCATTTAATATGCGCAATATATTTCTATTTCTATAAGTCATCCTATGCGTGTCTTTATAAAGGATGAACTCATGATGATTATGCCGATTTATTTCATGTGATAAATGTGTCTTTACCCTTTTAGAAAACTTGGATATGTAAATAGAGAGTTAATAAGTCACAGTCTTCCACACAGAGCTCAATTGATCTTTGATCTACTTCTCCTCTTTTCCATGGGCATAAATTCTCTTCTTTTACGATTCGACTTTGAACCACTATCGATTTCCCTATCGATATCGGTGCTTATATCTGTGTATTCCTTCACCGATTCTTTCTTTCTTTCTTTCTTTCTTTCATGTTAGCTCTTTAATATTTCCATTTTATATTCACACTTATTAGCTTTTTTCCTCAATTTTTGAGGAAAGTTGATTAATCAACATTCAACATCTATTTACCCAATATTTCACAAAAAGTTGACAACCAGGTTAGCATAATTTCACCATGGTTGCCTTTTTATTTTATGGAAAAATTACCTTATATCATAATAAAATCTATTTAGGCATATCCTCCAACGGTTCTGTTTCATATATTTCCTTGCAAACATTGAAAAAATGGGTAAACAAGATGCATAATTTTTATTAGTGTGTTTTTTTAATGTATTTACATTATTCACAAGAATCTTTTTATATTCTTTTAAACATTTAAATTCATATATATATTTTTTTAATGTTAGTATTTTTTTTGGCTATATGTACAAATGTAACTAACTTGAAGGAGATCAAGATCCCAATGGGGCTGAAGAAAATTCACAAGCAGTTCTCCAACCTCCTTGATGAAATTTTACTGAATGTATTCAGTTTCCTCCCTAGATATGGTAACCGCTGTCATTGCACCGTTGTTTTCGGGAAATGGCTTCATCTCCAACTCTATTTGCATTGGAAATTAAACTTAATTAACGATGATGAAAGGGTGTATGTATTAAATGGGTCTTCGTTAATTCATGTAGAGATGCATGACTCTTCATAAGAGGGTTTACGAAGAGGTGTTTATTTATGCTGAGTTTGTTGTGTATATGAAAGGGTAATTAATATGGGAATTCGTCAGGGTTTCAAAATTACTATATATATGGGTTGTGACTAGTAGTAATAGTAAGAGTGGAACCAAAATTGTATTGTGCTTCATGTAATCTCCCTTTCTTATCCTTCTTTATTTTGAAATAGTTCAATATATTGTTATCATTTGTGTGTGTGTGTGTGTGTGTGGTCATATTTCTATTTCCAACAAAGGAATTTCTTCTTGCCAACAAAATGGTATCAGAGGGCTCGGTTTGATCTTGGGAAGTGAGTGGTATCAGAACTTATGCTACATCAAGTAAAGTTAAATTTTATTCAAAGCCAAGTTGGTGATCTCTGAAGGTTAAAAAAAGAGAGAAAGTATTAGCAACCTTAAACAAATATTGAATTGTGCTTCATGTAATCTCCCTCTTTCATCCTTTTGTATGTTGAAATAGTTCAATATATTGTTATATTCTTCTATGTGTGTGTCATAATGTTTTTATTTCTAACAAAGTGGTTTCTTCTTGCCAACAGTGACCCACCGAGTTGGTCAACACTCCTTCAGACTCAGAGGTTTATTTCTCAGATGATGATGATAATGACTTTCACTATTACTACTCTGATAAAGATGATGAAGGTTGATGGTTATGATGACTTCCGAACTCTCTATGGATGAATAGTGAATGATATGAGATTGGGTTGTATGGCTATTGGAGTTTATCTTAGAGTTTTGAGTGAACACAAACTCTATGAATCTCTCCATTGTAATCATTATTCTCATACTCTCTTTAACATAGAATGGTCACCGATGGTTGAACATGATAGGCATGTAATGTCCACTTCTCAACTCTCTTCAATCTTCAA